>JAVGWX010000016.1:28842547-29157547 GCA_036924085.1 Ariolimax columbianus | reverse complement strand
TGCAACTACTACACTACTACACCTATGATAGTACTACTACAACTACTACTACTACTAGCACTACTATTCTTTCACGTGACTTTGATCGCGGGGAAATTGAATTCTAGTCCTGGGGTCTTTGCCATCATGTTGAGTACAGCTAAAATACGGTTGGCTTCTGCAGTTAATTGTGTGATCAGCACTAAGTTGTCAACCAATCGAATATTATCCAGGCGCATGTCATCACCATTTATTCAGAATATGTTGTATGTCCATTAGTACCTCTGCCTCCTTCTTACTACACTGTCCTTCACTCTTCTCTCCAATAAAACCTGTCATGTAGCTTTACATGACAACGTATTATGTTATTCTATTTTTTTTACCTACTTCTGCCTCATGAATTATTCCAGCACTTCACTATTAGTTTTCATACTTTCCCAAGTCTTCTGAAGACCCACATGTCAAATATTTCTTTCATTTTCTCCATTTTCATTGTCAGTGTTCAAACATTTTAGATAATTACAAAACTTATGTCAGTAGTTTTTTTCATATGAAAAAAAAGATTGCATTAATTGCCTTTTCATATTATGACAACGCTGATATTAATAGTTGTTTTGCATTATGACAAACATGGTATTAGATGTTGCTTCATATCACACCAATAACGAAATTAGTTCTATCTTTACATCATACAAACAAATAATCCAGTTTTACTTTAAAATCAAAGTTAATATTTATCGTACCTTCATTTCAGATAACTATGATTTTAGTTATAAGTACGTGTCATGATAAATAAGATATTAGTTATCTCAGTGCTTCAATCAGATACTATCAGAAAATGATGATTTCAAAATGGTTTTCTCCATTTTTTCTCAGGGGCCAGGATCCAACTCCATTTAATATTATTTTCACTCATCGTTAACCTCTTACCTGATTTTAAGCACATTAGTTTTTAGTCTACCTGTACATCTACAGGGGGGTAACCCCTGTGCAGGACCTAACTCTAGCGTGATTTTGATGTAGCCGTAGGAAGGATTTACCGCTTAGCTGGATGGACTCGAGCACCGTATTCATCCGCTGCGTTGGTACAGTCACGGCAGAGGGTTGTTAACCGATGTTCCAGTACATCTTAACAGACTTAAACACTAGAGGAAAGTAAACCCGCAGCATGTTAGGCGCCATATACGCTGCTCTTAACAAACCACCTACGTATGACTGGTATTATGCCATTTCACACAGTTACTCGCCTCTTACATCTTCTCTGTGGGGCAGTGGTGTTAATTTTTTCCTTGACATACACAGAGACCCCGGCAGACTACTCAGTATTTTAAGCACCAATCAGTAATTATATAGTAGACCAGAAATAATACTACCACATATGTTTGGAATAGAGATAACGGTAAACGTAGTGCCATTGCGAACACCGTTGTAGCGGATAGAGTGTTGGTGACTTCATATTAGTATACCTCATATTTTTACGTTTCTCGATGCCTTTGCATCCTGAACAGTAAGCCAGATGTCCATTTACAGCTGAGTAGGCTAGAACGTGTCGATAACGGGTATCGAACCCATTATCTTTCAGGTGATAAATGAGCGCTTACCACTCTGCTGTTCAGCTGCTCTAATAAAAACGTGTGACATATACAGATGGAGATTAAAGAGAGTGATACATTAGAATTGTGAACAATTTAAAGGGACTGCTACACATACACGGTAAGGTATGTCAAGGAAAGGGGGAGGGGCCTGTAGCAGAAATCTATGATCTTTGTCTCTCAACGGAGGCCACTGAAGCAGAGACGTAACGCCGTCGTTCATCAAGGTGGTTCACCATAGCAGAGAGTTAATGCCCTCGCCATTGAAGGAACGAACGAAAATGTGAAACGGCGGGCATTCAAAACAAGCAAGTTTCAAGCTAACTTTGATTTCGAGGAAGTTGAGTCATATCATAGACGGACGGTGAAATCGATTGTACTGTGTACACGATATGCACTTATAATAACCATTGGCAGTTGACATCTGAGAACAGCAGTTTGTTAGCCACTGTTCGGACTACTATTTCGAAGGATATTGACACTCCTACTCAATACGCAACCAACCTTCCACAAATCCTAACACACGACAGGAATTACAATCACAAGAAGGGCGTAATTCTGATACCTTCCGCCACCTGCACCAGGCATACACCTTCGTGTTTGAATTCCGAGATTTCAGGTATTCCAAGCTGGACCGAGATGCTGAGCAGTGCATTAGCTGTAACAGTAGTCAGCGATCCAAAGTGGATTTCTAACGCGATGGTCAGCGACACAGAGCTACCAAGACCTTTCGCATGGTGAGCCTGTAACACATCAGGTGAGGTCATCCCGTAACTGGTGAGGTCGTTGGGTCACACGTGAAGACATCCTCAAAACACCACGTCACCCTTCTCGTCATCCGCCGCTGCCTATGCCTCTTTTGGTCGGAGATCGATCCATTCTTTTATGTTGTCCTCCCATCTCTTTTTGGGACGGCCTCTTCGTCGTCTGCACAATTCCGTGGAGAATCGTATTTGCAAGACCATTTGATTTCGATATGTGACCGTACCAAGCGAGTTTCCTTCTTTTGACAGTTGCCAAGAGGTATTCAAAAGGCTATATTGCTGTTGAAATTCTATCTTGTATTACCTCATTTGTAACTTGATTTATGTACGTGAGGTTTAAAAGTCTTCCGAAATATCTCATCTCCATTGCATGTATCCTTCGCTGAAGATCAGCTGTAACTATCCATGTCTCACAAACGCAGAGGAATATAGACAGGACCCGGTATAGCAGGCTGCAATATGACGTTCTGGCTAGTGTGAAAGGACCAAAGAAGAAAGGTTAAGCTTGTACCCAAAATTAGCCAGACTGAAGTCGAATGTGTCGGACCGAAAGGTGTAATTATTACAGTCAATCTGTAAAGTACGACACCACGCATTGCCTTCGTTGGACTACATCTTGCAAAGCCCTTTTCGAGACTTGGTATCGAGAGCTTTGAAGAAGAAAAAGAAGAAGCAGAAAAAGATAATATTCCAAGCAAGTTTAAAAAAAAGTAGAATCGTAACATGAACACTCCCACGTGAGTTCACATACATGAGGAGTATTTCTGTCACAAAACGGAAGGCTTGATTGAAACATTGACACATGCTGTCAGAAAGCTTCAGTCATGACATATCGTCGCCTTTCATCAATTCTTGAACATACAAAGATCAGCTTAGCTCTCTGCTACCGGTGTCAGACTTTGATATTCTCAAATGCCCAAGAGAGAAAAATAATAGCCCGGGAAATTAAATGTCTAAGAAAGGTCATTGGTGTGAGCATAAAAGATTTAATTGGTAATGAGGTTATCCAAAAAATGGTTAGAACTGCTCATTGTGCTGAATATAATTTTAGAGAGAAAATGCGGTAGTTTGGTCATCGCATGAAATTGAAAATTGATAAACTAACATTGCACACTTACAATACAAGACGTTCTGACTTCAGACCACACGGTATATGGATACATTGTTGTTGTTGCTACAGGCACACAATTAGTAAGTTTACTCTTATGTGCCCCCTGAAAAGAGGGTACGGTGGCAGGTTACAGTAGCCTTCCTCACATTCCGAACGTGTCAATTATTGAGCATCGGTGTTCTCCAGGTGGTTGTGCTGTGTTGGCTTCATCTACGTGTTGCTCACTACTACTAGGATACGTCCAAACAGGACCTCGTTAACCATTCCGATCAGTATGATTTACCTAACCGGACGTGATTCTCCTTGATCCAAATAGCATACAAATTAATCCTTCAACCACACAGTAAAATATCTACTCAAGCAACATATAGGGCATACTCAGGATGCCTTAAGTTCTCCAAGGTGGCTCATGGCTACCAGTCGCTGGACAACTAGACTGCATATTTCTCTTCATATTTTGTTTTGAGATGATAATGATGATGAAGTCAAATACCGTTCCTGCATCGAAGGTTGGGTGCAACAGAACTTCAACATCATCTCTCTCTGGCCTAGATAGTACACTTTGATAGACTGTTGTCAGACTATCTGTTTTTATGTTTCCTTCCCACTTATAGCACTAACTACTTGTGTCAGCCCACCGTCCTCTTCCCACATATAGCACTAACTACTTGTGTCAACCCACCGTCCTCTTCCCACTTATAGCACTAACTACTTGTGTCAACCCACCGTCCTCCTCCCACTTATAGCACTAACTACTTGTGTCAACCCACCGTCCTCTTCCCACTTATAGCACTAACTACTTGCGTCAGCCCACCGTCCTCTTCCCACTTATAGCACTAACTACTTGTGTCAGCCCACCGTCCTCTTCCCACTTATAGCACTAACTACTTGTGTCAACCCACCGTCCTCTTCCCACATATAGCACTAACTACTTGTGTCAGCCCACCGTCCTCTTCCCACTTATAGCACTAACTACTTGTGTCAGCCCACCGTCCTCTTCCCACTTATAGCACTAACTACTTGTGTCAACCCACCGTCCTCTTCCCACTTATAGCACTAACTACTTGTGTCAGCCCACCATCCTCTTCCCACTTATAGCACTAACTACTTGTGTCAACCCACCGTCCTCTTCCCACTTATAGCACTAACTACTTGTGTCAGCCCACCGTCCTCTTCCCACTTATAGCACTAACTACTTGTGTCAGCCCACCGTCCTCTTCCCACTTATAGCACTAACTACTTGTGTCAACCCACCATCCTCTTCCCACTTATAGCACTAACTACTTGTGTCAGCCCACCGTCCTCTTCCCACTTATAGCACTGTCTTCTTATCGCAACCCACCCTCCTCTTCCCACTTATAGCACTAACTACTTGTGTCAGCCCACCGTCCTCTTCCCACTTATAGCACTGTCTTCGTATCTCAACCCACCCTCCTCTTCCCACTTATAGCACTGCCTTCTTATCTCAGCCCACCGTCCACCTATCCCTCCAGTATTGTTTGCCAACAGTGTGTCGTGTCTATTGTTACGTCCAAAATATTTGAATTGCCTAATTTGTATTTCCACCAATAACAATTTTTCCATTCCCAATCTTTCCATCCTCCCTATTTGTTGACGTTTCCTTCCATGAAATACGGCCCATCCGTCTGTAGGCCCACATTTCATATCGCTCATCTCTATCCAGAACCTGATTGTTCATCCTTCCTATTTGTTGACGTTTCCTTCCATGAAATACGGCCCATCCGTCTGTAGGCCCACATTTCATATCGCTCATCTCTATCCAGAACCTGATTGTTCATCCTCCCTACTTGTTGACGTTTCCTTCCATGAAATACGGCCCATCAGTCTGTAGGCCCACATTTCATATCGCTCATCTCTATCCAGAACCTGATTGTTCATCGTCCATATTCCCTCCTTATAAAGCAAAGACAAATTTATGCGACACCTGACTACTCTCGTTTTCAGTGGTTTTGTTAAGTGTCTGGTTGTTAATATATTTTTCATGTGCTTTTGGTTATTCCAGTTCTCTTCTTCACCTTCATCTTATATTTACCATAAACTTTTACGATCTGTCTAAGATTGGCGCCTAACCTTAACGACACATACAGACATCTATGGTCAACCGAATGTTACTAAGATCTTCATAATGCTCTACCATGAAAATTCCTGGGGAGGAATGGGTTTGACATTTGTGGTTTTATATATTTTTTTAGAATGTTCGACATCTTCATCATCAGTTCCGTAGCCTGAAAGGTCAGTGGGACACAAATATTGCGGATTGTTAAACCAGTTCCCGTCATTCCACTTGGTTTTGTGCCACGATATTTGTTCTAGCTTTGGACCTTCCCGTCCACTCTCTAATGTTGTTCTCCCATCGTTTTTCTACTTTCCTGTTTTACGCTTGCCAGGCACATCACCTTACAGGACCGTCTTGGTACACATGTTAACATCAAATGCTCCTCTGCAGTTCTCTACGCGCCAGTCATCCTAATCATTCTTTCCTCAAGTTCGCTGAATTGATGTTATTTCCATCTGTTGTAGTTTTCACCAAGTTTAAAGATCATCACTTGAGCTGGTAATATGCATGATTTTTGTGTAGCGTACATGGCAGAAGTCCCATTAATTCGCGTATCTACATATTACCAGAGTTGCCAACTTATCAATTTTTCAGTTATATTTGGCAGATTTTTACGATGTCTAGCTAACAAAAATCAGGTTTGGCTGTAGACGAAAATATAGCCGTTTTCTATTTTAAACACTTCATTTGATTTCATTTAATTCCAGGGCTACTTCTAACTTCGGATTTTCGAATTTATATGATATAAACAAATTCCCATTATCAGATTATCCAGTTGAACAGAAGAGAGCAGGTCGTGGTCTTCAGACTTCGCACTGGCCACAATAGACTGAGGTACCACCTATTCAATAAATTGAAGATAGGTGGCACTGACGAACGCACGTGCACCACCGGGAAAATGACAGCTGAACATATGCTGCAAAACTGCCCGACATACGAGGACCAGAGAAAGCAGATGTGGCCATCACCAGTGGCAACACTAGACAAGCTCTATGGCAGTGTCGACAGCCTCAGGATGACCGCTGCTTTTTTCGAAAAAATAAAGGTTGATGTCTGACTGCGTACGATGAAGAAGAAGAAGAAGATTATCCTCAACGACAGCCTGGAAAATATGTCGTGTGCGATGAAGCCAACGATACTCTGTATGAGTTTCGATCTTTTGCAGTCCTGTTCCTAGATCTTTGGTTAGTCAATCTCGCCATCGCACAGATGGACGACCCGCCTGGACGTGTACAGGCATAGAGCCACCAAAACGTTATAATACGTGTTTCATCTGATGTCATATATGTGTACAGCCCAGCGATATTTGCGTGATATCGCTGCTTCAACAAAGTCCCGAATCAGAGTTTGATGTCGAATTTTTTCGTTTCGGATGATATCCGATTTCAAATGTTTGAGTACTCATCGTTCCATTGCTCTCAGAGTAACTTGGAGATTCTCATTATCTGGTCTTCGCAAGTTCCACACTGGACATGACAGTGAATAATATAAAATAAATTTACAATTATTTCTTCTTTTCTTTACAAATGCGTTGGCAGTGGTATTTTGTTAATTAAATACTATATATAATAAAATCTGGCAAAGATGGCGCCGTAACTGGCTGCGAGTCTACATTTCTCTACTGTCTTGGATCATTATGGTTGCCGCCAGACCACGGATTTGCCTGGAATTCACACTAGTCGACGACTTACACTTGTGTTCACGGAAACGTGGAGTTCTTTTCCGTCTGGACTTGTTATTTCGTTCTATTTTTTGTGATTTCTTCCATCCGTTTATCCTGGTCTGGACGCCGACTGAATGGCGCTACGCTTAAACTAGTTATACCTGTGTCGTATCTCATGGGTTAGTTCTGCCGGTTCACCTTCACGAATATGGCGTGTGGTAATTTTAGATGCTACTATGATGAACTGAATACAGCTGGGGAGAGATGCCAGACTCACTCACACGCTGAGTGTTGTCCATACGACCTCTTGTGGTTATCGAAAAGGCACGACAAACTGCGTTAGATGCCTTCCCACCTTTCTACCCTGCGGGTTACATGTTTACGGAAAGGCTTCGGTGGTAACCCTGAGGCAAAATCTGCATCCTATGCTATCTCCAGTCGTCTCGATGAATGTCTTGCCACTGGCAAAAGGTAGCTTAGGCTCTGTGAGTGAGGTTGACAAAAGGCGCAGTTTCTTTCTCACTTTAATCCAAATCTTCGCGCAAGTCACCCATTTCAGCGGATACAGCAAGAGATACGACTGTCCACACGGCTGAACAAAGAGAGTGGTCTTCATCAATTGTGATGGACAAACTATCAATAATTTAGCTAGCAAAATTGAGTAGTTCCTCTGCTACCATCTGAGTATGTAGTTTAGCTGAAAGCAATGTGTTAGCATTAAAGGCAAAAATTGGCATTTCTGTTTTTTTTTACTGCGATAACCGCCAAGATGCAAATGGTGCATCGAAGCACAGTGAGTCAAGTTTCAGTTTTATTGGCAGTGTATTTTTTTTTAAAGTTTCCATGTGCGTTGTAGCTTGAGGTGCGATGTTCGACTTTTCGCTTTCGTTTTACGTCGTGCGAATTCAGTTTTCAATCATTGACATTAGGATCAGCTTACGTGCATTGACATGGTCAGTTTACGTGCATTGGCGTGAAGGTCAGTTAACGTGCATTAACATGAAAGTCAGTTTGCGTGCATTGACGTGAAGGTCAGTTTACGTGTATTGACATGATGAACAGTTTACGTGCATTTAACGTGAATTAAGCCAGGAAAAGTACAACAGACTGGAGAACCACTGCTCATCTTCTTCAGCACGCTCTGGATGTGAGGAAATCTAGTGCAACCCACCACTTAGCGTACTTGTCAGAGCGCAGAAAAGAGTAAAAATATTTTTCTGGGCATTAAACAACAACAACTACAATATAAATCTCTCAATGATGCTGACACACCATTAAAACACGCTAATTGAATCAAAGACCAGGTGATTGTCCGTTGAACCTACGTTTGGAAGAAGAATGAGTCAGTAGTCTGCATTCACAACTAGTTTATGGAGGTTATGAAAACTAAAGAAGCGAACAATGCTGCAGATATTTTTAATGATGCTTATAATAAACAGATGAGCAAAATCGACCTTTCCAGCGGGTTTCCATTAACCGCTTGTGAAAGTCCAACAACTAGATAAAATGTTTGAATAAACTAAACGGATCAAGTCAAGAATCACCATTATCTTACAATGGAGATGAAATATATTGCAAGCAAGTGGCGACTTCATACTGTTAAATTGGATTCATTTGTTTTTCTGATAAAATGGCATTTTTAGAATAACATCCCTTTACAGTGTACTGATTGGAAGAAAAATCGAAGAATTTGAACCATCTTCCAAAAATAACAAAATAGGAGGAAATATCTATGAAAGAAAGTCTCTACGTTTTCATTTAACTTTATTGGAACATTTAAAACAGAGAATCTCAGAAAATGCAAAAACTCATAACTAATCATCATTATCAGTCCCATAACCTAGAAGGTCGTCGATGCACCGTTTTTGCAGTTTGTAGTACCAGCTTTCGTCATACAATAACGGTGTGTCTTGGGCCGCTACACACTTGACGGAGTCCATCTCTCTTTGGGTGGCAGTTTATTATAGTTGTGTCTAACTTTTATACAATAAAACTGACACTGACTTCAACTAGGGCAAAAGACGCCAATTTCGTGAAGTTCAGCCGTGTGAAGTGGGCCATGAAAAATGACACAGGTTTAGGCGTAATGCTATTCATATAGCCGATGTGCATTCCAGGAGAATCGAACAGAAGAAAACACACACAACGAATGAATTAACCAGTCTGAATGGAAAACAACAACGTTTCTGTGAACACATGGTAAATAGTCGAATATTGTGAGTTCCAGGAAAATCTGTTACCTGGCGGCATCCATAATGAACTAAAACAGCAGAGCAATGTAGATCCGAAGCCAGTTACGGCGCCATCTTTGCTGTACACAGACACACAAGTACACACATACATAGACACATATATATATACATGAACAGGTATAATTCTTGTTCGATGAGTTTGATTTTAAAAGGTGTCTAATATACAAATGTTTTTTTTTATATTATCAATTTACATTTCTTTCATAATAATATTATATTAAAAAATGAACCCTAAATAAAAGATAAGTTTACTTTAGTTATAAATACAGTCGAACATTTCTACAAAGTATTAATTGTACCCGTTTTTGAAGGTTTTTCTAGGTGACAATTCTGAAGTTTAATTGCAAGCTTAGTTTATAATCCACGTGTTACTAGTATAATTTTGTTATACAGTGCAACTGGCCATATATGAGTGGCGATGATTCTTTTCTTCAGTTCTATCCTTACATTCTTTGAGGTTAATAATTTTGTTTTTATCTGAAGCCCTTTTTTTTGCCATTGCAATCTTTGTCTTAATTTCTGTCTCATCTTTTTTTATGATTTGCCCCAAATATATAAACGTCTGTACTTGTTAGATTATTTCTCCATTGATGGATATATTTATTTGCCTATGATTCGTGGATATTAGCAAAGTTTTTGTCTTGGATGTGTTTATTTTCATGCCAAACTTTGGCCGTGAAAGGTCATTGTGGCACCAATACTGCAGATTAAAAGTCCAGTTCCAGCCAATCCACTTGGTTTTGTCCCAAGGATATGTGTTCTAGCTATGGACATTCCCGTCCACTCTCTGATGTTGTCTTCCCATCTCTTTCTGCCTCCATCTCTTACGCTTCTCAGGCACAATGCCTTGCAGGAGCGTCTTGGTCAACTCAGACGATCTTGATACATACATATACCATGTAATTGTGCGTGCTGTTACCATAGGCAATAGCTCTTTTTATAGTCGATCTCTTTCTTAACCAATTAACGAACTGCCTTATTCTAGATACAAAATGCCAAGGATTCGATGCATGCATCTCATCTCCACTGCACAAATTATGCGCTATTAAAGCCCCAGTCAGAATACATGTTTCATTTAGATGTGAATACTTGATACATTATGAATTGTGCAGGTCCCGTCTGCTTCATTTTCAATGTCCATGTTGTTTTACGTGTGTGCTTGGTCCCCACTTATTTTCATTTGATCTTGTTTGGTACGATTGTATTACGTTCTTTCTTGAGTACCCTCTAGTGTATCAGTTCTTTCTTCACCAGCCTGGCAAATAGCTAAGGATCGACATTTTTATTTAGTGAGTGCGCTCGCTCTGTTAAATATGTGTAACAGCAGCCTCGCCAGTAGTGTGGTGGTCAATACTGGGAGTTACTGAGTGTTTTATTCTGTATAAATTGTGTATTACAGCAGCCTGACCAACCTTGTTGTGATCGACACTGATGTACCCAGTGTTCTCTTCTCTGTCAAGTGTGTGTTACAATTAGTAAAGTTTCATCCGTTTACCTGGATTGTTATTTTCAATACATTTTGTTTAAAATGCCAAGTCTTTTAATTGTTTTACAACTCTAGAATAACGTTATTTATTACTTTCGTAAACTATATGCTGATTGGTGGCGATAAATAGACAAAATGATATCGGAAATAGAAGAATGCGAGGAGAAAGAAGTTTGAGAGAATTAGAAAGACGACGAAGCAGATGAAGAACACGAGGAGGTGAAATGAGAAAAATGAACATGAAAAGGACGAGTGGATTAAGTAAAACAAGAAAAATAAAGAACAAGAAAAATATATAAATATTCAGAAGATGGCGAAGTAAACAAATATATTAGGATTACCAAAAGAAAAAAAACGGTAAAGGAAGAAGAAGAAGAAGAAGAACAAGAAAAAGAAGAAAAAGAAAAAGAAGGAGCAAAATGAAGAGGATTAAGACTGAAAAAGGAAAAGAACAATTGTTGAATCCAGAAGTTTCGCTTATGACCCATGTACACATAAAACACACACCTTGTGTATCCTATGTCCCAACTTGTGTATCATATGTCACACCTTGTGTATCATATGTTACACCTTGTGTATCCGATGTCACTTAAACAACTTCCTTAATGTGCCTTCTGGAAATATTTACTTACTGGTTGTTACGAGGCGTGTTCAAATGAAACCGAAACTAACTGCACCAAGTGAACATACGTACGATGCGCACGATGACGTCATTTTCATGTGTAAACAGCACATACCAACCGTCAAGTTTGCAAAATGTCATTATCCTTCGACTAATAGTTTTCTCAGCAGACCGTTGAAAGCATGACGGGTGTGATAAGTAATCCGTCCAGAGTTGATCAGCGAGCGGTGGTTCGGCTTCTAACAGCTAAAGGATGTCGTCTAGCTGACATTCATCGCATGACGCAGGCAGTGGATGGTGGCAAAGGTGTGTAGAAGACAACAGTGAATAACTGGTCAACGATGTTTAAACAAGGGCGTAAGTTAACGAAGGATCTTCCGAGACCGGGTCGGGCGCATATTGTTGCGTCAGAAGATGTAATCTCCAAAATTGGTTCAGCAATTCGGGTGAACCATCGCCGGAGCTTACGTTCACCACTTTTGTCATCATACCCTGCCTGCATTCTAAGATGAATGTCAACTGGTCGACATCCTTCAGCTGCTAGAAACTGAGTCACCTCTCGCTGATCAACTCTGGACGGAATCCGTTTCACACCTGCCATGTTTTCAACGATCTGCTGAGGAAACTATAAGTCGGAGGATAATGACATTTTGCAAACTTAACGGTTGGTATGTACAATTTACATCAGAAGTGACGTCATCCTGTGCATCGTACGTATGTTAACTTTGTGCAGTTAGGTTTAGTTTAATTTCAAACACGCCTCGTATATGAATCCTAAACCCCTTAGAGACGTTGATCAAATATAATCTAATGTCTAGAAACCTTCACCAATCGTATTCTCATTCATTTTGCACACGATTTCCCAGACCGTCAATTATTGTTCCAGAAGTTTATCGTTAGGCATTTTTCTACTACGATGTTTCCTATGTGCATCGATTTCTTTACCATTTTTGTTAGGCATCTTCTTATGAAAGCATAACTTCAGCCTTGTCATTAGTTCGTAAAGCTAATTTCATTTTCTATCTTCTAAATAGCGAAGGTTTTCTTTTTCTTTTTTGAAATGACTCATTTTCTTCGGCGAACTTCCAAAACAAACTGCGTGTCTTGTCAGTCTTTTATTTATGAAACATAAGCAAAATACTCTTTTACTAGCTGACCCGTGCACAAAATATATCTTTCATCTGTACTGTACACACTTAAATACACAACAGAACTATACCAGAGGTGAGATCGTGCATGTAACTCTGAATTGAATACTGCTTTGACGTTCAACAATTTAAAAGTGTTTCAATTGATAAATGATGTACGATCTTTGATTTAAAAAATACAATTACTCTACTGTAGGTTTGAAACCCAAATCCCATTCAGAATGCTCTCAAAAGGGACTTATTGGGTCAGTTCGAATTCTTCTCTTTTCAAGACACTTCAATTCGGTTTTTTTATTGTCTTTCTTCAAAACTGTAATTCTGGAATCCCACTAGCAGTTTCATCGTTCTTCTTCTTTGTATCGTTTCCAGCATGCGTATATCTTCTCTACGATGATGACTCCACACCTGTACACTTTACTCCAATCTAGGTCTAACTGATGCTTCGTACAGTTTGACTATCACTTTCTTGCTACTGGGTTAAATATTTCCTTTTATCATACCAAACATTGCAATTGCTTTTAATACTGCTACCTGAACTTGCTCATTCCCTGTATGATCTATTATAGCCCCTAGACTCCTTCCCTGTTCTATATTTCTAATAGCGTAATACCCATTATGTAATTTGTATTAAATATGCCCATGTGGATAACTGTACATTTATCTACATTAAACTCCAGTGGAGCGCGAGGCCGAATGTTTTCGAGGTCTGCCTGCCGACAAGCAGGGCAGCATTTCGAATCCCCGATATGGCATATGTTGTTTTTCTGTTGGGGGTGAAATAAACAAACATAGCCAGCACACGACGTGGCGACAGCAGTGGCGAAGAGGTCTGTAGTCATCATCCTTCAAAACCCCTCGACTACCCCAGCAATGGGAAAAATGTCGTAGGAAAAGAAGAAGAATAAACTCCATTTGTAGCTCACAGACCATTCTCAAAATTGATTTAAATCCGACCTCAATGTATCTTCTGCTTTAGATGAGACACTACTGCATAGTTTTGCGTCATCCGCGCATTTTGCAATCATGGATCCTATATCAATGTCAAAATCGTTTATTTATATATCAAAAACAAAATTGGTCTTAAAACCGAGCCCTGTGGCACTATACTTTTTACCTAACACCACTCAGAGTACTCCTTATTTACGCCCACTCTCTGCCTGCTGCCCGTTAACCAATTATCAATCCATTTTCGCAATTCCCCACCTATTACGTGTGATTTTAACTTCCTAAATAATCTTTGATGAGGTACTCTATCAAAGGTTTGTGCAAAATCTAGATTTAAAAAACTCACTGACTCCACTCCATCTATAATTCGTGTAGTTTACTCCATGAATTCTAATAGATCTCGCTTTAGTAAACCAATGCTGACTATTTCTGAATAGATTAAACTTGCCTAAATGCAAAACAATTTACAAACTTTATTCGTTAATCTCACCGGTCTATTATTTGCTGGATCTGTATTTTTGATTAAGTGGATCACTCCTGCATCTTTCCAATCGCCTGGAACAACCCCATTTGCAAGGGATTGACAACATACAAAAGCCAATCTTTTTGCTATCAGATCTCTAATATCATAAATCAATTTTGGATGAATTCCATCTTAGCCTGGACATTTATCCACTTTCAACCTTTCAAATTTTTTAAAAACCATTTCCTCTGTAATACAGATTGATCTTAATACTACTGCATACATATCCCTTTGGGGAAAAAAGTATATATATATATATGAGCTCTGGAATCATAGAGCAGTATTCTTTTGTTTAGTCTGTGCCAAATGGCTAGTCTCAGTATATTGTTATTTACTTTGCGGCTGCTGTCTCCATTATTATTCTAGCAACTTGACAAAGTCAGTTAGTCCTAGTAAAGGAAGTTTGTTCCGTTATAAAAATCAAGTATCACTTTAGCTTTCTTGTTTCTATGTATGCTGCATTCTATATAAACAATATTCTCAAGATCTGAAAGCAAATATACTTGTCTAAATCTTGTTCATGTGAGTATATGTCTGTATTGTTCAATGTTCAGTTCTCTATTATTTAAATTACCTTTAAAATACATACAGACATAAAGAATAGATGGAAGCAGAGCACACTGGAAATAAAGTATAGTAAAATTAAAGAAACAAACAAGACATTAACCAAATTACAGAAAGATCAAAAGATTGAAGGAAAATTTAAAAGACAGCTCAAGAAAGACGGCAGAGAAGAAGGTACTAACTGAACGCGAGTAGGAGAGAATGTAAAAAGAAAAACAGAAACAAAGAATGAAAATAGAAAGATGGACAAATGGTCAAAACTATGAAAAATATTTATTTTTAAAAAAGATAGAACGAACGTTCGAAAGAAGAAAAGCAAAACAAATTTAATGACAGGTAGAAAACAGAACAAGAAAGAAAGACAGACAGCAATAACTACTTAAAGTCAAATACAAACGAAAAAATCGACAGAGAAAAATAGAAGAAAAAATAAGCAGACAGAAAATGACAGAAATAAAAAAAGTCAAAACCAGATAGACAGAAAACAAGCACCATGCACGACGGACAAAAACGAATGTGATAATGAATCTAGCAAAAGGTTAACTTCTATCGTTCCAAATACGATGCTTGGTCTGTGTTTTCAGTTTATATTCGTTCTTCGCAGTTTCTTCAGTAATAAAGACTACCCTCTCCTCACTTCCTCTCTGATTTGTTTACCTCTCCAGACTGTTTGGCAGGCTCGTCTTCTCCCCCAGGTAAATTATCTAACACTTTCTGACAGTCCTTAGTAGGTCAACCCAGGTAAGATAGTTCTGTAGTTCTCAAATACCTCAAACATTTTCGTAAAGGAAATATTCATACATCTGATTTACATAGTGGATGGCGGCCAATACCTACCTCATAGTAAAGGTACCGTATTCTATCCCCATTATTGGGGAGGAAGACCAACATCCCGTTAGGCACAACATACTGATCAGATATGTTAGTCAGGGTCAGGCAGAATATACTGGCCAAGACCCTTATCTCGGCTTCCTCGCAGCTATCCTTGGAAACGGACTGTTTTCATGGTAGACTGTCTAACGAGGTGAGAGATCGACGTCATCCCTGTAGTAGTTAGGGATACGCAGATGAAGTCAAGCATGGTACAAACATCTGGAGGACCCCGGTTCACCTTCATCAGCACGCTCGGGATGTGAGAAAAGCTACTGTAACCTGCCACTTCACGTCCTTTTCATGGCGCACAAAAGAGTAAACTACTCATTATGGGCATTCGCAAACAACAACAACAACAACATCATCATCATCAACAACAACAACAACAACAACAACAACATCCCCATAATGGACAAGGAGGAGTGGACATTATTCTAGATAAAAAAGTCTACAAAGGCTCTTGAAGTTATTGAGGTGATCAACCACCGTCTCATCATAACCAGAATTAATACCCCCAGAACAGACACAGTCATAATCCAATTATATATGCCAACATCAGCACATGGAGACGAGGAGGTGGATGGGATGTATGAAAGACTGGAAGAGTTGTTGAGCACAACAAAGGTAAAGGATCATGTTATACTGATGGGAGACTGGAACGCGGTAGTGGGAGAAGGCAGAGAAAAGAACATAATCGGGAGATATGGATTGGGGATAAGAAACGAACGGGAACAAAGACTAGTTTATTTCTGTGAACAGGAGAAATACACAGTATCCAGTACGTGGAATGAAACACCATACAGAAGGAGGTATGCATGGACATCCACAGGAGAGATGGAGGAGCCAGATTGACTATATCAAAGTGAAATCTGGGTTTAAGAACCAGGTAAAACAATCAGTGGTCTACCCCCGCCCGTGCAGATTCAGATTCAGACCACAACCTATTAATGATGAAATGCCAGCTATGATGGAAGCCGTAAGCAAGGTAACCAAAAAGATGCAAGTGGAATTTAGAAGTCTTGAGGGAGGATGAAAAGACGAAATTCCAAAAGGAGATCGAAATACTGATAGAAATATCACAGAGCACACACAAAGAGCCAGAGAAGCAAAGGCGTGGGACAGAGGCCGCAGTAAAAACAGTTGGGAAAATGGAAATTGCAGTAAAGAAGCCCTGGATCAATTCGGAAATAATACACAAAATGGCAGTGCACCTCAAATGGAAAAAACGGGAAAATCAAAGCAGACAGATGGACTTACAAGAAACTAAAAAATGTAATAGACAAGAGTGTGCAAGAAAGTAAGAGACGAGTGACTGGGGGAAAGCTGTAGAGACATCGAATAAATGAAAAAAGAAGGGTGGTCGGACCTAATTTATTGGAAAAATAAAACAAACCAGCTCACAAAATAAGGGAGTTCAGCTACGTGCCATACAAGATGTACAAGATGGGGTAACATCATTACATACCCAGATCAAAAGAAAGACAGATGGAGAGAATACGTGGCAGAACTATATGAAGAAGAAGATAACTGTACAACTCAAATCTCAAAAACAACAAGTGAGAAAGAAGTAGGAGAGGACACACATATTCGAGACGAATTTGACTGGGCCCTTCGTACGATTCCAAATCGCAAAGCAGTAGGTATAGATGACAGCAGTAGGTATAGATGACAGCAGTAGATATAGATGACAGCAGTAGATATAGATGCCAGCAGTAGGTATAGATGACAGCAGTAGGTATAGATGACAGCAGTAGGTATAGATGGCATACCAATAGAGCTTCTAAAAGCGGCAAGTCAACCTATGCAGGGTCTACTTTTTCAGCTGGTACAGGCTATCTATCGCACAGGAAATTGGGTGGTGGATTTCACTACAACAGTAATAATCCCACTCCCAAAGAATTCCAACGCGACTGAATGCATAAATTTCAGAACAATAGGCCTGATATCACATGCTTCTAAAATCTTCCTAGCAATAATCAGAAAGAGAACAACAAGCCACATAGATGAGCTGTTGAAATATTAAATTTGGGTTTAGAAGAGGATCAGGCACCAGAGAGGCAATTGGCACATTGGCGTTCTTTGCGAAGAAAATGATCAATCGAGGAAGACCCCTGTACATCTGTCATATAGATTATGAGAAGGCGTTTGACATAGTGTCCTGGAATAAGCTTTTTGAGATTCTCAAACATGCCGGAATTGAAGAACCAATCCTCTCACTCGTGCAGAGGCAGGGGAATACATATATATACAATTGTGTCTCAAGCTTGCAGAGATATGGCTGTGAAGACGTATGCTGATCTAAAGACGGATGCACAGGAATGGAAGGATTAAATCCATGAGCTTGTTGACCAGTCCTAGGACTGAATGATCTGATGATGATGAAGATGATGATGATCCTCATTACCAAACCTCCTTAGTTGTGGTTTGCTAGATGCTTAGAAGTTTGCAGTGGCTTTATTCTTACTTTGCCGGACACTGTTTGGGTGCGTCTATTTACTTCATTATAAATAGGAACATATCCGTCTGTATCAGTCTGTCAACAGACAAACCACCATACATGTATGTCTGTCCATATATCTGCGTGTCTACCTGCCTACCGGTGAATCTCTCAGTTTTTCTGTCTATCCATCTATTCTCTCTCTCGGACAGTCTCTCTTTTCTCTCGCTATCACGTCTCTCTCTCTCTCTTTCTCTCTCTTTCTCTCTCTTTCTCTCTCTCTCACTCTCTCTCTCTCTCTCTCTCTCTCTCTCTCTCTCTCTCTCTCTCTCAATCCGTCTGTCTGACTTTCCCTACCCCCGTTCATCTTCAAATCTTCGCCTTCGTTGTTTTCTTGAAAAGGACGCTGTGGTGTTGTGTCGTTGTTGACAGCAAGGCTGCGATATCTCCTCTTTTCGACCACACTTCCGATTTCAGCTGAATTTTATGGGAGAGTTTTCCTTCCCGGTGCGACTGCTATTATCTTAGCTAGACTAAACTGATTTCGGGACCACGATTGGAGACGGATTAGGGTCTTAGTCAGCTCTGAGTCTCTGACGCAGATACAGTTAGGGAAATATGAGTCGCGGGGGCTGCTGTGTGCTCATTCACTGGGCTGCATCTTCGACCCCGCGACAGTATGCCCTATGTTGATCTCTGTCTCAAGCAATTTCAGAGCTGAGGAAGAGGCACTGAGGGCTGCAGTAGAACAAATGGTGACAGGTAAAAGGAATGAAAGCCATATAGTCCTGCTCACAGATGCCCTGGCCGTAGTCCCAGCACTAACAAGCCAGAAAAATACTGAACTTAATGACTTAAGAGCAGTACTCTGTCAACTATACCAGCAGTCCGCACCAAAAAGGGTAGTGGTACAGTGGGTCCCATCACACTGCAACATCCAAGGCAACGAGGAGGCAGACAGACTGGCAAAAGAAGGTGTAAGACTACCACAACCAGATACTAGTGTGACATACGAAGAGTCAAAAAGGCTTATTAGAGCTAGATACATGACCAAATGAGAAATCGAACATACTGGCTACACAAAAAACGATGCCTATTACCAGTTGAAGATAGGTGGCACCGACGAATGCACGCGTGGTACCGGGAAAATGATCGCTGAACATCTGCTGCAAAACTGCCCGACATACGAGAATCAGAGAAAGCAGATGTGGCCATCACCAGTGCCAACACAAGACAAGCTCTTTGGCAGTGTCGACAGCCTCAGGATGATCGCTGCTTTTTTCGAAAAAAACTACAGGTTGACGTTTGACAGCGTACGACGAAAAAGAAGAAGATCTCTGTGTCTATCTAACCGTACATGAATATATGCTTATCTGTTTCTATCAACATGTCTGTCTATATCTAACAGAATAGATCATATTTCCGTCGACTCGTATGCGTGTTGCTGCTGTTGTTGTTGTTGCTTTTGTTGCTGTTGATGTTGTTGTTGTTGCTGAATGTCAACAATGCGAATGATTATTCATTTGTTCACACTGAAAAATGCGTTAGGTGGCGTGGGGCTGATATTTTTCTTACATCACGAGCGTGTTGAAGATTGGGAACCAGAGTTCCAAATGCGGCTGTGTTATGTTTGAGATCTTGTCGACCTCCCAGTCTTGGCCAGTAAATTGGGTCTGACCCAAGTTCACTTTTTTCTATCTACGTTTTACCTGAGCATGCATTTAGTCTTCTCACCCGGCCTATTCGCATGTTATGTCTATGTATCTATCTGTTAGTACTCCAAAGGGCCAAACTCCCTAACATATAAATTGTGTTGCAGAGCTTCCAGGTTCGGTGGGCTGAGCATATTGTTCACATGCTAGATCACCTCCTGTCTTAGCAACCCTGTCATAGTGCACTCACTCAAGATAAGCAAGCGTTCATCGGACGGGCAGAAGCAAAAAAATATACACGAATTCGCTAAGAGCCTACTTGAAAGACCTGCTCCATATTGATGGCGCATCTTGGCAGACACTTCCGTGGGGGGACTCATGCTGGCTGTTTAATAATAATGTTCGCCTAAGCATCTAGGGCCCGTTGCATCGATCGACCAAAAGGCAAAGGCCGCCGTCCATCGAAGACGATGATAGCTTAAGCTAGGTATATTTATAGTGTTAACTGCGCTATTTTTATCCTCATTCTCTCGTCTCGTGCCGCCCGACCCCAGTGGCAAGTCAAGATCCGCAAGACCCCAGTGGCGACTATGAGATGCAGGGGAATCCGCATCAAGCATCCATGAAAAAGACGGCGGTGCCCGGAGTCGAACCTACACCACCTGATCACGAGACCGACGGCTTAACCACTTCCCCGCGGAATCCCCTATCGATCGACCACTACCATGTCAAACTGCTGAGGCGTGCAGCCAAACATTGTCCAGTGCTGAAGGAAGGACTGCTATCTATCGGAGCCATGTTGAACGGGGTCGTCCCCTACCACTCCTCCAGCCGACCAATGGAAGACCATTGTTACATTAAGTGACTTGGACATTATCTGGTGAGCCGGAACTTCTTGATCCAGACGGACCACGTGACCAAAGAACAGACAGGTGGCGGCGAACGAGAGTGTTCCAGATGGAGGGAAGACTCGTCATTGTAGACACCTCAACATTACGGACGAGATCGAATCACGGGATATCGAGGATGCATGGCTGGTTGCGCATATGAAAGGCATCGAGTCTCGATGTGTCCTGTTTAAGTAGGGTCCAAGTGTGTAGACGACAGAAGAGAACAGGAATCACACACGTCTGATGAATACGAATTTTTGATCCGAGAGAGAGTCTGCCATTATTTCACATCCGGTGATGGTCGTTCAAGGCGGAGGCAGCTAGCTTTTCGCAGTCACACAAAGTGCTCGTTTGGTTGAGCAGAAATATTCCGAGAAACAATCAAAGCACCCACAGAAAACCACTGCTCCCATCGGCGTCCAGGTGTGTCTCTCGTGCTGTAGGCTTTTCAGATCAAGAATAGGACTGCACAGTCATATGCAGACTATCTATGCACTGCCACTTATGCAGTCACAAACACACACACTATGATACTGTTTCCAAATGCTATCACGAGTAGTATCTACTACATCTATTCCCATCTGCCTATAATTTCATGTCATACCCTCTACTATCCTACTCTCTACTATCCTACCCTTTTTGGTTTTTATGCGTTCGCCTTATTTATCTAATTCCCAAGGCGGTGTGCGTTGCACTCTAGTTTTTATTTTGTGCGTGTCGGCCCAGTGCATCTGACTTCAGCATTCATTTTATGTAAGGGTCTGCTTCCTCCTGCATTGTATAAGGGTCTGCTTCCCCTGGGTAACGTCCGGTGCTGTGATAGGGATCGTACCCAGCACCTTCGAGTTTTGAGCCGCGTTACTTAACCACTAGCCCACGCCGTCCCCCAACAGTACCTGCTCTACTGTTTTAACTTATTCAGTCGTTCTCATCACATCAACATAACAAGCTATGCACTTATTCCTCTATCTTTTTATTCTAACTTAACTTAACGTCCTTATACTGGTTCAGAAGACACTGCAGAGTCTGTATACAAACATTTTAATTTACATCACCTTGCTCTAATAGCTATGCTCATCCAATTTATTCTTAAATGCATTAACTGTTCCTGCCTCCACTACCCCCCATGGCAATGCATTCCAAGCATTCACCACTCTCTGACTAAAAAAATATTTCCTAATATCTAAACTGTCTGTCTATCTATGTATTCTGTATGTATATATGCATTCTGTGTAAAATCGCGAACAACATTAAATTCATATTTTTAACAGGGACGTAGAGTATATGTTGATATCTTCTTCTTTTTCTCCTTCTTCGATCAACTGATGCTATGCTTCTAGCCAGTGAGGTTCACGAAGGAGATTGTGTGTAAGGTTTTCGCCTGTCCCCCACAGCTTTTCGAGCATGGTCGCTCTCACAGGTCAGATTGCCTTTCTTTGGTCTGTATAGGTAGAGCAATCCTGCAGAATATATTCTGGTGTTTGGTTGGGTGCTCAACAATCGAACGTGGTGGTGTCTCTGAGACCCATTCAGGGCGGATGTTTCTTGCGCCTACAATGTCTAGTTCTGAGTCTAAAGATCTTAACTTAAGTACAGCGCAATGGTTAGCGCACTAGCTTCCCAGCCGAACGATCGTGTTTCGGTCCTCAGATGGAGCGGGAATTGTTTACGATCGCAAAACGGACCTGGTGGTTCACTGAATCTAAAAACTGGGCATTAGAACAATCTGGGACTTACTGGCGACCGGCGTTATGTTGACCACGTCGCCCCCAATGTGTATGTTGTTCTAGTAAAATATAGACCTATCACCCTATTCCCAATATACCACATTTACGTGTAATTGTAATATTATGATAACCCATTCCTTTTTCTGTAATCAACCCTTTAAATATTACTTTTAAGAAAACAAAAACTAAACACAGCGGGACAGCTGCTATTTTCTAGGCTATTAATTTCTGCGAGTTATCTACCCTTTCTTACTAATTTCACAAGTGAGCACACGATGAGAGGTACCTCGTTTGAAAGGAATGAAGGCGAACCCTTATTCTACCATATGTGTTTCAAACATATAAGCACCGCCGTTGTCTGTGCTTTTCTGGCGATTATTTCAGGCTGCGAGCCCTCGTCACTGATCAGTGATCAGATACTTGAACCGGTGTACAACTTCGAGATCCTGACAATTTGCTTAAATCACAGATGTATACCCTTCCATGTTATTAGTCATCAGCTTTGTTTTCTCTGTATTTATCTCCGTGCAGTTCTGCGCCGCTCTGTCCAATTTACTAATCAGCTCCTGGAGTTACGTTTCCGTGCCTGCTAGACGATCTATATCATCTGTAAATCGTAGCTTTGTAACCGTCTTGTCACCTACTCTGACCGTACAAACATGTCCCTCCAGGGCCGGACAATTATTCTTTCCAAGAATACATTGGAGAGTGTTAGAGAAAGTATACAACCCTGTCTCACCCCAACAGACGTGCGGAACCATTTGCCAAGTATTTCCTCTACAGAAAATGCACTTGACGCTTCTCATAAAGGTTCTCAATTCCATTCACAATATTACTATTGATGTTGTAATGCTGTATTGTTGTCCATAACGCCGCATGCCATACTCTGCCTAACGCCATTTTGAAATCGATAAAGACATGATACATGTGTTGTTGAATTTCTTAAGTATTTCTTCTTCTTCTTCTTCTTCTTCTTCTTCTTCGTACGCTGTCAAACTTCAACCTTTATTTTTTTCGAAAAAAGCAGTGGTCATCCTAATGCTGTCGACACACACTGCCATAGAGCTTGTCTAGTGTTGCCACTGGTGATAGCCACATGTGCTTTCTCTGATCCTCGTTTGTCGGGCAGTTTTGCAGCAAATGTTCAGCGGTCATTTTACCGGTACCACACGGGCATTCTTCAGTGCCACCTATCTTCAATTTATTGAATAGTATTTCTCATTCAATATCCGCAGATTAAATATCTGGTCAGTGGTGTTTCTTCTCGCTCGGAACCATGCTTGCTCTTCGGCAATGGTAATCTCTGCCTGTTTTTTTAATCGGTCCAGGATTATTCTTAAGACCTAAATAGGTAAATTGTCGTTGGACGACACTGATTGACTTGACTCCAATAAGGACTTTCCGAACATCTTTATCCCCAACGGCTTCTTGTCAGGAAAAGCTGTAAGCAAACACCAGAGATCTCTTCCCGTCGCACGTGGTCGTTATTCCACATCAAAAACTGAAAAGACTGGGGCTGTCGGAGGTCAGACACGATGAAAAGCATGACTCAAGATTTTAGTTAGAAGGCTATATATGATGTTCTTTGGGACAGAAATAACTAGATTTGATCAGAGGACTGGCTTTGAGTACAGGCCAACATCCGGCTATATGCCACGACCCCCTGGTAAGAGAAGTTATATATCGATAAATTGGACTGCATTGAAGAAATCCTCTTAAGTTATGTTGATAAATGAATCCTCCCGTACTTGTGAAAGAAAGATAATGTGTAATATTATGTTGTATAGCGTTCATTTTGTATCCATTGTCACGTACTTGTATACTAATATCTCTGATATTTACCAAATGATTTGACTTGCGTAATTACATATGTCTGGAGTTCGATGTCCCCTATGCCATCTGCTGAGATTATGTTTCCCAGATACTTAAAATTGTTTGCCTATTTTACTTGCTAGTTTATTATTAATATTGTTTTTTTTCTATTTCCTTTTTGCAATTATCAAAACGTTGGTTTTCTCTATGTTGATTTTCATACTAAAATCCGTACATACCTCATTAAGATTGTTAATATGTTCCTGGAGTTGTTTTTTTTGAGGTTGCCATTAGTGCTTGACCATCGGCAACGAGAAGTTCATTTAAGTGATCACTCATGTTATTTCCCTCACTAATGTTGAATTATTTAAAAACCACAGTGCAAAATCACACCGTCTTTGGGAATAGATAAATAAGCCGAACGAATTTATTAATTTTTTTTTTTTTTATTTAAAAAAAAATCTCCGTACAGAAAGAAATGACAACCTACTGTACTGCACATGTACCAAGAAACATATAACAGCCAGATAGGTTGACAGATGTGAAATTCGACGGTCTGCAAAGGACAGGCTACCTAGTTTTAAAAAAATCACCGCCTTCCCCCTAGGAAGAACAACATGATCTCCAAAGGTGGTTGTTGTTGTTGTTACGAATGCCCACAATGAGTAGGTCTACTTTTTTGTGTGCCCATAAAAAGTACCTTAATTGACGGGTTGCAGTAGTCTTGCAATGTCATTTATATGTCTGAGAAGGGAAGGAATTAGGTCTAAGGGGGATAAGTCTGCATAACCTCATAGAAACAATTGGCTGCTATGTCAAGTATAGCTAGTTTCGTTGTGTGAGCCTGGTACACATTTCTGGAAACAAAATTATTGCTTACCGTATTACTACAGGCAGCTCCAGTCGACCCAGCTATAAATGGGCACCTGATTGGCAACTAGGAACGGAAAAAGGCAGCGAGGAAGCGAATTGGTAACCCCACCTTACAAGACTGTGATATTATATAATGAAGGCTCTAACACTTCATTACCGACGGCAGTGTCTGATATACGACTACTTTAACCGTGTCACTGTTTCTCATTTCATCGTTAGTCCCTTCACCTCCCCCCCCCCCCCCCCCCCGCACCTTCACAAACTATCAGCTCATGCCACATCTCCGTCTCGTCCATCTCCTGCCATATTCTTTCTCTACAACTTCAACTAGCTTCTCCGCCCACACTCACTCCATTGTTCATGTTTCTCCCATATCCCATTTCCCTCCCATCCCACTCGATGCCCATTCAATCCCCGCCCCCCAACACACACACACACACACACACCATTTCCAACCTTATTCCCCCAAACTACTTGAATTTTCTCTCCCTTCTTGTCTTCCAATCTTTCTTACCACCTACACCTACCTCTCCCTATATCAACTTCTCCAATCGATCTCCTCTCCTTCCATCTCACTCCACATTTATCCCATCCACCATCTGCAATGTCTCTCTATTTTCCCCTGTCATCACCTTCCTCAGCACCTCTCACCCAATTCCTTCACCTCTCTCCGCATTGACCAAATCCATTATCTTCTCTCTCTCTCTATCCCTCTCTCTCTCTCTCTCTCTCTCTCTCTCTCTTTCTCTCTCTCTCTCTTCCATCTCCTGTCATTCTCCTCAACCCCACTTCTAACCCATCTCCCTCATCTCTCTCCACATTTACCCGATCCATCATCTACTCTGTCACTCTCCCTTCTCCTGTCATCCTCTTCAATCCCACCTCTCCCCCATCTTCCTCGCCCTCTCACTCCCTCTCATTCAGGTAACCACAATTAAGTCATGTTATTAGATAAACAAACAAAACAACGTGTAGACTAAGGATACCTATTATAGAGAATTCAAGCAAAGAGCGTCTCTTGGTCGTTGTTACACTAATGCAGTGTTCAGATCTCTATTCTTTGTTTTTACCTGTGATTCTTTACTTGTTTAATCTGTAGATGTGCATGTGTATATGCAACTTTTCTGTGTTTTGTGTGTGCCGACGTGGTCACATAAAGTCTCTTGGTTATTAAACACGAAATATATCTGGGGTAGTTGTCTAGCCGCCGCGATTCACATTCAACCAGTGTTCGTAAAGCGATCTCAGTCCCGCCAGACGGAGCGATAGCGCGGGCTTGCGGAAAACGCTTGCCCGCCTTTCCCCTTGTAGGTATCAGGAAGCGGTTTTTTGTGTCGTGGCCTCCAATGAGGTGCGCTGCTCTGGCCCATAACGAGAAACTTTGACAGTCGGTGGTGATTTTCGAAGGCTCATAGCAGAGCTCGACAGTTCGTCTCGCTGGTGGTCAGACTCTCGCAAAGAGCTTGTGACCGGCAAATGGAAAGCAGGAATCGTGCCTGAAGGCCTTGTGTTCTCCCGACCAACCCTCTGGAAAAGGGCAGGCTGGCAGGCCAAATTGTCTCCTAGTCCCAGTGAAATTCATCGCCGGGGTCGTTGGGATCCGTTCTGCACAGAGCGCTGCCATCCCTCCTCGAGCGAGCCCGGTCGGTCGGTCGTCTGGTGTGTGTAGGGGCCCCTGTCAGGCGGTCCTAAGGTCGACGGAGTGAGGGACGGGGGGGGGACAACCGTCCGTCCGTTCGTCAGTCGGTCCCTGCGGCCGTCCCAGTGAGGCTTTTTACACACCCGTCCTCCGCCGACCGGTGTGTGCAGTACGTACATCTCCGAGAGATATCTGGTTGATCCGGCCAGTAGTCATATGCTTGTCTCAAAGATTAAGCCATGCATGTCTAAGTTCACACTGTCTCACGGTGAAACCGCGAATGGCTCATTAAATCAGTCGAGGTTCCTTAGATGACACGATTCTACTTGGATAAATGTGGCAATTCTAGAGCTAATACATGCTTACCAAGCTCCGACCCTCGCGGAAAGAGCGCTTTTATTAGTTCAAAACCAATCGTTGTTTCCCCTCTTGGGGTTGCGGCGTCCCCACTGGTGACTCTGGATAACTTTGTGCTGATCGCATGGCCTCATGTGCCGGCGACGCATCTTTCAAATGTCTGCCCTATCAAATGTCGATGGTACGTGACATGCCTACCGTGTTTGTAACGGGTAACGGGGAATCAGGGTTCGATTCCGGAGAGGGAACATGAGAAACGGCTACCACATCCAAGGAAGGCAGCAGGCGCGCAACTTACCCACTCCCGGCACGGGGAGGTAGTGATGAAAAATAACAATACGGGACTCTTTCGAGGCCCCGTAATTGGAATTACACTTTAAACCCTTTATCGATAATCTATTGGAGGGCAAGTCTGGTGCCAACAGCCGCGGTAATTCCAGCTCCAATAGCATATATTACAGTTGTTGCAGTTAAAAAGCTCGTAGTTGGATCTCAGGCGCAGGCGGGCGGTCCGGCTCGCGCCGGTTCACTGCCCGTTGTCTCTTGCCCTACCGTCTGCCGGCTCTCTCCCACGGGTGCTCTTCGCTGAGCGTCCTGGGTGGCCGGCGCGTTTACTTTGAAAAAATTAGAGTGTTTAAAGCAGGCCTTGGCTGCCTGAATAATGGTGCATGGAATAATGGAATAGGACCTCGGTTCTATTTTGTTGGTTTTCGGAACTGGAGGTAATGATTAACAAGGACAAATGGGCGCATTCGTATTGCGGCGTTAGAGGTGAAATTCTTGGATCGCCGCAAGACGAGCTACTGCGAAAGCATTTGTCAAGAATGTTTTCATTAATCAAGAACGAAAGTCAGAGGCGCGAAGACGATCAGATACCGTCGTAGTTCTGACAATAAACGATGCCGACTAGCGATCCGCAGGAGTTGCTTCGATGACTCTGCGGGCAGCTTCCGGGAAACAAAAGTGTTTGGGTTCCGGGGGAAGTATGGTTGCAGAGCTGAAACTTAAAGGAATTGACGGAAGGGCACCACCAGGAGTGGAGCCTGCGGCTTATTTTGACTGAACACCGCCATCACTGAAATGACTGACATGCCGAGACCACTTCTGTTGGATCTAATATGGAACGGGTGCTGGATCTAGACCATCGGATAACTAGGGTAATGCTATATGTGGCTCGTTTGGTCTGCATTCAGTGTTTGATAAAGGAATTGACGGAAGGGCACTACCATGAGTGGAGCATGCGGCTTAAATTTACTTAACACGCCAATACTGTAGAATGATTGTCAAATCGAGAGCACTTTCGTGGGCTCTAATAGTGAACATGTGCTGGTATTAGACCCACGGAAGACATGCCAGTCTCTTAACCCCCTAATGAAAGAGCGTCTGCTATGGTAATCTGGTTTTAACCCTGCAGAAATCGAAGGTTCCAGAATTTTGGCCATTGACAAACTAAAAAGCCCTATATTGATATGTCCGGTCTAATAATGAACGGGTGCTGGAAATAGACCCTCGGAAGACAGGTCAGTTTTACCCTACTAATGACAGGGCGTTGCTACGGTAATCCTGCTCAACTCGAGAGGAGCCGCTGACATTTGGTCCACGTACTAGGCTGATAAGCCAACGGCGCGAGGCTACAAGTTGAGGGATTACAGCAGAACGCCTATAAGCCAAAATCCCGCCCAAAAGCTCAGCACAATTGCAAAGGGAGGCTTCGACATGGTGGGGACCTGGGGCTCCCGCTCCAGCCCCGCCCGGTCGAGCCGCAGAAAGAGGTCTCTGCCGTTCGCCGATCAAAGCGGGCGGGAAGCTGCTCGATATTCACCCCATACGGCGATGAGGTATGAAACCATTTGCAGAAGACATAGTTCTCGGTCGGGGTGTCCTAAGCAGTAGATCAGCTACCTCACTGCGAACTGCTGAGACTCAACCCTTGACCATGAGATATGTCCGCACACCAGGCAAACACCATCTTCGTGCCGTGACCAGGCTTGTTCCCTGGTCAAATGCACTCCTTCGAGAGAAATCACAGGTCGCTGACATTTGGTCCACGTGCTTGGCTGATAAGCCAATAGTGCGAAGCTACCATCTGAGGGACTACGGCCGAACGCCTCTAAGCCAGAACCCCTTCCTAAATCTCAGCACCGCTGTGATGGGAGGCTACGACATGGCTGGGACCTGGGGCTTGCGTCTCAGACCGGCCCGGTCGAGCCGCAGAATTGAACCTGGATAAATGCACTCCTGCCTTGCTCTTTACCTCTGTCTGCTATCCGTCATCCCAATGGACGCAGAAGAGATGCAGTGCAGCGGACATTGCACCCTCTGCCCTATTGTGACAAACACCCAGGTGGCGGGGAATACTAGGCGTAAAACACTGCAGATGAGCCAAGAAAATACAAGGAGCAAAGAGATACCTCACTCACATGCATATGCTACGTTTCTGGCAGGACGTGACGATCCTGGGACACAGTCACACAGGACTGCCTCTCTTCCGGGATAGTACAAACTAGTACATAGTCCATCATATCATATCATTGCCAAACCCTATAGACACGAGTGGGGAAGACTCGATAGTCGTGCAGGACAACTTCCCAAAGAGAGACAACTCTGACCAAAAACAACTGCTGCCTTGCAGTTAGGCTGGGGACAGCCAAAGGCTAAGGAGAGTAACCCTACAGAAACGCCTGTTGAAATCGGATGCACTGAGCCACAGGCTTAACAAAATAAAACAGGGCAACGTAAATATCGCTGTAAACAGCGTACGATGAAGAAGAAGAAGAAGAAACACGAAATATCAAAAGCTCAGTTTTTCGATATAAACTTTTATTTGTGCAATCACTTTGTTGACTAATCAGCAACCTAAGTACACGCAGACTCGCCATCAGTAGTGCTATAAAGAAGCAAACGATTAATATAAACGAAATGGAGAGACCATCATCATGTAGCATGTCCTTTATAGAACGTCGCTCCATCACAGTCTGTCTGAAATGAACTCTTTCCCTTGCCAAAAGACCAACCTCCGAAACAGCCATACTCAGGGATTCCTGGATATCTGGACGCCATTGTCTTCTTGGTATACCCCTACCTCTTTTGTATGGTACTACAATGGAGAGCCCAACGCAAATAATACAAGCCAGAAAAGGGAAACATAGACAAACTTGGAAAAGAACGGCAGTCAAAGAACATGAGAATCAGAACGGGGCAATGGAGACTCAAGGCCAACAGCAAACTCGCGAGTATTGTTCTTACATAAACCACCATTGGCCATTGTGGAGCACCCCAGAAAACACCTTAATATTTCCGGCAGGACTGCCCAGCTTATGCAGATTAAAGAGAGGCATTCTGACTAGGGTTAGCGCCCATGCTCGAATAGTTGTGAGGGACCAGCAAAGACAGTCTAACCAGGGTAAGCGCCAATGCTCGAAACGTTGTGAGGGACCAGCAAAGACAGTCTAACCAGGGTAAGCGCCAATGCTCGAAACGTTGTGAGGGATCAGCAAAGACAGTCTAACCAGGGTAAGCGCCAATGCTCGAAACGTTGTGAGGGACCAGCAAAGACAGTCTAACCAGGGTAAGCGCCCATTCTCGAATAGTTGTGAGGGGCCAGCAAAGGCAGTCTAACCAGGGTAAGCGCAAATGCTCGAAAAGCTGTGAGTGACCAGCAAAGACTGTCTGACCAGAGTGAGCGCCAAAGCTTGAAAAACTGTGAGGGACCAGCAAAGACAGTCTGACCTGGTTAAATGCCCAAGCTAAAAAAACTGTGAGGGACCAGCAAAGACCGTCTGACCAGGATAAGCGACAAAGCTCGAAAAACTCTGAGGGACCAGCAAAGACAGTCTGAACAGGGTAAATGTGCAAGCTCGAAAAACTGTGACGGACCAGCAAAGATAGTCTGAACAAGGTAAGCGCCCAAGCTCAAAAAACTGTAAGGGACCAGCAAAGACAGTCTGACCTGGGTAAATGCCCAAGCTCGAAAAACTGTGAGGGACCAGCAAAGACAGTCTGACCTGGGTAAATGCCGAAGCTCGAAAAACTGTTAGGGACCAGCAAAGACCGTCTGACCAGGATAAGCGACAAAGCTCGAAAAACTGTGAGGGACCATCAAAGACTGTCTGACCAGAGTAAGCGCCCAAGCTTGACAAGCTGTGAGTGAATAGCAAAGACAGTCTGACCAGGGTAAAATTCACAAGCTCGAAAAACTGTGAGGGACCAGCAAAGACAGTCTGACCAAGGTAAGCGCCCAAGCTCGAAAAACTGTGAGGGAACAGCAAAGACAGTCTGACCTGGGCAAATGCCCAAGCTCGAAAACTGTGGAGGACCAACAATGACAGTCTGACCTAGGTAAATGCTTAAGCTCGAAAAACTGAAAGGGACCAGCAAAGACAGTCTGACCAGGGTAAGCGCCTAAGCTCGAAAAACTGTGAGGAACCAGCAAAGACAGTCTGACCAGGGTAAATGCGCAAGCTCAAAAAACTGTGAGGGACCAGCAAAGACAGTCTGACCAAGGTAAGCGCCCAATCTTGAAAAACTGTGAGGGACCAGCAAAGACAGTCTGACCAGGATAAGCGACCAAGCTCGAAAAACTGTGAGGGACCAGCAAAGACAGTCTGACCAGGGTAAATGCGCAAGCTCGAAAAACTGTGAGGGACCAGCAAAGACAGTCTGACCTGGGTAAATGCCCAAGCTCGAAAAACTGTGAGGGACCAGCAAAGACTGTCTGAACTGGGTAAATGCCCAAGCTCGAAAAACTGTGAGGGACCAGCAAAGACAGTCTGACCTGGGTAAATGCCCAAGCTCGAAAAACTGTGAGGGACCAGCAAAGACTGTCTGAACTGGGTAAATGCCCAAGCTCGAAAAACTGTGAGGGACCAGCAAAGACAGTCTGACCAGGGTAAGCGCCCAAGCTAGAAAAACTTTGAGGGATCAGCAAAGACAGTCTGACCAGGGTAAATGCGCAAGCTCGAAAAACTGTGAGGGACCAGCAAAGACAGTCTGACCTGGGTAAATGCCCAAGCTCGAAAAACTGTGAGGGACCAGCAAAGACTGTCTGAACTGGGTAAATGCCCAAGCTCGAATAACTGTGAGGGACCAGCAAAGACAGTCTGACCAGGGTAAAATTCACAAGGTCGAAAAACTGTGAGAGACCAGCAAAGAGTCTGACCAAGGTAAATGCCCAAGCTCGAAAAACTGTGAGGGACCAGCAAAGACAGTCTTATTGTGAAACTCACCGTGGTAGAAGCATAGCATCAATTGATCGATGAAGTTACCCAAATATAAAATATATAATCCAGTTGCATATCTCTGCATCTAATTATTTCAACATGATTACTTAGCTAGAATGTTGTTTCTTTGAGTGATCGAGGTTATAATTCATGTTGGCACCCGCGCAGACCCATATTTCTGGTTCACGGGTGTCATTTTGTAATTAAGGGAGCTAACCTTTAAATATTTCGGTAACCACGTTTAACATAGTAAATATATTTTTTTGTTTTTATAACTACATTATACGGTAACAGCTTTTGAATGACCTGCTCAGGATACATCAACATTTAATAGACTAACATGTCGCTCTAGTAGATTATATGTGCAAAATTTCAGCTCTCTATATTTTGGGAAACTTGGTTAACATAGGAGAAAGATAAGAAAACGAAAACTGGGCACCATGTTAAGTTAAATAAAAGCTTGTACAACAAAAACGTTCAATGTCTCAAGAAAGATTTTGAAAAAGAAACCATTCACAAATGTACTATTAATAGCCAAATGAAAGTCCCAAATTTAAACTGTGGAAGACGTGGTACTGCACCTTCTAATGGACGACAATGTTGGCTTGAAGAACACGAAGACAACTTTTGACTTCTTGGTATTAGGTCATGAGCTTCCTAAACGAAAACAAGGAATCCAATGTTCTAGCTTCCTGTCCCAGAGCAGGTACTGCTATAGGCGATGAAGTGTTAGCTGAGGTATACTGACGAGATGTTGCACTTATTATATACGTCTCGTTCAGCGTGAGAGAGAACGGTGACTGGTTACACTCATTAAAAAGATATCTTAGTTGAGTGTTAAAAAAAATGGCGAATGCTTACAATTTTCAGTGGTTTCGTGTTGAGAGTGAAAGAGAACGGCGAATGTGCACTTATTAGTGGACAAGTTGAGGCTTAGTATACTGAAGTCGCTAACACTTCATTCAAGACCATCTTGTAAGTCTGCTGTGAAACACCTTTTATTTTATTATCCTGGTGGAATCCCTAACTCATGTATTTGTCTTGCAGCCGGGCGCGTTCTTTATCTAGTGACCTATGGTTTGAATCTAGATGTCCTATAATTGCTCAATCATTTATCGGGGGAAGTGTGTCAGTTTCCAAGTTCTTGCTGCTTGTATATGGTACAAGACCAAGAACTTCGGGTGATCATGAACGCCAATAAACTCAAATGAAAAAATCACAAGCATCACACCTCTATCCTATTTACGGGATAACATGACCATGGAACACACAAAAAGGTCCAAGAACATAGGATCATATTACAAGATTTTGCCAGCAGAAGTTTAAAGAGAAACAACTATATAAATTATCCCAAAAACAACAATCAAAACATTATCATCATCATGAGGTCTTTCAGTCCCGGGACTAGTCAACAAGCTCTTGAATTTTGTCCTTCCATTTCTGCCTATCCTCTGCAGTCGTCTTCAGCTCAGCATATGTCTTCACGACCATTTCTCCGCGACCTTAGGACAAAAAAGGTATTTCTAGGTCTTCCCCTCAATCTCCTTCTCTGCATAATGTTCTCCGAGATCTTTTTGACTGGACGCTCTTTCCGCAGATTATGTCGCAACCCGCCAAGTCGATTTTCTCTTCCGAACCAACTATTTCTCTTCTCCCATCTCCGCCAATACCGTTTCATATGATTTCTTCTCGTTCCAGCTCACTCTTTCCATATTTCAGTAACACCACATCTCAAAAACCTCCAAGAATTTGTCCTCTCTTTTATTTATGGTCCATGTTTCAGAGCCATACATTGACACAGTCCAAACATATGTGTATAGGATTCTTTTCCTTAGAAACATACTAATGGTATTGGATGTAAGGATTCTTTGTTTCTCTCTAAACACTTTCTTTGCCATGTAAAGATGAATTGCCAGAAACCACTCACACTTTTTTTTCTTGACGTTTGTTGTTCTGCTTGCGTCTTTCAGCGTCAGGTCATGAAGATGTTTCTTCACTGGGCCCTAGTATGTGCTTGTTACACAGAAAGCGTAGCTGTTTGTCTGTTTTTTCTGCTGTCAACTCTTGCTTTGTATCTATTTTATACTTGTAGCATTACTTTCTGAGGGATACTATTTTGTGTTTGACGTGTCACGTGGCCTTGCCATTTGGTTTGCTGTCTCTTGATGAAGTCTAGCGCTGGTGTTGTACCTACATGTCTCCTAATATCTTCTGTTCTGATTGTATCCATTCTTGTCTCTTCAAGTATTCTGCTCATGCATTCCATCTCTGTTATTACGATGTTTCTTTTATCTCTGTTTGTTACTTTCCAATTATGGCAACAGTAGCACAATATGGGTTGGAATATTCTGTTGTATAGCGTTCTTTTTATATCCATTGTCACGTACTTATATACTAATATCTCTGACATTTACCAAATGATTTGACTTGCGTAATTACATATGTCTGGAGTTCGATGTCCCCTATGCCATCTGCTGAGATTATGTTTCCCAGATACTTGAAATTGTTTGCCTATTTTACTTGCTAGTTTATTATTAATATTGTTTTTTTCTATTTCCTTTTTGCAATTATCAAAACGTTGGTTTTCTCTATGTTGATCTTCATACTAAAATCCGTACATACCTCATTAAGATTGTTAATATGTTCCTGGAGTTGTTTTTCTGAGGTTGCCATTAGTGCTTGACCATCGGCAACGAGAAGTTCATTTAAGTGATCACTCATGTTATTTCCCTCACTAATGTTGACTTATTTAAAAACCACAGTGCAAAATCACACCGTCTTTGGGAATAGATAAATAAGCCGAACGAATTTTTTTTTTAATTTTTTTTTTTTTTTTTTTTTCTTTTAAATCTCCGTACAGAAAGAAATGACAATCTACTGTACTGCACATGTACCAAGAAACTTATAACAGCCAGATAGGTTGACAGATGTGAAATTCGACGGTCTGCAAAGGACAGGCTACCTACTTTTTTAAAAATCACCACCTGCCCCAAGGAAGAACAAAATGGTCTCCAAAGGTCGTTGTTGTTGTTTCGAATGCCCACAATGAATAGGTCTACTTTTTTGTGTGCCCTAAAAAGTACCTTAATTTACGGGTTGCAGTAGTCTTCCTTGCACCCCGAGCGTGCTGATGAAGCGTGTCCTCCATGTGCTATGATTGGCTTCATGTGCGCGTCGCTCACTACTACAGGGATCACATCGATCCCTCACCTTGTTAGCCAGACTGTCATTAGAAAAGCCCGTTTCCAGGGAGGGCTACGAGGAAGCCGAGGTAAGGATCTTGGCCAGTATATTTTCCCTGACCCTGACTAACATGTCAGATCAATATATTGGCCTGACCAGACGTTAGTCTTCTCCCCCTATCTAGGTGTATATTTACTGATGGATCAGCAGCCAGCGCCGCGAAAAATGAAGAAAGAGAAATCTGTTGTCCTCCAGATCAAGTAATCCAAACCACTAGCTCATTCGATTACAATTGATAATGAAATTACTCGACTGAAGTAGAGGCCATAAATATTGCTTCAGAAGTAATCAACAACCCAGCTAGCAAATGTCAGTTAGTTTTATTCTTTAAAACCCTTAAAGAATTACAAATATCCAGAGAATAAAAACAAACTTAGGTGAATTAATAACCAAAAAAAAGGTTGGGGTACAGTGGATTCTATTTCCCTGTGGTATATCAGGAAACGACAGAGCGGACTGCTTAGCCAAAGAGGGAGCAATAAGAAAACACAAAGAACAAACAAATCATCATCATCATCATCATCAGTCCCGTAAGGCAGAAGGTCGTTGAGGCACCGTTATTGCAGTTTGTCAAACCAATTCTCGTCATACGTCTCGATTTTTCGCCAGAGTATTAGTTTTAGATATAGACTTTCCCGTCTACTCTTTTAAATTGTAATCCCATCAGTTTTTGGTCTCCCTCTCCCACGTTTCCCAGACACAGTGTCTTGCAGGACAGTCTTGGTCAGCCCCACTGATCGTGATATATGTCCATACCATGTCAATATTCGTGTTTTTCATTAAAGTCAGCAGTTTTTACACTGGCTTAACTCATCCCTAACAATTTCAAGAACACTCGTTTGTAACGCTTTACAAACAAAAAATTACTTTCCAAGTAAACAATACTTTCATCAAAGCCATAAGGAAGGTCAACCAAATGATAGACAACAATCACTGCATGATCGAACGGAGCAAGGAATCATGTTCTTCGAGAGAACAGGACATAACACATTGAAATACCAATTAAACAAGCTTAAACTGGTTCATTTTATCCATGTGTATTTGCATACAAGCAGCACGGACTGATGAGCATATCCTGAATGGTCTATACGTGTAGGCTATTGCGTACTGACTAAGGGCTTGCGGAGACGAATCTCCACACAAATATGTAAGGGAGTCTTGCAGCTCTCTCCACGACAATAAACGGTATCCACAATACTGGACTTCAAGTGTAGACAGCAATAAACGTTATCCACAATACTGGACTTCAAGTGTAGACAGCAATAAACGTTATCCACAATACTGGACTTCAAGTGTAGACAGCAATAAACGTTATCCACAATACTGGACTTGAAGTGTAGACAGTAATAAACGTTATCCACAATATTGGACTTCAAGTGTAGACAGTAATAAACGGTATCCACAATACTGGACTTCAAGTGTAGACAGCAATAAACGTTATCCACAATACTGGACTTCAAGTGTAGACAGTAATAAACGTTATCCACAATACTGGACTTCAAGTGTAGACAGTAATAAACGCGATGAGCAAGATGAAGACAGATCAAGAAGAAGAAGAAGAAAAACAGGAAGAAGAAGACGAAGAAGAAGAAGGAGAAAATAAAGAGATGCTTTTAACGTTGTTTGCACTGGATTTTTTTTCGTCTTGATCGATTTTCCAAAAAAGCTTATCTCACGGTGGGTCTATTTTACATCACGGGACTGTACTAAAGGAGGAGGACATCGCTGTAGTGCAACTCAAGGATTCTCATCATGTTCGTTGGGTGATCATATTTTCGATCCCAACTTCCTTGACTAATCCGTTGTCACAGTACAGCGTTAACCATAGCTAGAGTTCGGGTTCTGACTAGTATCTTGTTCTTGACCCGGACACGAAGCGTTGAACCCTTCCAATGTCTTGAGTTATCTCTATAAAATAGACGGAAGTAAGACAAGTACACGCATTCCAATACGTGGTCACCCACATATCATCTGATAGCAGATGAACTTAGGAAATAAAGAACGAATATCGAAGGCAAAATCAGTTTTCCAGAAAATGAGAGAAATAATATGCAACAAAATCCTGTTACTGGAATTAATCAAGCTAGTTATTGGATACGACGTAGAACCACTATTGACATACGGCAGTTAGCCATGGACAATCAGCAAACAAACACATGAATCATTGAGACACAGGAAATGTGACTTTACAGAAGAATGCTGGGAATCCCGTGGACTGCAAATATTACTAATAATCCCGGAACGCGAAAAGGCATACACAAAGAGGGAGGCAGCTAATAATTAAAAAGAACAAAGCAGTCATCCTTTAACAGACATGTCATGAAAAAAGGCGAGGTGAAATACATGATGACAGCGGCTGACTGTAGGATCTACAGGGGAATGGAGACTATGTGCTAGAAAGCCTGTACTGTGGTTTATAAGCTGTCACCACTGCTTAGGTAAACGAGCATTAGTTTGGCTACAAAGCCACCGCTAATAAGCGGTATATTTATGCTGACCTTGTGCTACCAGTGTCAAACATGGCCTCTGTCCAGGCGCGTGAGAGCAGAAATTCGATGTGTGAAATGAAGTGTTTGAAGAAGGTCATCGGTGTTACCAGGAGAGACAGAATGTGGAACGACGACATTCGAAGTATATGACCAGCACCACGTCTTGTGCCCACTATATTTCCAGGCAACAAATAAATTGGTGTTTGGTCTTCTCATGAGAATGCACCCTCAACAACTTCCACTGATGGCTTACAACGCTGGTAGATCTGGCTACAGACATGCCGCGAGGCAGGTGGATAGATGACATTAGAGTGATTGTGCAGCGACACGGGCTCTCATTGACCGACGCAACGCACTTGGCGCAGGGCAGACGACTTGAGCAGAATCATGAGCAGCGATACAGAAGGAAGCGAAAAGAGAAAATATTGGACAGCTTGAGTGGATGTAATGAGGGACGATCAACGAATGAGCTGATGATCTGGGGTAGTTGTCTCGCCGCCGCGATTCAATCTCAACCAGTGTTCGTAAAGCGATCTCAGTCCCGCCAGACGGAGCGATAGCGCGGGTTTGCCGAAAACGCTCGCCCGCCTTTCTCCGTATAGGTATCGGGATGCGGTTTGTTTTGTCGTGGCCTCCGCGCTACTCTGCTCCGAATCGAGAAACTTTGACAGTCGGTGGTGATTTTTCGAAGGCATATAGCAGAGCTCGACAGTTCGTCTCGTTGGTGGTCAGATTCTCGCAAAGAGCTTGTGACCGGCAAATGGAAAGCAGGAATACATCCTGAAGGCCCTGTCCTAGCCAGACCAACCCTCGGCAGAAGGGCAGGCCGGCAGACGAAAATTGTCTCCAGTCCCAGTGAAATTCATCGCCGGGCCGTTGGGATCCGTTCTGCACAGAGCGCTGCCATCCCTCCCCGAGATAGCCCGGTCGGTCGGTCGTCTGGTCTGTGTAGGGGCCCTTGTTATGCGCTCCTAGGTCGACGACGGACTGAGGGACGGGGGAACAACCGTCCGTCCGTCAGTCTGTCGGTCCCTGCGGCCGTCCCAGTGAGGCTTTTTACACAACCGTCCACCGCCGACCGGTGTGTGTGCTTCGTACGTCTCCGACAATTTGACTCAACACGGCCAAACACGGAAATGATTGACAGGCCGAGAGCACTCTAATTGGGTCTAATATGGAATGGGTGCTGGAATTAGACCCTCGAAAATCTGGGGCTATCCTCTCGGTAGCTTGACTGTCTCGCATCCAGTGTTCGTTAAAGGAATTTACGGAAGGGCACCACCAGGAGTTGAGTCTGCGGCTTAATTTGACTCAACACGCAATTACTGTAGAACGACTGACAAATCGAGAGCACTTTCGTTGGGTCTAATAGTGAACGTGTGCTGGTATTAGACCCACGGAAGACAGGTCAGCTCTTTAACCTTCTAATGAAAGAACGCTACGGAAATAGTGTTTAACCCCGCAGAAACCGCAGGTTTCAGATACCTGGCAAACAAAAAGCCCTCTATTAATTCGTCCAGTCTAATAGTGAACGGATGCTGGTAATAGACCATCGGAAGACAGATCAGTTTTACTTTACTAATGACAGGACGTTGCTACGGTAATCCTGCTCAATTCGAGAGGAGCCGCAGACATTTTGGTTCACGTACCAGGCTGATAAACAAAGGGCGCGAGGCTACCATGTGAGGGACTACGGCCGAACGCCTGTAAGCCGGAATCCCGTCCACAATCTCAGCACCACTGCAATGGGAGGCTTCGATATGGTCGGGACCTGGGGCTCGCGCCTCAGCCCTACCCGGTCGAGCCGCAGAACGAGGTCTCTGCAGTCCGCCGATCAAAGCGGGCGGATAGCTGCTCGATATTCACCCTATACAGCGATGGGGTACGAAACCACCAACATAAGACTTAGTTCTTGGTCGGTGTGTCAAAAACAGTAGAGCAGCCACCTCACTGTAAACTGTCGAGACTCAACCCATGACCATAAGATATGTCCGCATACAAGGCGAACAACATCTCCGTGACATAACCAGGCTTGTCCCTTGGTAAAATGCACTTCTGCTTCGATCTCTACCTCTGTATACTATCAGCCATACCAATGGACGCAGAAGAGATGTAGAATAGCGGGCATTGCACATCTGCCCTATTGTGTCAACCTCTCAGGTGGCGGGGAATGCTAGGCGTACCATCACTGCAGAGAAGCCGAGAAAATAAAGGGAGCAAAGCGATCCCCCACTCACATGCAAATGCTACGTTCTGGCACGACGTGACGATCCTGGGATACAGACACACTGGACTGTCTCTCTTCCGGGTTAGTACAAACCAGTACATAGTCCATATCATATATCATATTTTTTATATCATTACCGCACCCTATAGACACGAGTAGTGAAGACTCTCTAGTCCTGTAAGACAACTTCCATAAGAGAGACAACTCTGATCACAAACAAATGCTGCCTTGCATATAGGCTCGGGACAGCCAAAGGCTAAGGAGGGCATCCCTACAGAAACGCCTGTTGAAATCGGATGCATTGGGCCACAGGCTTAACGAAACAGTGCAACATAAATCGCAGAATGATGACAGTACAACTAATCAGAAAAACGTATGGCGATCATCCTGCGGAGTCCCGCCAGGCAGCGAGAGTGCCAGGCCTCGCGACTCGAAGGGGCCCACCCTTGACTACTGGTGGTCACCCACCCATGTGTTGTGGAGTCAAGGCCCATGGCTATGGGGCAATTTATATTGACCAAAAACTCAAGACCCTCAAAATACTACAGTGAATGCGTAGGGAGTCATTAACAAATAGCTTTCACTAACACATCATTTGCATGAAGGTAAGATTGACGTGGCATGTATCAAAGAAACGCACCTCAACAGCAACCCTAAATTCTCAATCAGAGGATACCAGACCTTCCGTCTGGATAGAGAAGGTCGCAAAGGAGGGGTTCTGATACTAACCCGTAACTGCATACCGAGTAGCGCGGTATCTGTCAATCACACGGGACAAGCAGAAATTGTAGGAGTTGACAAAATGGCTCAAGAGACGAAGATCCGCAACTTCAACCTGTACGGACCACCAAATAAGGACCTGTCGCTCTCGAGTATGGAAGTCAAAGAAGACTCCAACTGCATAGTAGTTGGAGACTTCAACAGCTACTCAGAGAGATGGGGATACTCTGACACTGACAGCAGAGGTGACGAAGTGGAAGATTGGGAGATAGACACAAATCTCCATCTAATCAATAGGCCGGAGGATAGCCCTAGCTTCTATTCTAGAACATGGCATACCACCTCGACTCCAGATTTGGCCTTCTCCACAATGGACATTCACCATAAAATAGACCGCCAGGTGCTAAACCAATTGGCAGGTAGCGACCACAGGCCAATAGGGCTGGAAATTGACATGGAAGTAGGCCCACAAGAAACAAAACCGCTCCCACGTTGGAATTACAAACGAGCCGACTGGGACAGATTTGCAAGCCTGACAGATGGGCTGTGTGAAACCATCAACAAACGGAACAACAAAATGAAGCCCATTGTGGAAAGCCTAAGCAAAGCAATAATGCAAGCTGTCACTGAAACCATCCCAAGAGGGGCAAGGAAAAACTATAAGCCTTATTGGAATGATGAGTTGCAGAAAGCGGAAGACGCAGTCACAAATGCTAGGAACATGGCAGAGCGAGAACAATCTATGGAGGCAAATATCGCCCTTAAAGCCGCCATGGCGAAATACAAATGCACTCTAAACCAAACAGCAAGAGCAAGCGGGTAAAACAAAACAGAAAGTCTCAACTTAGACAAAAAAGGGAACAAACTATGGAAGTTAGTCAGAGCCATGAATGACGAAACTCCGTCAAACAAACAAATTACCATTAAGCAGGGCGAAAACTTGCTCACTGGAAAAAAAGCCGCAAACGTCTTTGTTGAACACTATGCCAGAGCGAACCACATAGATGTCCCTGCAGAGAGGCAGACGGACATTAATGAAGAGCAAAAGGGGCACGACAACATCAATATGGCACCAGAAGAGCATATGATAGCAAAACTAACAATGCACGAAATGGAAGAGGCCATGAGAACATTAAAGAAAAGGAAATCTCCCGGAAAAGACGGGATAACAAACGAAATGCTGATGGGGCTGGGCCAAACAGCAAAGTGGGCATTACTATCAGTCCTTAACCAAAGCTGGTAAAGGGGTAATGTACCCCAGGTATGGAAAGACGCAGTACTTGTACCAGTACCAAAGAAAGGAAAAGACAAAACAGATCCAAATGGATACAGGCCTATCAACCTACAGAGCTGTGTCGGCAACCTGATGGAACGTATGATAAACACCAGACTGATGTGGCATCTGGAAGAAAAACGGATACTAATTCCACAGCAAGCAGGCTTTAGACAGCACAGATCCACTGAGGTCCAGGTCATCCTCATAGACGAAGAAATTGAAGATGCCTACCAGGAACAGAAACACACAGTAGCGGTTTGGGTGGACCTGGAAAAGGCATTTGACAAAGTCTGGAAAGATGGACTTAGAGTCAAGCTAAGATAAAAGTGAAGTTTGTGGGCAAATGTACAAGTCGATCAACCACTACCTCAAATACAGAACGGCCAGAGTCCAAGTACAAGGGCAGATGAGCAAAAAGGTGACACTTGAGCAGGGAGTACCCCAAGGGGGAGTACTGTCACCCACACTCTTCCTGGTGTATATAAATGACATTTCAGAGAGATTATACCAAGAACAGTTCATAGCTCAATGTTTGCAGACGATCTGGTTATGTGGACCTCTGAAAAGAATCTCACCATAGCAAGAAATCGGATGCAGCAGGCCCTAACATCGCTGGAAGAGTGGGCGAGCTCATGGCTGGTCAAAATAAACGAGGAGAAAACCACATGTACAATATTCTCTCTATCAATCAAACCCCAAAACACCAAATTAAGTCTAAACGGCAAATACCTGCTGCCAAACTACAACCCAAACTACTTGGGAGTCACATTTGATCGGCGCATGACATGGAAAAGTCAGATCGAGAGAAACCGAATGAGAGCCAGAGAAAGAATGGCAATCATGAGGAATCTGTCTGGCACAAGCTGGGGAGCAGACGAAAGCATACTAAAGAAACCGTATACTGGAAGAGTGAGACCAGTTCTCGAGTATGGCATTGCGGCATGGACAACAGCAGCCAAGGCGAACTTCGATAAAGTTAGCAAACTTCAAAACCAAGCCATGAGAGTTATAACCGGAGGCATGAAGTCAACGTCAATTGTAGAAATTGAAAAGATTACAAGACTGCAATCCATGACCGACAGAAGAGACTGCAGAGCCCAATGTACCAGAGACTAAACAATTTCAGAAATGGGAAACTAAAGCGAAGAAACTTTGCAGAAATAGCCAAAGCAAAGATGCACGAAAACCCTATGAACGTACTAACACCAAAGCCCATCCCTACTGTACGAAAACCTACCTGGAGGCAGCATATATTTCCAGAGGTGGTAAAAAATATACCAGGTATTAGAAACAAAAACTGCCAGTCTGAAAAAGAAAGAAGAGATACTACCCTGAGTTGCATAACGGAAAACTACCAAAGCATGGACTGGACCCATGCATACACCGACGGTTCCGTAACAAATACAACACAGTACGGAGGGGCTGAAGCATTCTTGAGCCTACCAAATGGCAGAAAAATAACACTTTCATTCGCCACTGGAAAATACACAAGCAATTTCAGAGCGGAGGCAGAGGCACTGAGGGCGGCAGTGGAAGACTGAGGTACCACCTATTCAACAAATTAAAGATAGGTGGCACCGACGAATGCCCGTGTGGTACCGGCAAAATTACCGCTGAGCATCTGCTGCAAAACTGCCCGACATACGACGAGGATCAGAGAGAGCAGATGTGGCCATCACCAGTGGCAACACTAGACAAGCTCTACGGCAATGTCGACAGCCTCAGGATGACGGCAGCTTTTTTCGAAAAAATAATGGTTACTGTCTGACTGCGTACGATGAAGAAGAAGAGTAAGAAGAATGAGCTGATAAACGACACAGGTGAAAAGAAAATATAGAGATCGCCAACGACAACCGGTAGAGTACATGTTGATGATGATAATGATGGTTACGATAATGATAACTCATAAATGATGGCCACATGAGATGGTATAGGAAAAATGTGAAAAGAAGTGAGCAACTTTCGACATAGAAATCAGGAGTGTTGATGTTGAAAGTGATTGTCCAATAAACACACCACGTGACACTTTTCGCGCATGTGCAGATCTATCAAGAGCAGCAAACCATTTTGAAAGCTTTTAATTGCTTGCCAAAATCCAAGTAAACGTTCTTTTAGAGTAAAAGTCAGACTGAATCTACCAGCTACAAAACACCAGCAGACTGCTGTTTCCGCCTTAGAACGGGCCACTGCAGAATACTGGGCCACCTATATCGGCTCAAAATCTCCCAAACAAATAGAATTTCCATTTGGGACAGTAGTCCAGACCCCTGAAAACATACTTCTTGAATGTTCGTACGAAAATCTAAGATGCCAGCTCTGGCCAGAGGGAGCTATCTGGCAGCCGCTCAAAACTGGAAAGAGCTGTGGATGTCATCCTGGTGAGATGACTTAATATTTGGAATGATCAGAAAACCCGAACACAGAAGAAGAAAACTTGGTTTTTTACCTATTCACCAATTCATCCTTTTTCTCCCTCAAACTAACCCTCATCAAAATATGTCCAATGAACTTACCCATCCCTCCGTCCATCTCTTCCGCATCTGAACCTGCCCGCATCCCTTCCCTCATCCAGCCTGCTCCCCATCTATCTCCTTCCTCTTTGGTTCAGATCGCCGTGCAAGCTGTATAACGAAGAAACAGCTCATCGTGCCAGTATTTGTCGGCAAACAATAATGTTCGTGAAATAAAATATATACGCAAGTCCTTTACTCATTAAGGGCACGACATAGCGATTTTTAAAAAAAACACATTGCATTGAGATAGAAATCGGCGCTCTGATGTTCAATGAAAATGTAAGAATTAATTACGTGCAGATCGCGAGTTATGGCGTCTTCAGATACATATATATGCATGTATACAATTCAATGACTTTCAAAAATATTATATAGACTTTTGCTTTACATAATTTAATTAAATTATTTATCTTTGAAGGATGTTCTGTGTAGAACAAAACTAAATTCTAGATAAAAGGTAGGTGATTATAACATTTAAGTTTATGTGTTTAATTAAGTCAAATTAGAGCGAAGGTCCTCAAAGCTAGGGTTGGAAGAGCGCGGTGGGGAGGGGGGGGGGAAGGGGGTGGGTTGACAATAACAATTTGACATAGCTAGAAATAGAGTAGTGGATGGTATAAAATGCCAGAATGCTGTGAATGTCTTTTATGAATGGCTCCTTAAATAAATATGCATTTTGTTCATTAACCGGCGCTTCGTTTTTCTTCTTCTCGTTCGCTATGCTTTTTCTTGTTACGTCTGCGCGTGAAGTCCAGTTCTTTGGGAAAAGGTTGCTGCATTGAAGAGTTCTTCAAGGCTTCCAAACAGCTGTTTGTGGAGATTTATCTCTGCGAGCCAGTGCTAGGTGTGCAATTGGCTAAACATATAACAGGCTTGCAGGGTATGTTCAGATGTCTGTACTGCCTGCCCACACATACACATTGGCGGTGAAGCCAATTTTAGCCTGTGTAAGTGACTATTCAAACTGTTATATCCCATTCTCAAATGAAACAGGATCACTCGTTCTGCTCGACCAAGGCAGTGATAGTTGTCTTTCGTTTTGTCAACTTTAATTATTTCTTGGATAATTGTCTCCTTTTCTTGGAAAGTGATTTTGTGTTCGTTTTGTTCTTGTGTTGCTCTTTCCTTTGCCAACCTAACTGCTGTCTCTTTTCCTGGTATGCCACAGTGTAATTGTATCCACTGCAGCCCTTTATTTCTCTTGGCTTTTAGTTCACCCAAGATTTTCTTAAGCTCTGGTAGTTTATCACTCTTGAGGACTTGCAGAACTGACATTGCATCGGTAAGGAATACAACCTTCTGGCATTAACTTGCTGTGTTGCTAAGCTAAAGCCAACCTGTTTTCCCTTCCATCAATATTCACAATATAAACGAATAGTTTTGTGAACACTGTCTTAGTCTTCCACGTGCGCTCTGTTGTTGATACGTCAGAAAGACGTATGGTGTAGGTGGGGGAAGACCGACCAGTGATAAAGGTAAATATCTTGCCAAATAGCAGCAGTGGCGGATCTACATAATATCTTATCTTGGGTGGCTGGGTCGTGCTTTATGGTTATGTAGGTTAAAGGTTTAGCGGCTGATTAGCACAGTGGTAGATCACTTGCTTTTCATGAAAATAGGTACGGGGTTAAACTCCCACTACCGGCCGCTACACTTGCCTTAGCTGTAAACGGATACCTGGATCACGGTTAGTGAAAATCAGAGGCAGTGAGAAACAGAACTGGCTACACCACCTCACAAAAGTGTGCCTTAGTACAATGAAAAATCTAACTTTGCTCCCTCAACGACAGTGTCTGCTACGAGACTATCTTTCCTTTTTTTTAAGGCTAAAGTTGTGCGTCCGAGATGCAGATTTGTAGAGCGCTCATTTCTCGCAGTAAGATGTCGGATCTGATCGAAGTAGGTTATATATAATTATTTCATCACAGTTAAGGAATGATAGACAGACGGGGCAGGGAACTGCCTTTTCCATATCATAGACATAGTATGACTAGTACAGCGATGAGACCCCGCCAACCAATCAGCAACAGCAGAGGCTACTTTCGAACTACCGTAAACCTTAGTAAAGAAGGGACTATTTCTGTTTCTAAGGATCGACGTCACTACACTGCGAGGATACCCATAGGTGCTCAGTCTCTCTGAGCAAATGGTGCGGGGTCTGGATGCTGATTCTCCCTGCAGCTCGCTGGTTGTATACTCTCATGCTCCGATCTCTCATGCTCCGATCTCTCATGCACCCCACTCCTCTCGAACCTCATTTGATATCAAAACGTTGCAGTATGTGGATTGCTGATTCCTCTATCGTGGTGTCCTCATCCATTAGACGTTCGTTGATTGATTTGAAAATGTATCTCCTATCCATCACTGACGTGCCGATGATGGGAGCTTGTGAAGACAAGATGTCAGTTATTTCGTTTCTCTGAACCCCGGCATGACCAGGATAGTAGATCTATGTCAACTCCTGCAGGTGTGAGGCCTCAACAGCTGCTGGTCACTCGTAACTGTGCCATCACTTCTGTACCTTCTGAAGGGCGGCTTACGCGAAAGTCACGATGATTGTGCTTGTTAAAGAGCTCTCAGATAGTCATCTTAGGGCCCAAAGAAGGGACTGGATTATGCGAAGTTCTGAAAAACCAAATGATCGACACAACCGTAGATTGGTTATGTGCGTTTACTTTATGTCAGTGTTAAGGTAGTCCCGTAATAATCACTGCTGTCACGGATGACGTGTTAGAAACTTTATTGTACGAGGCCACAATGTGTTAATGAGCTCGGGTGTCCAGTTACCTTCCTAGCTGCCTTTCATTTCCAAATTGTAAGCCATGTACCCAAAAACAGGGTGTCGCTATGCCTGAAAATGGCTGAGACGTAAAGATGCATGCCGACTAAGGTACTAAAGGGCAAATGTCAATCTTCCCTGATCTCTAGAGAGGTTAGACCAACGTCTAGTCATATTGAAGATTGACGAAACAAAGAGACCACGTGTACACGTTGTGTACATACAAGCAAACTTTGGTAGTTCAACATTTATAAAAGTTAGCCTTTGTTCAGGCAAAACTCGAATAAGTAATGACATTTCTACACAATACGCAATGTACCTATTCCCAGGCCTAGTAATCCCCAAGAAGGAAACATTGCAGAATAAAAAAACGTACTATGGATTGCCTTCGGCTACCTAACAGCAGACATCATCTGCCTGTTTCATTACCAGATTCAAAGTATTCAATATCAAATCTTGGTTCACTGGAACGAACCGGTACAGCAGTTGAACCCCGTAATTTGCCGTGGTTACGAATGTGATTAATAATGGTGATGGTTCAGTTAAAGGCGGTAATAAAATAGGTGAAATAACCTAAGGTTCTCTTACAAAATCTCAAAGTACAAACAGTTCAAAAATGAGATATCATTTATATTTAATCAAATTGTTGTTCAGTCCTTTTGACATCAGTGGGACAGTTTCAGGAAGAAGAACGGACCTGTGTGGGAGAAATTGCTGTTGAATTGGACACACCCTTCTTCTGAAATTCAGCTCGCGTTGTTCTTCAGTAATTTGGACATTAGAGTGTGATTGTTTAATGAAGAAGGGAAGAAAGTCTAACGTCTTATCAGGTAAAACAAACATATCAGACATGTTAGTCAGGGTCAGACAAAATATACTGGCCAAGACCCTCACCGCGGCTTTCCCGTAGCCATTCTTCGAAATGGGCTGTTTTCATGGCAGCCTTGCCAACGGGGTGAGGGATCGACGTGATCCCCATAACAGTGAGTGACACGCAGATGAAATCAGCTAAAGTACAACCGCATGGAGGATCGCAGTCTACCTTCATCAGCACGCTCGGGATGTTAGGAAAGCTACAACAAACGCCACTAAATGTCCTTTTCATTGCGCACAAAAAGATACATCTACCCTTTGTGGGCATGCCTTCAACAATAACATAAAGAGGAATGATCCTTAAAAATAAATAATTGTTTATGAAATTCTGTTCATGTTGTGATTCACTAATTTGGACATGAGAGTGTAAATTTCTTTAAAAATTGCTGGTTAATGGTCAGTAACGTATGAGACCTCCACGGGCAGTGATACAGGCTAGACGGCGATGTCTCATGGGTAAAATCAACCTTCTCATAGCAGGGAGTTTGCCTGCCACTCCTGCAGACAGTTTTCAAACAATTGACTTGACGTCTTTATACTCGTATAGAAGACTATGCAGAGTATGTATACAACCAGTTTAATTTACATTGTCTTGCTCTAAAAGCTATGGGCATCAAATTTATTCTTAAATGCATTAATTGTCCCTGCATCCACTACTTTCTTTGGCCATGCATTCCAAGCATGCACCACTCTCTGACTAAAAAATATATTTCTTAATATCTAATCTAGACCTTTCTTTAATGAATTTGTAGCTATGCCCTCTTGTTGTTGTAGGTGGTTATAATTTGAATCCGTTCCTTTGATGATGTTAAAAACCTGTATTAAGTCACCCAGAATTCATCTCTTTTCTAGACACTATAGACCGTTCTTAGGGGTCTTTTCTAATAACTGTCATTCTGGAATTCCAATATCAGCTTTGTCGCTCATTTTGTAACCTTTCCAGCATGATTATATCCCCTATATGATAAGGAATCCACACATGTACACAGTACTCCATTCTAGGTCTAACTAATGCTTTACACAGTTTGTATACCACTTCCTTGCTCCTATGTTTAATATTTTTTTAAATAATTCATAATATTGCATTTGTCTTTTTCACTGCAATCTGGACTTGCTCAGTCACCCTACCTGTATGATCTATATAACTACTAGGTCCCTTTCCTTTTCTATCTTTCTATTATTGTTCTCGCCCATTATGTAATTATGTTCCATATTGGATCTACCAACGTGGATGACTACATTTATCTACATTAAACTCTATTTGCCAGCTTACAGACCATTCTCACATTTTATATCTAAATCCGACCTCAATATATCCCCTTCTGCTTTAGATGAGACACTACTGCATAGTAGTAATTGTATTAGTGTTGAGTAGTTAGGTCTTTCTGATCCTCCCAGCACGTCTCATGGATGCTCAATCGAGTTGAGATCATGTGAATAAGCTGATCAGTCTATCCTCGTGACGTCGTGCTGCTGGATAATGTCAATAACAACAGGAGCTCTGTGTGGATAGGCGTTGTCATCTTGAAGCCCGGCACCATGTCCCACAGTCTAATGTGATAGAGTGCAATAGGCTGAAGAATAATAGTTCCTGTAAATAATACATGTCAGGTTTTCTTTAACACGATGCAAGGGTGTACAACAGTTCGTGAAACTACCATACCGCGATTAAGGCAATATCGATCATCCTCACTAAATGTGATATCTTGAAAGCGCTTTTCGCGTCTCCGGACATGAATTTTGTCATCGTTAAATTTGTAGAGGTTCCCAACAAAGCAGACTGACTAAGGAGAAGGGATCGAAGTGGGAAGGCTAACTCGGTACTCAAAAATGCCTGCTGAAGTCGGGAGTGTTGGACCGAAAGTAGCAAATATCGCAGTCGAGCTTCAAACTACAGCACAACGCATTCCGTTCTCTGGACAACATCATGCTACTTGCAAAGTCCTTGTCAAGGCTTTGTAGTGGGAGATTTAGAACGGAAGATAAGGAAGAAGAAATACATTGTGAATCTGGCCCATTGATGGCGGGACTATGCCAAATGACGCTGAGACCAACAGTAATGTGAAACGCGATGAAATTGTGCCCGGCGTTGGCAAACTGCAGGAAGTCTGGAGTGGACGTCTGGAGAGGACGTCTGGAGAGGACGTCTGGAGTGGACGTCTGGAGAGGACGTCTGGAGTGGACGTCTGGAGAGGACGTCTGGAGTGTACGTCTGGAGAGGATGTCTGGAATGAAGATTTGCCTCATGAAGGTCGTTGAGAATAGTTAGGTCTCTTACATTGATGTTTGCTATGGTTCGCAGTTGCACTCTCATTAATTTGACGGTGGCTGTTTTGTTTCACAATGCTATTAGGACGATCTTGTTGCACATTTGTTATTCGTGGACCCCCCAGACTTTCTAGCATCTTTCACATTTCTGGTGTAGATAAAACAATGTCACAGTCTTTGAATGACTAATTCGGTGACTGCAACTTTGCCAGCAATTTTCCGTATCAGTCCATCTTCTTCAAACCATGCACTGCACACCATCTGTCAGGGCTGCTAAGTCTTCTTCACTGAAGCGTTGTTCAACAGTGCAACTAACAGGAACATTAATGCTCTAGATCCCCAACAAAAGGAACTGAACTGTGTTCAATGATACTGAAGCTGCAGGCGCAACAGAGTTTTTTTGTTGTTTTTTTTTTTTTTGCTGCAAGAAATGTCTCCTTCTTCAGGAGACATGTGCAAATTATTGCAAAATTCTAGAGATGTTATTGATCATTGCAGTGTATATAACAACATGTTAAACTTACTACAGTTGAAGAATTTGTCAACAGACTGTGCTCTATTCATGTACCTGAATATGAGAATCGGTGGTTATGGATATGTTGTTTGAAGATGTTCAACAATGGTGTTTTATATCAACTGATCGGGGACAGCGTGGCCTAGTGGTTAAGTGGTACGGCTCACAATCCGAAGGTGCTAGGTTCGATCCCCACCACAGCACCGGCCGTTGCCCCGGGGAAACAAACCCTTAGGAAATGTAGGAGGAAGCTGACACTTACATAAAATGCATGCTGAAGTCGGATGCACTGGGCCGGAAACGGGAAATAGAGGTCAATGATCACCAGCGTCATCCTGCGGGACACATGGTGATGAGACTGCCGCAGGAATAACAAATGGTAAATAAAATACTTGCTTAGAATGAGAAATGGACAATAAAATACTTGCTTAGAATGACAAATGGACAATAAAATACTTGCTTAGAATGACAAATAGACAATAAAATACTTGCTTAGAATGAAACATGGACAAAAAATGTCCTGCTTGGAATGACAAATGGACAAAAAGTCCCAGCTGAAGGAACAAAAGGTTTCTGCTGGAATGGTAAATGAACAAAACATTCTAGCTGGAATGACAAATGGATAAAAATTTCCAGCTGGAATGACAAATGAACAAACATTTCTACCTGAAATGACAAATAAACAACAAGTTCTAGATGGAATAAGAAATGAACAAAAAGTCCCAGCTGGAATGACAAATGGACAAAAAGTTGTAGATGGAATGACAAATGAACACAATGATCTAGCTGGAATGACAAACAAACAAACATTTCTAGCTGAAATGACAAATGAACATAAAGTTCTAGATGGAATAACAAGTGAACAAAAAGTACCAGCTAAAATTACAAATGAACAAAAAGTCCCAGCTGGAATGACAAGTGAACAAAAAGTTCCAGCTAAAATGACAAATGGACAAAAAGTCCCTGCTGGAATAACAAATGGACCAAAAGTCCCGGTTGGAATAACAAATGGACAAAATATCAAGAATAAATGAATTACTGACTTGTCTATCTAACCTCAAATTAGGTAGCTACACATGTCCGTCGTGGGGAGGTTAAGTAGTCTATCCTGCGCCAAGTGCGTTGCGTCGGTTAATGTGAGCCTGTGTCATTGCACAATCACTTTAATATCATCTATCCACCTGCCTCGCACCGCGCCCTAGCCGTGTGGCCAGTTCTACCTGTGTTGCATGCCGTCAGTGTCACTTGGTGAGGGTGTATTCTCATGGCATGACCAAACCAACGTATTTTCTGTCTGGAAATTTATTAGGCACAAGACGTTTGGTCGACCATACTACGAATGTCGTCGTTCCTCAATCTTTTTTCCTGGTTACACTGATGACCTTCCTCACGCACTTCATTTCATACGTTGAAATTCTGCTCTCATGCGCCATTGACACAGACTATGCTTGGCACTGGTAGCACATAGTCGGTCTAAATTTACTGTTTATCAGCTGTTGCTTTGTTGCCAAACAAATGCTCGTGTACCTAAGTAGTGGGGACAGCTTATAAGTACACATTTATACAATCATGTAAGCCTGGGCGTATTTGGAACAAGTCACGAACCCCCAATATTTTGTAACGCCAACCAAACCTCCTTATCTGCTTTGCCATATATCTTTAATTCCGTCATTTCCTGGAAAACACATTATCCTTCCCACCCTTTCAGCGATCCGCCCTTGGATTTGGAATGTGAGCTTGGGGTCACCGTATCTCTTCAACGGAAAAAGGTAGAAACACATATATAAAGAAAGAGATAAAAAACTCGATTTGATGGTTTTCATTGGTAAAAAACACTGGCAAGGAACAGTGTAGGAGATGCAGGACATATTCCATAGTGAGCGCTTTTTCGTTGTTTGGTGCGTAGCGTGTTCGTGGTTTTGACTTTTTTCGCAATATGCTAGTGTGTTCGCCGTACTTTCTTTCACACAGTGGTAAACACAGTTTTAGAATCGCTTTGGATCATCCATTTTTGTTCGTGGCTATGCTGACTGAGTGAGAGTAAGTAAGTATCTTTATGTAATTTCTTAGGTGTAATCATTTTGCAAGAGGATGGACTTATATAATGTAGGAAAAAATGTGGTTTTTTGCCCATGCAGTCGCCGTGCAATGTGCAGGATAGGTTGTTTATTTACCCCATTATAAACATCTCATATCTTACTGAGGAAAGAGGAAACAAATGTCAGGTCAGGCTTGACATACTGATCATACATGTTAGTCAGGGCAAGTAAAATAGACTGGCCAAGACTCTCACCTTACTTCCAAGCGTGTGTTACATGAAGCAGGCTGTTTCCATAGCAATGACAATCGTTGAGAGGGATCGACGTGATCCCAGTAGTAGTGAGCGACACGGAGATGGAACCAAGCATAACAAAACCACCTGGAGAACCACGGTCGGTCTTCATCAGCACGATCATGATGTAATGGTAGCTAATCCAATCCGACTAACGTCTTTTCCAGGGCGCACCAATGGGTGATCCCACTCACTCATTGTTTAACGTTAACAACAACAGCAGAGAGTTTCAGCCAGTATCCATTTTACCATTATATCAGTTTCAAAACCGAACGGTTGTTCCACTCCTCAAAAAGAGCATAACTAATGTAATTTCTTCTTCTTCTTCTTCTTCTTCGTTCTCAATCTCCCACTACCAAATCCTGAACGGCCTAAGTAGCAGAATGTAGTCCAGAGAACGGATTGCGTTGTGTCGTAGTTTACAGCTTGGCTGCGATATTTGCACCTTTCGGTCCAACACATCCGACTTCAGCAAGCATTTTTTAAGTACCGGGTTAGCATTCCCTCCTCGATCCCTTCTCCTTAGCCAGTCTGCCCTGCTGCAGCCTGTTATCCAGGATCACTGCGTGGAGGTGTAGAAGGGTCTTGGCAGCTCTGGTTCGCTGGCCCTGACGCTAGCAGTCAGCTATGGGTCGCTAACCACTGCAGCTAATGTGCTGCTCAGCATCTTGATCCCTAATGTAATTTAAAAGTAACACATCTTGTAAAATTACTTAAAATTACTCCAGCTACTCGATGGAGATGGCAAGAAAGCGGTTCTGAAGATGAATGTCTCGAAGACCAAAGTGCTGCTCAATCTCTTCGCCACTTATAGTGAAGTTTTTCTTTGCGATGTACCATCAGAGTATGTCAATTAGTACATTTATTTCGGACGTCTTTTCAATATGGAGAATAACCTGGAACCTGAACTGACCAGACGTCGCCAAGTTGGTTTGGGCAGCCTTCTGGTCTATTAACACGGTCCTGGACGGTTGTCATGACCAAGACCTACGAGCCTCCTTCTTCAATTCTACTGTACTCCCTGCGATGTGCTACCGTGCCGAGACGTGGACACTAACGAAATCACTAGAGGACAAATTGGGAGATACCCTGGCCTCCCTCAAGAGACGCTTGGTCGGAATCACTCTCCGGAACCAAGGTATGCAAGATTTTCACAATTCTGACATAATACGATTGTCCCTGGTCAAGGATGCGGTAATCCCTACAGACAAGACAAAACATAAATATGCAGGCAACATGTTGCGCCGAAACGATGGTCGATGAAGTACAGCCACAGCAGTCTGGTACCCCCAAGGTAAGTAGAAACCGCAGGGAAGACCACCAATGCGTTGGTAAGGCTCCCTTGCTCTACGCTAAAACATCTGAGATGCCTCTAGAGAAGCACTTACCACGCACTGCAGACGAAGTTCAGACCCTCAGCTACTCTGAGGAACAGGTCATCAATATCAAGACATGTTGTAAAATTATGTAACATTGATTAGCATTGTTAATTGGCTGTACAAATTAACGTAACTGTGCTCAATCACGGCCTTTCCCATAACTGTTCAGTCAAAGTCAAGGACAATACATATTCATACTGAATGTTACAATATATACTATTAAAGTAATTTGGGTCATCTTTCATTATTCCTTTGAGATAGGTAAAAAATGCTTGCTACAATATTCAACCCGGTTTCAGGATGGTGCAATTTGGTACGTTTAAGATGTGTTATAATGAAAGCGGAGCGAAATGCAACAAGTGAAAATAGGTCTGAGGTCTCATTAGGTGTAAACTGCAGGTAACAACCGTTAAGTTTGCAAAATTTCGTAATCCTTTGACTCATAGTTTCCTCAGCAGACCGTTGAAAATATGGCGGGTGTGAAACATAATCCGTCCTGAGTTGATCAGCGACCGGTGATTTGGTTTCTAACAGCAGAAGGATATCGACCAGTTGACTTTCATCGCAGAATGCCGGCATTGTATGGGGACAAAAATGTGTCAAAGACCACAGTGAAGAGCTGAACAACGATATTTAAATAAAGGACGTGAGTTAACGAAAGATCATCAGTAGCAGTTTTGCTGCTCGGCTCAACGTGGTGTCATCACGATTCATCACCTGCCACTATACGCGAAAGGAACTAATCATCCACGTCTTTGTATGGCAGCAAATGGTTCAAAATCCATCCTATTCGTTCTTCCTTATGGTGGTTGGTCAGCCACTGAGGTACCCATTGTGAATACACCTTTCGATACTTCAGTTTCTTGTTAACCAACATCTCAATCAGTCCCTATGGATACAGTGAATTCCTCTGCTAGCGACCGTAAGCTCGGGCGTCGGTCCACGCGAATTGTTGAATCCATTTTGGTGATGGCATTTTCTGACGCAACACTATGCGTCTGACCTGGTCTCGGAAGACCTTTCGTTAACTCACGTCCTTCTTTAAACATCGTTGTCCAGTTCTTCACTGTTTCTTCGACACACTGTTGTCACTGTACACTGCCGGCATTCTGCGATGAATGTCAACTGGTCGACATCCTTCAGCTGTTAGAAACCGAATCACCGCTCGCCGATCAACTCTGGACGGATTCCTTATCACACCAGCAATGTTTTCAACTCTTACGGCATGCTCTCTGTGAGGCAGGGGTGCTATTATTGTCCTTGTCACACACAAAGACTCCGGCAGAACACATTTTATTACATCCATTAATTTCTTCATCAACAGGTGCACAGGAGACCTGCTGTCGTCATCTGATTGTAAATAAGTTCTAGGGCAGTCGTTTAACAAGTTCAGACAATCACGTGAGACACGTGAGCTATTGGCTAACAATTATAGCCGCCCAACAATTCTTTAAAGTTAGCGACGCCTCTTCATAATGTATGGGCGGCGTTCCTCCCGGGATATTAGCAGTTACCAAACGGTAAGATTTGTTTGTTGTTGATTTTTTGAAAAGTAAGAAAAACAATTGCTACAACATCTGTGAAAGGGAAGGAAGAATAACGTCTGGTCAGGCAAAATATACTGATCAGACATGTTAGTCAGGGTCAGGCAAAATATACTGATCAGACATGTTAGTCAGGGTCAGGCAAAATATACTGATCAGACATGTTAGTCAGGGTCAGGCAAAATATACTGATCAGACATGTTAGTCAGGGTCAGGCAAAATATACTGATCAGACATGTTAGTCAGGGTCAGGCAAAATATACTGATCAGACATGTTAGTCAGGGTCAGGCAAAATATACTGATCAGACATGTTAGTCAGGGTCAGGCAAAATATACTGATCAGACATGTTAGTCAGGGTCAGGCAAAATATACTGATCAGACATGTTAGTCAGGGTCAGGCAAAATATACTGATCAGACATGTTAGTCAGGGTCAGGCAAAATATACTGATCAGACATGTTAGTCAGGGTCAGGCAAAATATACTGATCAGACATGTTAGTCAGGGTCAGGCAAAATATACTGATCAGACATGTTAGTCAGGGTCAGGCAAAATATACTGATCAGACATGTTAGTCAGGGTCAGGCAAAATATACTGATCAGACATGTTAGTCAGGGTCAGGCAAAATATACTGATCAGACATGTTAGTCAGGGTCAGGCAAAATATACTGATCAGACATGTTAGTCAGGGTCAGGCAAAATATACTGATCAGACATGTTAGTCAGGGTCAGGCAAAATATACTGATCAGACATGTTAGTCAGGGTCAGGCAAAATATACTGATCAGACATGTTAGTCAGGGTCAGGCAAAATATACTGATCAGACATGTTAGTCAGGGTCAGGCAAAATATACTGATCAGACATGTTAGTCAGGGTCAGGCAAAATATACTGATCAGACATGTTAGTCAGGGTCAGGCAAAATATACTGATCAGACATGTTAGTCAGGGTCAGGCAAAATATACTGATCAGACATGTTAGTCAGGGTCAAGCAAAATATACTGATCAAACATGTTAGTCAGGGTCAAGCAAAATATACTGATCAAACATGTTAGTCAGGGTCAAGCAAACTATACTGATCAAACATGTTAGTCAGGGTTAAGCAAAATATGCTGATCAAACATGTAAGTCAGGGTCAAGCAAAATATACTGATCAAACATGTTAGTCAGGGTCAGGCAAAATATACTGATTATACATGTTAGTGATGATCAGGCAAAACATACCGGACAAGACGCTCAATTGGCTTCCCCGTAGCCCGTCCTGGACGAAGACTGTTTTTAATGGCAGCCTGGCAAACAATGTGAAAGATCGGCTTGATATCCGTAGAAGTCTGCGACACGCAGATGAAGCCAATCATATCACAACAGCCTGGAAGACCCCGGTCACTTTCATCAGCACACTCGAGATGTGAGGAAGGCTACGACAACCCGCCACTTAAAGTCAATTTTAGGTCGCGCAAAAGCGTAATCCTACTGATTATGGACATACAATAACAACAGCAAGATATGTAAACATATGTATGTGTTGTATCTCGTGTCTTCATTGCAGCGAGAAGCAGCCAACAGTTGGAGGTCTGTAGTTCGAATCTCGACTGCTCATTACAGTGCATTCACTTAAGCAAATAATCTCATTTTTTAGACAAATTATTTACAGATTTTGAAGCAAAAATTGCTAATGTTCACCCATGAACAGCAAAATACACTCAAACTATGGTATTTGTTACTGGAAACTTCATTCTTAATGATCATTCAATAGTTTGAGATAATTCCAGGACTTATTCGAACATTTTTCCATTAAGGCATTCAACCTGCACTTAACTGAAGCTAGGGGCGTTGACCAAACGAAGTTAACCAAAATGACTGTTGAAAAATGTATCTGCAATGTTTCAGAAGATATTTTAATTATTTTTTTTACAGTCTCAAACTATTTCGGACGATTTATTGCGTCTTGTGAGAGAAGCTATTCAGAGCTCAAACTTATAAATAACTATTTGCGATCTTCCATACTGACAGTCAAGGCGTTCCAAACTTGAGATGTTATCAGTTGAAAATGAGTTGCGAAAGGCATTTATTTCCTTGTGCGGATTCAGCAGTTCAAAGCTCTGAAAGCCAAGGCAAGAAAGTATCTAATTTAGAAGATGTTTATTGATCATTCACTCTTGATCATTAGTAATTGTGCTATTAGCACAAAGCCTAGACAGAAATATAGAGACCATATGTTGCCCATGCAGTGTCGACCCTCTCTCGGTCTGCCTTGTTTACTCCAAGGGAAAGGTGATACCAATACATTTGGAACAAATACTTATAGTTACTCATAGACCAGCTGCCAACCAAGGCTATGGGCCTGGTCTACCTTGCCACAACACTCAGCTTAGGTTGTCTTTCCTCGCTCTAGGATAAGGCATCGTATCCTCTTGCGTATGCTCCTTTACACATGGTCAGTTGTCAGGTTTGGTAGAGGCTAACCAACTTTCAGAGTTATCAGAAAACAGGTTGTACAGCCATATCTGACAAAACCCAACAAGATACGCCAGTATCTTATCTGCAAGGCTTCAGATGGTTTGAAATCAGTTTTCCTTTTTCTAGATGAGCTGTCATCCTAGTATTTCGAGTTCCATCTGCCCGAAATAACTGGTTTTAAGAAACCAGTGACTCGACTTCCGCCCCTTCTGTTAATCAAAACAGTGTCGCACGAAGGCCCCTCAACTGCATCCCCGGCTATAACAACATTTATAACCAAATATATTTATTAGTAACATCATAAAACAAACAATACTTTTTCTTGTTTGAAGTGTATGTTTTCTAGGCTCATACACATGTGACTGTCTTTGCAATTCCTTTCCATACTTTGTTGTGTATTATCTTTAGGAATAAAAATAGAACAGCATTAACAAGATGCAGTAATCGTTTCAGACTTCCAATCCGTTTTGGAAGGTTGAATAAGGCATGAGTGGATTGCAAGTATCGAGGCATTAAGCTTGGAAGGGTTGGTGTGGATGACCTTGCCATTCTGGGGTTCAGGGTAACGAAAGAGCTGACATCCTGGCTTCACATCAGCCAATTACAGATACGCTAGATATGGATGGGAGGGACATGTTTTAGTTTCTAGATGACGAAACCGCAATAGATGAAGCAACCACTCATATGCTGCAGATTTTTAATACCGAACGGAATTTGAGCAGAAGTGTGTGCATCCAACGAGATGTAGGGACCATCATGATCCATTATTCACTGAGAGAAACATCAGTTTTGTGTATTCATGAAGTGCAGTGACGTCGATTCTTAGAAACAGAACACCACAACTTTTCCTGAAGAATGAAATCCCCACAATATTACTACTAATAGCCACTTTAAAGTCCCAAAGACAAACTAATGAAGACATGACATCCTCTTCTAATTGTCGATAAGATGTATTAGGGGATCAAACTACTAAGCAGTGCATAAGCTGTAACAGTATACGAACCAAAGTAAATGCTAGTACCATAGTCAATTACCCAGAGCTGCGAAGACCTTTCTCCACCTGGACGTTGTCATCGTGGATAACAGGCTGCAACAAGGCAACTAGCTAAAGAGAAATGGTCGAAAAGGGAAGGCTAACCTGGTACCCAGAATTGTCATGCTGAAGTCGGATGAGTCGGACCGAAGAGTGCAAAAATCACAGAACAGCTGCAAATTACCAAACAAAACATCCCGCTCTCCGGACTGCAACCTGCTACTTGAAAAGCCGTTTTCAGAGCTTGGTAACAGGAGTTTGAAAACGAATAACGAATTAGAAGAAGACGAAAAAGATATTTTTCCACAATATCTTTTAACTTCCTGACATCAGGTGTAGAACTGGTTGATTGTATGCCAAATAACAAATAATTCTACGTAGCCTGCTTAAGAAAGATTCGTACAATTGTCTGTCCATACATCCTCAGCATCACCCTCACCTTCACCCTCAGCATCACCCTCACCATCACCATCACCCTCACCCTCACCCTCACTCTCACCATAACCATCACCCTCGCCATCACCCTCACCCTCAGCATCCCCATCACCCTCACCCTTACCCCGCCATCACCATCCCCCTCATCAGCACCAACACCATCACCCTCAGCATCACCATCACTCTCAGCATCACCATCACTCTCAGCATCACCCTCACCATCACCCTCACCATCACCCTCAGCATCACCATCGCCATCACCATCACCCTGCCATCATCATCACCATCACCCTCAGCATCACCATCACTCTCACCATCACCCCGCTATCACCCTCATCATCACCATCACCCTCATCATCACCATCACCCTCAGCATCACCCTCATCATCACCCTCATCATCACCATCACCCTCATCATCACCATCACCCTCACCATCTAGTTGTTTGGATGTCGGCTTTCTGACCAAGAGGACGTACGTTCAAACCATATATGCACCACAGGTAGTAGGTATAATGAAAACATCAAATACAATACGTAGCGACTGCTTGTGGGAACGGCCTTAATTTCCCAGACCTATAAATCCTCACAATGGAATTATGCAATGCGAATAAACACTGGGAAAATGATAGTCCCGCAAAACATATATTTGGAGTTTACTGATCATGCTAATGTGTGGACACCAGGTGTAGTCTGTCAGACTTGAATCTAGACAATGTTCTTATAGTCAACACAGCCCACGCAGGATTGTGCTGTAAAATGCGCATCAATAAATGAAATGAACTGACCGAACTGTGGGAGAGGATCAAGATGCTGAGCAGCACATGAGCTGCAGTGGTTAGCAGTCCATAGCTGACTGATAGCGTCAGGGCCAGCGAACCATAGCTGCCAAGACCCTTCTACACTTCCACGCCGTGATCCTGGATAACAGGCTGCAGCAGGGCAGACTGGCTAAGGAGAAGGGATCGAAGAGGGAAGGCTAACCCGGTACTCAAAAAATTCTTGCTGAAGTCGGATGTGTTGGACCGAAAGGTGCAGGTCTAGCAGCCAAGCTGTAAACTACGACACAACGCATTCCGATCTCTGGACTACATTCTGCTACCTAAGCCCTTTCAGGTTTTGGTAGTGGGAGGTTGAGAACGAACGAAGAAGAAGAACTGTGGGAGGAACAATTTTCTGGACACCACATTTCTTACGCAGCATGGAAGTCACTCAATAGGTTCCGAACTGGCGTATCGCGATGCAGAAAGAACTTGCAGATGGACAAACAAGGAATGATGAGATAAGCGACTGTGGAGGAACACAAGACCTAAACTATGTCGTAAACCTACTGGAAACATGCACTATGGATACCGTGTTGACGGAGAATAACAAGGCAATCCACGGGCCTGGAGATTAGGAACGTAATGTATGCGATGGTGTCCAGGACAGGGGAAGTAAGTATGTTAGGCTTACGCAACGTGAGCTGTATATAAAATATTTATGTTGGTGTTCGGTGAGGCCTAGAAATTATTCCAAGGGTTCCCTCAGCATAGAGAAGGTTTATTATTGGTGTTTTACATTCTCACTGCTCCTTGAAATCGTTTCGGACAAGGTAACCCTTCAGTGTTGCACACAACTTACTTACTTTACTATCCTCTCTCTTTTGTTAAGCGTCGAGGGATTATTCTTTATCTTTTGTTAAGCGTCGAGGAACTATTCTTTATCTTTTGTTAAGCGTCCAGGGATTATTCTTTATCTTTTGTTAAGCGTCGAGGTACTATTCTTTATCTTTTGTTAAGCGTCCAGGGATTATTCTTTATCTTTTGTTAAGCGTCGAGGGCCTATCTTCTATCGATTATTAAGCGTCGATGGACTATTCTCTATCGTTTGTTAAACGTCGATGGACTATTCTCAATCGTTTGTTAAACGTCGAGGGACTATCTTCTATCTTTTTGTTAAGCGTCATGCGGAGCTTGATACCTTTCTTGGGGCAAGTTGTTTTTTTTTCGTCTGTGTTGTAATTCCATGTTGCTGTTGGACTTCTTGTTGTTACTTATCCATCTGCAACTCTTCTTTCAACGGATCTTGTAGCCAGCTCTTTTTTCGGGCTGTATGTGGGCAGTGGTTGCTGACCAGTTTGCATTCTCACTTGGAATCATTATATTCAAACAGGCAGGTTTATGTTTGATGCCAGTTAGACGAAGGATACTCATAGAAGTTAGTAATGCAATTTTACTTTATGGGGTTAACTGAGTACGAGGGAAAGTAGTTGGCGTAATAGGTAAATATGTTTTTTCGAAATGTTTTACCAGACAGTGTCTAACATCGTACTTTTTTAGATTTTCAACTGCCAAAAGTTGTATAACGTTATCGGTGTATTCTAGGGACACCAGAGTGCAAAGTCCGTTTCCGATTGCACTAGTCGCTAACACTCCCTTAAAACGAGCGGTGGCTTGAAACTTAATGTTTCGAACACCTGTCCGGGATCAAGATGCTGAGCAGCACAAGAGCTGCAGTGGTCAGCGACCCATAGCTGACTGCTAGCGTCAGGGCCAGCGAACCATAGCTGCCAAGACCCTTCTACACCTCCACGCGGTGATCCTGGATAACAGGCTGCATCAGGGCAGACTGGCTAAGGAGAAGGGATCGAAGAGGGAATGCTAACCCGGTACTCAAAAAATGCTTGCAGAAGTCGGATGTGTTGGACCAAAAGGTGCAAATATCGCAGCCAAGCTGTAAACTACGACACAACGCATTCCGTTCTCTGGACTACATTCTGCTACTTAAGCCCTTTCAGTGTTTGGTAGTGGGAGATTGAGAACGAACGAAGAAGAAGAAGAAGAAGAACACCTGTCGTTGCGTGATTTCTTTCTTTCCTCACTGATCTATCATGCCCAAACCAATCTTATTTTCTTTCTGGAAATATATTCATAACAGTGACTTTCTTTCGGCACATGTCTAATGTCATAATTCTCCCTTTCATCAGTTCTACTAACGCCGATGACTTTACCTAGATGTCCACATTACGCTTAATTAATCCAAGTGGCTGCTTGCCAACTTAGTGCTGCATCGTACGCTCTCCAAATACTCAAATTTTGTACTTTTCTCTTTAGCCCCGGCCATACACTCTAGCTGCATCACCACTCTCCCTACATCTCAACTTCTTTATACTGGTTTAAACGATTCTGCAGAGTCTGTAAACAACCATTAATGCAACTTGATCTAAAAATACCTAAATGCATCCAATTATTTTTCGATGCATTAACTGACCCTGTCCCATATATTATATACGGGAAGTGCATTCCATAAGTTCACCACTCTCTTTCTACAAAAATATTGCCTATTATCCAATCTAGACCTTCCTTTCATTAATTTGAAGCAGTGCACTCTCGTTATTGTAGCCAGCTGTACTTTGAAAATCTTATTATAGACACATTTTATCCTTTCCTTTGATTAACATAAAAACCTGTACTATAGTGCCATTCAGAACGTGTGCTTTTCTTTAAAAATCAAAAACTCGACAACCATTGCATAGAAATGGATGAAAATTCGGAATAAAATGTTATTCTTCGTGACATTAAGGCAAACAAATGATTTGTAAAATAGCAAGTGGTTTTTATTTTTGGTTTTTTACTGTATACAAAAACCAGAATACGTAAATAGGACAAATATTACAATGTGTTTTACAATATCTTAGAGGTATTCATTTGGTGTGCAAACTTGGAGACATGTTTTGTTTATTTGTGAAGGACTGACTCATTTGCAGCAGTTAGATAGTAACATCCGGTGTTCTACGTACGTTTTTACAAGAAAATTACTTTATATTATAGGTGTTGTGTTACAAAGACAAAAATAGCACCAAGGCCTCACAGAGAATATGTCGTCAGAGGCGACTAACTGTGTGACACGTCATAACACCGGCCATGGTTAGGTGGTTTGTGTAGAACAGCATAGACAGCGCCTAGCTATTAAGCTAGTAGTTCGATTCCAGAGAATAAGAGGGCATAGCTACAAATTAACTAAAGAAAGATCCAGATCAGATATTAGGACATATTTTTTTGGTTATAGAGTACTGAATGCTTGGAATGCATTGCCACAGGTGGTAGTGGAGGCAAGGAAAATTAATGCATTTGAGAATAGATTGTGTGCGCATATCTTTTAGAGCAATGAAATTTAAATAAAACTGGTTGTATACAGACTCTGCAGTCTTCTATTCCAGTATAAAGACGTTAATGTAAGTTAAGGCTGCGGGTCTACTTTGCTCTAGTGTTTGAGTCTATTAAAATGAGCTCTCGCATCGGTTATCCACCCTCCTCGATGCTTGTCTTAATCCAGCGGAGTAATAAGCTGCACGAGCCTAGTCCGCTAAGCAGGAAATCATCTTCCTGACTACATCCAGCTCACACGAGACCTGTGACATGCACAGGGACATCCACCTCTGTAGAAGTACAGGTCAACTAAAAACTTAGAATAACATAGGCGTTGTACATGAAATTTGATCTTGATGAGAAATGAATTACACATCAAAACATCGCAACGAAGGCATACATATATTGGTTTGCAGAGGCTAAGCAAGGAAGTACTTTTTCAGTGTATATCTGAGATAGAATTAAAATAAAACATGTTAACCTTGCTGAGTCAAATAATGTGTATACATCCCCCTCTCAAAGACAGGCATGCATTATTGGGTTATATGTAATGACCGTGTTTAAAAGAAGAAGAGAATGTATGAAAAAATACTGTTTGTGTTTAATAAGACCAAACAAGAGCAGCAATAAATATCCAGATAAAAGCCCAGATACTTGAACCAGTGTACAACTCCCAGTTCCTGACCTGACCATTTGTTTTTATCACAGATGTAAACACTTCCGTGTTATTAGTCATCAGCTTTGTTTTCTCTACATTTATTTCTATGTCATAGCCCTGTGCCGCTCTGTCCAATTTACTAACCTAGTCCTTAACTCGTCTTACTCTAAGTTGAACTTTTATCAGGAAACATCTAACAGAGAAGTTTACGCGCAAGAGGATGCGTAAAGCTGAATATATACTTTTTTTCCCTCAATGCATGCTCGTCTTTGAAAACAGGTCATATATAAGACCACCCCATACATCAAGAGAATGGATTTTAGAATTGAATATAACGTACTATTTTCCGTTCCTTCAGCTGTAAATAAGTGTGAACCCATTCTCTGACATGCTTTAAATTTATGATGCTGGCTCTATCCATATGCCGTTTGCTATGCGATACATTTTTGTCGCTGTAATCATTTTTAAAGAGACTCATGAGCTAGAGATAATTGAAGCGAATAATTCGGTACCCACATTTATGAATTATGGTAATAGGAGTTCTAATACGTGTATGAATTCTCCACTATTTCCTGGAGTAATACATCCCAATCATTCACCACTCTCTGATTAATAAAATATTCTCTAAACTTAGTATATCATCATCATTAGGTGCCCTGCCGGTTGGTGTTACCTATCACGTGTATCGTTTACCAAAACTGTTGTTCATTGTCGCCCATGCCATTCTCTGTCCATTATCTTCTCTCTCCGGTCTTCCTCTATCACTCTTTTCTGCTGTCTTTCCCGTTGTTAAGAAGTGTTTCACACTGCCTATTCTCATAACATGCCTCTCCCCTAAATGACTGCTTTGTTCTGATCCTTGCAATAAGTTGTCTTTATGCATCCACCATTACTATATCATTAGTGTTCTTTCCAGTCCACGAAATCTGCAGCATTCTTCTGTTATACAACATTTCCCATTGCTCCCAAAGATCTAAGCGGTTTCTTGCTATTGTCCATGATTCACTACCACATGTCAGTACTGGTTACACGTAGGATTCTCTCTCAGTTCCGGGGACAAAGTTTTGTTGTACAATATTCTGGAAGACCGATTTTGCTTGGGCTATTCCGCATTTCATTTCGTAGCTGCATCGTCCATCTGAAGTACCTATATACGTGGCATTATTTTGAAAGCATCACAAAGCAGAAGTAATTCGTTCCGCTATTTTCCCCACCAGGCTCTACCCGTATGAGATCTGGGTTTTTTATACTGGAGAAGCTAGTAACCTAATTCACTTCCACGTTTCGTGTTTGAGACGATTACTGCCCATCCGCTGGCATTACCGTATTACAGATAATAAACTGATATCCAGAGCCAATACGCCTGACATTCATACAATCTTGTAGAAAGCCTAACTGAGATGGATTGACGACATTGCTCGAATGCCAAGCGAAAGGCTCCTGAAATATGATTCTGTGTAGCCAATTGAGTGATGGAAGACACTCGCTTGAATCGCCAAAAAAACCGATTCAAGGACATTTTCAAGGAGTCTCTTTAAGTACTATCAAATAGACATTACCACATTGGAACTTCTGGCTCAAACCCGGTCACAAACGTTGTTGCAATCAGAGAGGACCTGCGTGTCCATGCGTCCCAGGATAGACGCGCAATCAGGACGTCTAGAGTAGAGAGAATACCAACAGCAGCTGCGGATTATGTTTGCCATTTATGCCATAGAACTTGCCGCGCTGCCATTGGTTGACCAATCACAAACGCACCCACACACTCAATTATGAAGCCGGCGGTCCGCTTCCACACAGACGAACAAATTAATATTATTGGTATATCTATAAAATCCCTAAGACTATACACTCAGACGACATTAAGAGGAAACGGAAGGGGGGATAGCCCGAAGAAACGAAATTTAGTGATACTTCTCACAACCGTAACTTTTCTGGGTTGGTTTCTCGTAATATAACGTTTATACGTGAATGCCAATTTAGTTCATACACAAATTAGTGCTGATGTCGGATGTGCTGGGCAATTAGCCATAAAACGGAGTGCAAATCTCACCACCTTCGGAAAAAAAACAGCTGCAAGAAAATAAAAACATAAAAACATTTGACCTTCGTCAAATGGCGAGGCTGTAGAAATCCACTAGGGCTTAGTCCAAGACATACACTCATCTTTAGCCAAACATAACATTGGCTTAACTCTGCCATCAATTTCTAACGATGAAGAGCAACTACACACCTGGCTATGTGTTTCGTGTAAAAACTTGACACACACGAGCTAATGTTTTACTTTTTAGCCTCGATAAACCTCAAACATATTTGCCAGGTAGAATAAAAGATACAAAAATAGTTCAAAAGTCTGATTGATAGTTAAGGCCAGTAAAGTTAGGTTTAATACATGTAATTATAAATATTTTATTAAAATATACACACCAAAAAGAGAACAGGAAGCTATATGCGGTAATAATGGTAGTTTAAAATTTAAATTCAAGAAATGTATCCGAACATGTGATACACACCTGTCCATCTGTTTGAGGGTATGTTGATAAATTTAAAAGCAACCGAGTTCAACTCAATTCTTCCTGTATAAACGCTGTTTTGCTCTGATCAAACCAGACGTTTACCATGGCAGTTGGCACCATGCATAAAAAAAAATTGGAAGGGGGAATCGGCGTTTTTAGAAAAAAAATTTTTTTTTGCGTTCACCTTATTTCTGAAATCCCTAGGCGGTTTGCGTTAAACTGTGGTTTTTATTTTGCGTCAGCCCAGTGCATCCGACTTCAGCATGCATTTTTATGTAAGGGTTTGCTTCCACGGGGTATCGGCCGGTGATGTGATGGGGATCGAACCCAGCACCTTCTGTGTTGTGAGCCGTGTCACTTAACCACTAGCTCACGCCGTTCCTCCCCCCCCCCCCCCCCATAAAAAAATTATGAAAATCATGAGGTTGCACACAGTTGCCTGAAAATAACTCGGGGGATCAGCCGTGTGACATAATCCTTGAACTATTTGCATAGTCTGGTCCCAGCGTAGGTTCATCCCTATAAACAAAGATGTATTTAAATGACCTGATGTTCATCCATCACATGTGATGAAGTCCACTCTCTTTGTTCAGCCGTGTGGACAGTGTGCTGTGTCCGCGTTAAAATGGGTGGCTTGTGCGGTGATTTGGATAAAGTGATGAAAAAAATCCGTCTTTTGTCAACCTCACTCTCTAGTCCAAAGCTACCCTTGGCCAGTAGTAAGATATGTATCGAGACCACTGGAGATTGCAAAGAATAAAGATTATTCATCAGGGTTTACTCCATAATCCTTTTGCGTAAACAGGTATCCCGCAAAGCAGCGAGGGGCGGTGACATCTAACGTTGTGTGTCGTGCCTTTCCCATAACCGCAAGAGGTCGTAGGAACATCACTCAGCGTGTGAGTGAGTTGGGCATCTCTCCCCGACTGGGTTCAGTCTATTATTGTTTTTAAATTGTTTAACCTTTAAAGTCGTTTCAAAATTCCACACCAAAACTGACGTTTGCAGCTAGGGCGAAGGGCGTCCAATCTCGTGAGATTCAGTCGTGTGAAGTAGACCGTGAAATGCGATACAGATTTACGTGTAGTGCTATTCATATAGCCGATGTACATCCTAGAAGAATCAGATGGAAGATATTGCAAAAACGAACGAATTAACAAGTCCAAATAGAAAACAACACTTTTCCGTGGACACAAGTGTAAGTAGTTCACTAGTGTGAATTCTAAGCAAATTCGTGTTCTGGCGGCATCCATAATAAACTAAAACAGCAAAGCAATGTAGACCCGGAGCCGGTTACGGCGCCATTTTTGCTACTGTATTTATAGAGTAGATCCAGTGACATCGCAATTTTCGTGCACAGCTATGAGATATGGATGGCCTTACAGGGAGATCAAAAAAGGCAGGAGAAATTTCAGAAACCGAATCACCGCTCGCTGATCAACTCTAGGCGGATTCCGTATCGCCCCTCCATGTCTTCATGGGTCTGCTGAGGAAATTATGAGTCGTAGAATAATGCAACTTTACCAACTTGATGGTTGGTATGTGCTGTTTACTTCAGAAGTGACTTCATCATGCGCATCGTATGTATGTTCACTATGTGCAGTTAGGTCTGTTTTCATTTGGACACGCCTCGAACAGCAGAGCAGCTAATCAAATTAATCACTGATGTTGCATTATGTGAACTACTATGTCATGGTTCGCTCCAAAGATTTTTGTTTGCGAATGTCCACAATGCGCAGGTTTACTATTTTGTTCGACATGAAAAGGACGTTGTGGCGCGTTGTAGTAGCTTTCCTCACATCCCTAGCGTGCTGATGAAGGTGGGCCGTGGTCCTGTATGTGGCTGTGCTATGTTTGGCTTCATCTGCGTGTTGCTCACTGCTACGGGGATCACGTCGATCCCACAACCAGCTATCAAGATGCCATGAAAACAGTTCATTTCCAGGGAGGGATACGAGGAATCTCAGATGAGGGTCTTCACCAGTATATTTTGCCTGAGCCTGACTAATATATTTGATCGGTATCTTGTGCCTGACCAGACGTTAGTCATCGTCCCCTTGCAAATACTGATGTAAAAGGCTCATGTTTTACTTCAGTTTTTATAATATTCATTCACTACATACACCCATATGCCATAACATACATACTGATGTCCTCCTATACACGTACAGATTGTCATACACCCTAACACACTCACATACACTGGTTACATGCGCACACATGCCCTCACACTCAATACATACACACTAATACAGTCACGCAGACTCTACACATACACACTAATACAGTCACGCAGACTCTACACATACGCACTAATACAGTCACGCAGACTCTACACATGCACACTAATACAGTCACGCAGACTCTACACATACACACTAATACAGTCACGCAGACTCTACACATGCACACTAATACAGTCACGCAGACTCTACACATGCACACTAATACAGTAACGCAGACTCTACACATACACACTAATACAGTCACGCAGACTCTACACATACGCACTAATACAGTCACGCAGACTCTACACATACACACTAATACAGTCACGCAGACTCTACACATGCACACTAATACAGTCACGCAGACTCTACACATGCACACTAATACAGTCACGCAGACTCTACACATGCACACTAATACAGTCACGCAGACTCTACACATACACACTAATACAGTCACGCAGACTCTACACATACGCACTCGTTTCCTCACACTCAAAACATGCATACAAGTACCCTCACGAACACTCATCGCACATACACTCATAATCTTTCACTTATCCCATTCACACTAATACCCAATCGCACACTCATCATGTACACACTCACAGCCTCCCACAAACATGCTCACAACGTCACACTCTCAGCCCCCTTCTACACCCCCCCCCCCCCCATCTCATCCCCGTATTCGTACTGCCATAAACATTCATCACATACCCACGCATACCCTTTGGTATAAACATTCATCATATACCCCTGCTTACCTTTTGGTATGAACACTCTTCACATACCCATTCATACCCTTTCGTACAAACACTCTTCACATACCCATTCATACCCTTCCGTACAAACACTATTTACATACCCATTCATATCCTTTCGTATAAACACTCTTCACATACCCCTGCATACCCTTTCGTACAAACACTCTGCATATACCCCTGCATACCCTTTCGTACAAACACTCTTCAGGTCTTGATCTTGATGACCTCAGCGTTAGCTGCGGGTCCCAACTTCGTCTCCAGCGGACCCCGTCTTATGCAACGGAAGTCCAGTGCGTGGTAAATGCTTCTCTAGAGGCATCTCGGATGTTGCAGCGTACAACAAGGTAGTCTGACCAACGCATTGGGGGTTTTTCCTGATGTCACTTTTAACCTCGGGGGTGCCAGACTTCTGTCGCTGTGCTCCACCAACCATCGTTTCGTCGCAACACGTGACCTACCCATGTTTGGCCTTGTCCGGGTGTATTACCATATCATTCACCAAGGAAAATCGTTGTATACCATAATTAGAGAGACCTTTCATACGTTGATTCCGACAAAGCGTCTTTCAGGGGAGGCCTGGGTCATTCTCAATTTGACCTCTAGTCAATTTATTAGTGTTGACGTCTAGGCACGGTAGCACATCGCAGGGAGTACAGTGGGATTGAAGAAAAAAACCTTCACCTTCCAATTCATTTTCTTATCTACAAATACTCATCACACACGCACACTCTCACACACGCACACTCTCACACACGCGCAAATATAGATCTCTCACAGTCAGACGTTCACACACGCACACTCTCACACACGCACACATTCAGATCTCTCACAGTCATACGTTCACACACGCACACTCTCACACACGCGCAAATATAGATCTCTCACAGTCAGACGTTCACACACGCACACTCTCACACACGCACACATTCAGATCTCACGCAGTCATACGTTCACACACGCACACTCTCACACACGCGCAAATATAGATCTCTCACAGTCAGACGTTCACACACGCACACTCTCACACACGCGCAAATATAGATCTCTCACAGTCAGACGTTCACACACGCACACTCTCACACACGCACAAATATAGATCTCTCACAGTCAGACGTTCACACACGCACACTCTCACACACGCGCAAATATAGATCTCTCACAGTCAGACGTTCACACACGCACACTCTCACACACGCGCAAATATAGATCTCTCACAGTCAGACGTTCACACACGCACACTCTCACACACGCGCAAATATAGATCTCTCACATTCAGACGTTCACACACGCACACTCTCACACACGCACATATCCAGAACTCCCACAGTCATACTCCCATACACGCATACTCTCACACACGTCCTCTCACATACTCACAAATATGAACAAGAAAGCCATCCCCACACATCCACTGATAAATGCACGCTCACGTACTCTCGTACACACGCCTGCACACAAACACACACGCAAACTCATGCTCAAACAAACACTGCCGCTCTCTCTCTCTCTCTCTGTCTTGCTCTCACAAACACACACATACACTCACACACACAGAGACACTCACACACGCTAAAGCAAACACTGCCGCACACACCCTCAGACACGCTGACATATATGCCCGCACACAAATCTCACGCACTCACACATAGAAGCCCGCACACACACTCACACTCACACACTCTGAAACACGAACATAGACAAGCTGGCCTTTCAACCTGTCTTGCATTTTAACCCCAAGTTGCATTTATCTCAGTGCACCTTGCCATATAGGAATACTCACCTTAAACCATCCCACAAGTCAGATATCCTTCGCCTCACGTCCAAATATAGCGTAACGGTCAGATAAGACGCGTTAAATATAGATGTCATATTACCTTTCGCTTTATAAATACGTAAGACAAACAAATCTCTCATAACGTACTGACCTCCATATGTTGTTCGTCCTACGAAAATGTCAGGAAATGAATGGTGATACAGAATTAGTTTCTTATGACAAATGTACCGGATTTGATTTCAGTTATCGAAACTGCCCAGTCGACCGGTTGTAAATGTCTGCATGGTTTATTGTTAGGAAAGAACAGGCAGCTGGAAGGGCCATGTGACTCCACTTCACAAAAAAAGCTGACGCCTAGTACAATGACTCTTAAACACGCCATCTCCGACAGCAGCGTCGGCTATGAGTCTAACTTTGCATTTAATATATGGTGAAAAGTGAATAGGCAAGTGGTTTGGGTGTCAGTCATTTGTCCTCGGAAATGGGTTTGAATCCATATTAAGGCATAGGTTGTTGTTTTTGTTTTTTTTATTGGTAAAATAATAGCCTAGTTAGCGGAGTGTGGAAACTGCAGAGAAAATAAGCCTTTATTCCTCAGCCGTATAGATTATTATGGAGACTTCAGCAATGAAAGCACAGAGATTTTCTGCCTATCCTAAGGTGTAGTGATGGTTGTAAAAGGCTTCGTCATCATGTAGCATGTCCTTTGCAGAACGTTGTCGCACCACAGCCCGTCTGAAAGTAACTCGATCTCTTGCCAAATCTCCAGCCTGCTACAGTCATACCCAAGTATTCCTTGACATCTTGGTGCCATCGTCTTCTTGGTCTGCGTCTGCCTCTGCCTCTCTTGCTGGATCTCTAGCCTGCTCCAGAGTCATGCCCAAGTATTCCTAGACATCTTGGTGCCATTGTCTTCTTTGTTTGCCTCTGCCGCTCTTTCCCGGCACCTTCGATTGCCATTCTCTCATGATCGTTGTTTCTTTTGGCATTGCTAAGATATTTGAATTGTCTGTTCATGATGGAATTTATGAACCAGTTTTCCTCTATGCCCAATTATTGTCGGTTTTCTGTATTTATTTTCTTTATTCGATGGTAGATTGTGAACTTTTTTTTTGAAATTTCGACTCGATGGACTCGATTTTCTTCCTTGAGGTTTATGTAACTGTCCATGTTTTGCAGCCATTTACTATCACGCGCAAAGCACATATTCCGAAAATGTTCACTTTTGCTGGTGTGCTGGTATTCTGTCATACTTTCCTCAAGTTGTGTTGCCTCTGCATTTGTCATTTTCCTTCTGAATTCCTTTGAGCAGTCGTCATTGTTGTCAATTCTGAATCCCAGCTACTCGAAGTTCATGACATGTTCTATTTCCACGCCCCAGAATTTTAATTTATATTGATGTCATGTTTTGCTTGTGGTTATCTTTGAGTTGTTTTTTATGTTCACAAAGAGGTTTTCATCTTCGTTGTATCTTCTTACGCCTGCAATTATCTGCTCTTACCCATCTGTATAAGACTGGAAATGCTCAATGAAAACGGCATATCCTAAAGGTTGATGACCTCAGTGATGCATCTTCATCATACTGAGAAAAAAGAAACGATACGGAGACTCATTGGAGCTGCGATTGAAAAGCTTCAATTTTGATGCCACCGCGTGGGAGTTGCTTCTAAAAAAGCTGTACCACCGGGGGGGGGGGGGCGGGGGTTGCCTAATTATCGCAGGTATTCAGGGCGCAGAGAGAAAAGCCATCGCGGAGTCTCAGTAAAAGTTTCCCGAAAAAAAAACCACGGTGACTCCACAGTCGATCCCTCACATATGTGCCTCGAATTTAGCGTTGTTTGCCTTTCCAGGATTAGTCTTTACAGTCATACGAAGACATATTTTGTAGAAATAGTCTGATGATGTCCCCTTCTTCGCTTGAGATGTGCGCCTATTATTGCTAACAGTCAAATATGAGTCAGAAAGGCAAACCCAGGAGTACACTGGCGCCAGGTTATAACATCCGACCAGGTTATTTTTTCTACCTTACAGAAGGCACAGTTCTGCGTGGTTTATTCGTCTTGGCGGTAGTTCTGAAAATAACATGCTATAAATGTTGTATCGTAATAATAGTTGCTTTTCGCAAAGGAAGGTGGCGACATCATCAGAGTTATGGATGTATAGATCAATTCTTGAACGGCATACTCTGCCACATTTGAGGCACACGGGAGGGGACCCGATTATGGAATCGTCGGGCGTGCACGTGTGTGTGTGCGTGTTGTGTTTGTGTGTGTGTGCGTTTGTGCGCGTGCGTGCGTGCGTGTGTGCGTGGATGTGGACAGCACGCTTTCTCTTTACCCGACCTATTGATTTCCTCTCTGTGATCTGAACACCTTCGGTGATACTAGCGCACCAGGTCTTAAGGTTATGTGCAAGGAACTCCCAGGAGGTGACATCTATATTTATGCTTTCCTGAGAGTAGCTTCTGTGAGCCTCTAGCATTCTGTCCCCTTATGAGCGTCTGTCTGTTGTTACCTTTCCGTATAACAGCTGCGTGTGGATGTACTGTATTGAAGTTTACAGCCAAGATGTCATATCTGCTTCTTTCAATCAGACAAATCCATATGTATCACCCACATTTGGGAACCGGGCTTGCTACACTTCTTCTATCTCTATTCTTTTAACCAAACTGCGAGAAGGCAGTCTGTTTCAAAACCACGTCTTGGAAGCGGAATAGTGCATTGCTGAGCAGACACTAGCGCAAGCAACCAGTAATTAAATCCCGGTCTGCCCGATTGCATACCAAGATTACAGTATTTCATTAACAATTTTGAAACAAAAATAAAAGATATATCATTGAATTGCTACTTTCGTGGCGTTGAGGCTAACGTCTGGTCAGGCAAAACACGCTGATCAGACAATGTTCACCAGGGTCATAAGAAAAATACTGACCAAGACCCTCACCTGACCTACTCGGTGGTCGTCCTGGAAACGGGTTGTTGTCGAAGACAACAGTCTGGCTAGCAAGGTCAGGTTCGACGTGATCCCCGTAGTAGTGAGTGACACACAGATGAAGCCAAGCATAACACAACTGCCTGGAGGACCGCGGTCTACTTTATCCACACGCTCGGGTTGTCAGGAAAGGTACTGCAAACTGCCACAAGATCCGTCCTTATCAGGACGCATAAAAGGATTACCAACCCATTGTGGGCATTAGCAACCAACCCAACCAACCATCGCTACTTTCCAATTTCTGAGATTAGCCGGAAAAATGTATGTGGATAAGGAACAAATACTGCATTCCCTCACAGTCGCCCCACAATGTTAAAATGATGTATTTATTTCACCGCTTGATTTAACAAGCCTATTTCTTATAGAGGTTTGAACATTTGACCCCTCGACGAGGAGACCAATATTCAAGCCGTTGGACCACCCAATCCTCTTTATCGTTTTATGGTACCCAACTAAAACTAGCATTGATGCGCTTCTGTCATTATTTACATTGTACGTGGGTTGCATACATTCGCAGGAAAACTTAACAGCTGAAGAAGTTCACCTTCATTTCAATCACAGGGCATAAGTATTTCCTTATCGGTCATTTGATTTTGATAAACATGGAGTGCTAGTCTTAAAATAGTAACATGAACTTCAATTTCAATTCTTCTGTTTGAAAAGCAAATCGGTTTTATTGCTTATGTTTTGTGCTAGTATTTTTTTACTGCCATGGCAACAGGTTAATGCATTTATTGGTCCCGTTGTTTTGTAATCATCATGATGAGTCATGCCTCGTGGCACTGAGCATCAGATCCTCACACAACCGTCTGTCGTTAGAGCATTTCAGCATTTCTCTTGTTTACTTGTTTTTTTTCTCAATTATCTTATCAGTCCATCTTAGACATCTTCTCAGCTTCAATCTGTAACTTTTACTCGTATCCGTCCATCTTAGGCACATCTTCCAAGCCCCAATATGAAATTCTTGGTCTTATCAACCCATTCCATTCATATTTTCTGTTTTTCGGTCATCTTATCAATCCATTAAGACATATTTTTATCTCTTTTTATATGTAACTCTTGGTCGTATCAATCAATCTTAGACATATATGTTCTATTTCTATCTGCAACTCCTGCTCTCGATCGATGTGTTTCTGCAAGTTTTTCCTGTCTTCATGCTGACTTATGTATCGAATGAATATTTTCTGCTGACCATCTTTGTTTAGTTATGTATCTTGATTAAATTTCTAAATTGTCCAAGGCATGGCTAGCACTCACTTTTGGAGCCTCTTTTTAAAATGCTGCAAGTGATTTCTCTGTTTATCTTTTAATTGTACAAGATATACACCCACAACGCTAAATGGGTTGTTCATATATAGTGTTGTACAACATCGATTATATAGATCCGATCAAAGTGATAACGGCACAACGCCCCAAAAAGGACAACAGTCACCAGAATGCGCACTTTTTTTTTTTTTTTTGCTTAGATGTTTGCCTCACTAGTTTCTACTGGCGGAGGCGCGCCATTTTCCACCCCAGACCGTAGTCAATTGGGCGATATCAGGACGCATAAACCAGTGCTTGGATGCATGTGTGCATCTGTATGTACCTATGCTAGGTTTGTGCGCCCTCAGAAGCTAGCCCAACCAAAGTGCTATGGAAGGGCTTTACCACGAGGGCGCGTGTGAAAATTGTGCAACGGTGTGACTGTAGGACAGAGTCAAATGAAACATGTAAATCATTTTCTTTACTAAATTCTAATGTAATGGCACCACACAGCGAAAAGAGTTGGATTATAGAGCGCTGGGCAGATCACTTCAGTGCCGTTGGAAACTATTACTGAGTCATCAACCAACAGGGATCCGAGAAAGCGCAATGGTTAGTGTATTGGCTTCCCAATCGGGTGATTGGGTTCGTTTCCCACTTGGTGTAGGATTTTCCCGTTTTCAAAACCACTTCTGAGGTAGACCCAGCCTCAATAATTTGGTGCCGAAATAATCTCCGACAGTAAAGGCGGCCGGCCTAATGCTGACCACACACATACTACAAGATGCAATGCATTTTAGCCTTGACCCCTCGTCGACCTCAGTTAAGTTAGAGTACGATTCAGTCTGATGTGAAGCGGTAAATTCTGCGATCAGATGTTATCCCTTCCTAGATTTTAAAAGTAGGAAACACAATGCCGCTAACAAGTCCGTATACCACTTCGGTCAATTTGGGATGAAGGACAGATACCGTACAAACCGTAGAATTTCTTCCGAATAATAGTTGTCCATCATAAGTGATGAAGACCACTGTCTTTGTTCAGCCGTGTGGACAGTCGTATCTCTTGCTGTGTCCGCTGAAATGGGTGACTTGTGCGGTGATTTGGATTAAAGTGAGGAAGAAACTGCGCCTTCTGTCAACCTCAATCACAGAGCCTAAGCTACATTTTGCCAGGGGCAAGAAATTCATCGAGACGACTGGAGATAGCATAGGATGCAGTTTTTGCCTCAGGGTTACCACCGAAGACTTTCCGTAAACATGTAACCGTCAGGGTAGAAAGGTGGGATGGCATCTAACGCAGTTTGTTGTGCCTTTTCGATAACCACAAGAAGTCGTATGGACAATACTCAGCGTGTGAGTGAGTCTGGCATCTCTCCCCAGATGTATTCAGCTCATCATAGTAGCATCTAAAATTCCCACACGCCAAATTCGTGAAGGTGAACCGGCAGAACTAACCCGTAAAATACGACACAGGTATAATCCCATAATAAGCATAGTGCCATTCAGCCGGCGTCCAGACCAGGATAAACGGATGGAAGAAATCACAAAAAAAGAACGAAATAACAAGTCCAGACGGAAAACAACACCACGTTTCCGTGAACACAAGTGTAAGTCGTCGACTAGTGTGAATTCCAGGCAAATCCGTGGTCTAGCGGCATCCATAATGATCCAAAACAGTAGAGAAATGTAGACTCGCAGCCAGTTATGACGCCATCTTTGCCACATGTAATAATACTTATTTATTCTCCGTGGCCTTTGCAATACGACATACGGCAGATGTCCAATGGTCAGCAACTCTGACTGCCATGTCGTTTCCCTTGAGCAGGTCTTCCACTGTAATAATAATAGTTGCCCAGCACAAGCATAGATAGTGATATCACCACACTATTGCTGCGAAATGTGTTCTCTGACCGCTATAAAAACTTATCCTGAAACGGCACACCCTGCCACATTCGGGGCACAAATGCCGAGAGCATCCTGGGAAATGGTATTATTTTTTTCAGACAGCACGTTTTCGCTGAGTCTCTGCGATGTACTTTTTGGAATCTGAGCGTCATCTATGAAACTAACTCGTCAGGTGGTACGGTCTTGTGAAATCATCTCACAGGAGGTGAAATAAATAAACTAAACTTGGCTGTCGCTGCAGATTAATTGCGGTTGTCTGACAATTCATGATGACTCTAGCCATAACCCTAACCCTAACTAACACTAGCCATAACCATAACATAACCATAGTCATAACTCTAAACCTAACAATAACCCTAACTTAACCCTAACCTAACAAAAACCCTAACCTAACCCTAGCCATAACTCTAAACCTAACAATTACCCCCACCTTCAAAAAAATGAATACAACGATATCTTCTACATTTCTTTGTGCATCCATCTTTGCTTATTTATTTAAAATAAAATTATATCGATCAGTCCTCCCTTTAGCCCGAAATGGAATGTCCCGTGACATAAGAATGGAACCCTGGGAAGTCTGGTCAACAGTTAGTCTATATATTACACATAACGTGTTCAATCTCCTCTACCAATTTTCTGCTTTTTTTTCTACCTGCGTCCTTTCCAGGGAATAAGCTCAGTTCTTATTTCACTACAGCCGTGGATGCCAAGTCGCTTAGACTCGTTGCCATAGCAATATAGTAGACTGCTTATCTAAAGGGCTAAATGTGTATGCTATACTATGGATGTTCATAGTTGTGGTTTGTCAATAGCAGTAGGTGATGGAGGCTGATGAAACAGCGTTGTAATTTTCTCAAAACTAACAGTATGTGTGAGACTTGATTGTGCGTGTCGGGCTAGTGTGTACCAGACGTGCTAGTGTGTGTTTCTGTTTGCCCGTGCTTCTGCTAGTGTGTGTCTGATATGATAGTGTGTCTGTGTTATTGTGTATCTGTGCAATTGTGTGTCTGTGATGTTGTGTGTCTCTGCTAGTGTGTACCAGTCGCGCTAGTGTGTGTTTGCACAATTATGTGCATGTGTTAGTGTGTGTTTGTAGTAGGAGGTGCTTGTAGCAGTGCGTGATTGGCATGCTACTGTGTATGTGTACTAGCAATGTGTGTCTGTGTAAGTGTTTGCATGTGCTTGTCCGAGTATGGGCTAGTATGGATCCTTGCTAGAAGTGTGTAGCTAACGTGTTATTTTGTGTCTGTGTTATTGTTTGCATGTGCTTATCTGAGTATGGGCTAGTATGGATCCTTGCTAGAAGTGTGTAGCTAACGTGTTAGTGTGTGTTAGTGTTTGCATATGCTTGTCTGAGTGTGGGGTAGTATGGATCTTTGCTAGAAGTGTGTAGCTAACGTGTTAGTCTGTGTCTGTGTTAGTGTTTACATGTGCTTGTCCGAGTATGGGCTAGTGTGTGTCTGTGTTAATGGGTGCATGTGTTTTTCCGAGTATGGGCTAGTGTGTGTCTGTGCTAGTAGGTGTAGCTAACCTATTAGAGTATGGATGTGCCAGTGTGCGCTTAATATGCTAATGTGACTACATGTTCTAGTGTTTTTAAGTGCTAGCATGTACCGGCCATGCCAGTGTGTCTTTGCTGGTGTTATCTTATATGCTAGTGTGTGTCTGTGCGCTAACACGTGCTTGTGTTAGTGTGTGAACGGTGTGCTAGTGTGTGCCTGATGGTCCTGTGTCTGTGTATGCCTGTGTTAGTTGGTGCAAGTGGTAGTGTCTTTATGTGCTAACGTGTGCACGTGACTGTATGTGCTAGTGTGTGCATAGCGCGTAAGTGTGTACCGGATGTGCTAGTGCCGTTGATGTGCAAGTGTATGTATGATGTGATAGTATGTGCTTGTTCTCACGGTTGAACATCACGAGAATGGCGCCCTTCATCTTAGTTGCAAACGTCAGTTTTGTAGTGTAAAATTTAGATGAGTGATGTCCCTACGACATATTGTGGTTATGGGAAAGGCACGATGCACAACGTTAGATGTCATCTCTTCTCCTCTGCTTTGCAGGATACTTGTTAACGGGAAAGGCTTCGGAAGTAAACCCTGGGGAAAAATCTGCATCCGGTGATATCTCCAGTCGGCTTGATAAATATCTTGCCATTGGCCTAGGGTAGCTCATGACCAGAGTGTGAGGTTGACAAAAGGCGCGGTTTCTTGCACACTTTAATCCAAATCACAGCGCAAGTCACTCATTTCAGCGGACACATCAAGGGAAAAGACTGTCCACACGGCTGAACATAGAGGATGGTCTTTATCACTTGGGATGGACGAATATCGTCATCATCAGTGTGTGTTACTATGTTCATTCCTTTCTTTTCTTAGCCGTACCTGCCAGTGCTTGTCTGACACGTGAGTGGTTGCTGAACTAGTGTGTCTGACGTGTATACCTGACGTGTTAGTGTCTTATGTAGGCTAATTCGTTCGAAGTGCTAAGTGTATGTCCGATATGATACTGTGTGTGTGATATATTAGTATTCCAGATGTGTTACTGTTTGTATGTTGTGCCAGTGCATGTTTGATGTGTCAATATGTATCGGACGTGTTACTATGTAGCTACTGTTTCAGAGTGTTTCTGATGTATTATTGTGTACCTGATGTGTGAATATGTGTATGTTGTGTTAGTGTGTATCTGTTGTGCTAGTGTCTGTGTCCCTACCAGTGTGTATCTGTTGTACTAGTCTCCAGCTGTATCAGTGTGTGCCTCATATGTTAATATTTGAATGTACTAGTGTGTGTTTGATGTGTCAGAATGTGCGTGTACTGCTGTGTGTATGTGCGGGTGATGTGTGTGTGTGTGTGTGTCTGCTGTTCTAGTATGCTTGTTATGCTAGTATCTACATGTACTGCATCTTCTACTTCTTCTTCTTCATTTTCATCTTCTGCATTCGTTCTCAATCTCCCGCTACCAAGCCCTGAACAGGGATTAGCAAGTGGCAGAATGTAGTCCGGAGAACTGAATGCGTTGTGTCGCTAGTTTACAGCTTGACTGCGACATTTGTATCTGTCGATCTGACTCATCCGTCTTCAGCAGTATCTACATGTACTATTATGTGTCTATCGTGCTACTGTTAGTCTCTACTTATGTGTGTGTGATGCCCTAGTGGTTGTGTGTGCTTGTGAATGTGACGTCCTCATGTGTGTCTGATATGCTAGTGTTGGTCGGTAATGATGTATATTTAATATATCAGTGCCTGTCTGTACTAGTGTGTGCAGGACACGATAATGTGTGTCTGTACTAGTGTGTGCAGGACACCCTAATGTGTGTCTGTACTAGTGTGTGCAGGACACCCTAAAGTGTGTCTGTACTAGTGTGTGCAGGACACGCTAATGTGTGTCTGTACTAGTGTGTGCAGGACACCCTAATGTGTACATGTACTAGTGTGTGCAGGACACCCTAATGTGTGTCTGTACTAGTGTGTGCAGGACACCCTAATGTGTGTCTGTACTAGTGTGTGCAGGACACGCTAATGTGTGTCTGTACTAGTGTGTGCCTGAAATGCCAGTGTGTAACTAACTTACGTTTGTATGTATTATATGATAACGTGTGCCTAACGCCTGAGTATGTGTATGCACTAGTGTGTATCTGTTCTAGTGTGGGTCATATGTGTTTGTGTGTGTCTGTGCTATTGTGTGTCAGATGCGTTTTTGTGTGTCTGATACGTTTGTGTGTGTCTGTAATATTGTGTGTCAGATGCGTTTTTGTGTCTTTTCTAGTGTGTCAGATGCGTTTTTGTGTGTCTGATACGTTTGTGTGTGTCTGTAATATTGTGTGTCAGATGCGTTTTTGTGTCTGTTCTAGTGTGTGGCAGGTGCGTTTTAGTGTGTCTGTTATATTCTGTCATTGATACGATTGTATGTCTCTGTTCTAGTGTGTCAGATCCGTATTTGTGTGTGTCTTTTCTAATGTGTGTCTGATCCGTTTGTGTGTATCTGTTATAGTGTATGTCAGATGTGTTTTTGTGTGTCTGTTCTAGTGTGTGTCATATGGTTTTTTGTGTGTGTCTGTTTTAGTGTGGGTCAGATATGTATTTATGTGTCTGTTCTATTGTGCCTGATGCGTTTGTGTGTGTCTGTTCCAGAGTTTGCCTGATGCGTCATCTAGTATAACTTTAAGGAACCAGTACATCTACAGAGCTTAATGGATAAGATAAAAGTCATCATTATAGGTTGGAAAGCAACATCAAAAAGGATAAGGTTATGGTGTTCATCATAAAAAAAGTCCAAAAGCGTTCATCCAAATAAATGGAGAAATTCAGGAACAAGTGTCAAGCTATGTGGAGAAATTCAGGAACAAGTGTCAAGCTATGTGGAGAAATTCAGGAACAAGTGTCAAGCTATGTGGAGAAATTCAGGAGCAAGTGTCAAGCTATGTGGAGAAATTCAGGAACAAGTGTCAAGCTATGTGGAGCAATTCAGGAACAAGTGTCAAGCTATGTATCCTGGACAAGTCATTTCAGATTATGATAAATGCGAAAAGGAAATCATAAAAAGAATTGCAATGGCCAAAAATAAATTGAACATGAGAGATACACTTCTGTCCAAGCAGACATCTCAGATCTTAGAGAGATACACTTCTGTCCAAGCAGACATCTCAGATCTTAGAGAGAAACACTTCTGTCCAAGCAGACATCTCAGATCTTAGAGAGATACACTTCTATCCAAGCAGACATCTTAGATCTTAGAGAGATACACTTCTATCCAAGCAGACATCTTAGATCTTAGAGAGATACACTTCTGTCCAAGCAGACATTTTAGATCTTAGAGAGATACACTTCTGTCCAAGCAGACATCTTAGATCTTAGAGAGATACACTTTTGTCCAAGCAGACATTTTAGATCTTAGAGAGATACACTTCTGTCACAGCAGACATTTTAGATCTTAGAGAGATACACTTCTGTCCAAGCAGACATCTTAGATCTTAGAGAGATACACTTCTATCCAAGCAGACATCTTAGATCTTAGAGAGATACACTTCTGTCCAAGCAGACATTTTAGATCTTAGAGAGATACACTTCTGTCCAAGCAGACATCTCAGATCTTAGAGAGATACACTTCTGTCCAAGCAGACATCTCAGATCTTAGAGAGATAGACTTCTGTCACAGCAGATATTTTAGATCTTAGAGAGATACACTTCTGTCCAAGCAGACATTTTAGATCTTAGAGAGATACACTTCTGTCCAAGCAGACATTTTAGATCTTAGAGAGATACACTTCTGTCCAAGCAGACATCTTAGATCTTAGAGAGATACACTTTTGTCCAAGCAGACATTTTAGATCTTAGAGAGATACACTTCTATCCAAGTAGACATCTCAGATCTTAGAGAGATACACTTCTATCCATGCAGACATCTTAGATCTTAGATAGATACACTTCTGTCACAGCAGACATCTCAGATCTTAGAGAGATACACTTCTGTCAAAGCAGACATTTTAGATCTTAGAGAGATACACTTCTGTCCAAGCATACATTTTAGATCTTAGAGAGATACATTTCTGTCCTAGCAGACATTTTAGATCTTAGAGAGATACACTTCTGTCCAAGCAGACATTTTAGATCTTAGAGAGATACACTTCTGTCCAAGCAGACATCTTAGATCTTAGAGAGATACACTTCTGTCACAGCAGACATTTTAGATCTTAGAGAGATACATTTCTGTCCAAGCAGACATCTTAGATCTTAGAGAGATACACTTTTGTCCAAGCAGACATTTTAGATCTTAGAGAGATACACTTCTATCCAAGCAGACATCTCAGATCTTAGAGAGATACACTTCTATCCATGCAGACATCTTAGATCTTAGATAGATACACTTCTGTCCCAGCAGACATCTCAGATCTTAGAGAGATACACTTCTGTCCAAGCAGACATTTTAGATCTTAGAGAGATACACTTCTGTCCAAGCATACATTTTAGATCTTAGAGAGATACATTTCTGTCCTAGCAGACATTTTAGATCTTAGAGAGATACACTTCTGTCCAAGCAGACATTTTAGATCTTAGAGAGATACACTTCTGTCCAAGCAGACATTTTAGATCTTAGAGAGATATATTTCTGTCCAAGCAGACATTTTAGATCTTAGAGAGATACACTTCTGTCCAAGCAGACATCTTAGATCTTAGAGAGATACACTTCTGTCCAAGCAGACATCTCAGATCTAAGAGAGATACGCTTCTGTCCAAGCAGACATTGTAGATCTTAGATACACTTCTGTCCAAGCAGACATTTTAGATCTTAGAGAGATACACTTCTGTCCAAGCGGACATTTTAGATCTTAGAGAGATACACTTCTGTCCAAGCAGACATCTTAGATCTTAGAGAGATACACTTCTGTCCAAGCAGACATATTAGATCTAAGAGAGATAGACTTCTGTCACAGCAGATATTTTAGATCTTAGAGAGATACACTTCTGTCCAAGCAGACATCTCAGATCTTAGAGAGATACACTTCTGTCCAAGCAGATATTTTAGATCTTAGAGAGATACACTTCTGTCCAAGCAGACATTTTAGATCTTAGAGAGATACACTTCTGTCCAAGCAGACATTTTAGATCTTAGAGATATACACTTCTGTCCAAGCAGACATTTTTGATCTTAGAGAGATACACTTCTGTCCAAGCAGACATTTTAGATCTTAGATAGATACACTTCTGTCACAGCAGACATTTTAGATCTTAGAGAGATACACTTCTGTCCAAGCAGACATCTTAGATCTTAGAGAGATACACTTTTGTCCAAGCAGACATTTTAGATCTTAGAGAGATACACTTCTATCCAAGCAGATATCTCAGATCTTAGAGAGATACACTTCTATCCATGCAGACATCTTAGATCTTAGATAGATACACTTCTGTCACAGCAGACATCTCAGATCTTAGAGAGATACACTTCTGTCCAAGCAGACATTTTAGATCTTAGAGAGATACACTTCTGTCCAAGCATACATTTTAGATCTTAGAGAGATACACTTCTGTCCAAGCAGACATTTTAGATCTTAGAGAGATACATTTCTGTCCAAGCAGACATTTTAGATCTTAGAGAGATACACTTCTGTCCAAGCAGACATTTTAGATCTTAGAGAGATACACTTCTGTCCAAGCAGATATCTTAGATCTTAGAGAGATACACTTCTGTCCAAGAAGACATCTTAGATCTAAGAGAGATACACTTCTGTCCAAGCAGACATTTTAGATCTTAGATACACTTCTGTCCAAGCAGACATTTTAGATCTTAGAGAGATACATTTCTGTCCAAGCAGACATTTTAGATCTTAGAGAGATACACTTCTGTCCAAGCAGACATCTTAGATCTTAGAGAGATACACTTCTGTCCAAGCAGACATCTTAGATCTAAGAGAGATACACTTCTGTCCAAGCAGACATCTTAGATCTTAGAGAGATACACTTCTGTCCAATCAGACATCTCAGATCTTAGAGAGATACACTTCTGTCCAAGCAGACATCTCAGATCTTAGAGAGATACACTTCTGTCCAAGCAGACATTTTAGATTATAGAGAGATACACTTCTGTCCAAGCATGCATCTTAGATCTTATAGAGATACACTTCTGTCCAGGCAGACATTTTAGATTATAGAGAGATACACTTCTGTCCAAGCAGACATCTTAGATCTTAGAGAGATACACTTCTGTCCAAGCAGACATCTCAGATCTTAGAGAGATACACTTATGTCCAAGCAGACATCTCAGATCTTAGAGATATACACTTCTGTCCAAGCATACATCTTAGATCTTAGAGAGATGCACTTCTGTCCAAGCAGACATCTTAGATCTTAGAGAGATACACTTCTGTCCAGGCAGACATTTTAGATCTTAGAGAGATACACTTCTGTCCAAGCAGACATCTTAGATCTAAAAGAGATACACTTCTGTACAAGCAGACATCTTAGATCGTAGAGAGATACACTTCTGTCTAAGCAGACATTTTAGATCGAAGAGAGATACACTTCTGTCCAAGCAGACATTTTAGATCTAAGAGAGATACACTTCTGTCCAAGCAGACATCTTAGATCTTAGAGAGATACACTTCTGTCTAAGCAGACATTTTAGATCTTAGAGAGATACACTTCTGTCCAAGCAGACATTTTAGATCTTAGAGAGATATATTTCTGTCCAAGCAGACATTTTAGATCTTAGAGAGATACACTTCTGTCCAAGCAGACATCTTAGATCTTAGAGAGATACACTTCTGTCCAAGGAGACATCTTAGATCTTAGAGAGATACACTTCTGTCCAGGCAGACATTTTAGATCTTAGAGAGATACACTTCTGTCCAAGCAGACATTTTAGATCTTAGAGAGATACACTTCTGTCTAAGCAGACATTTTAGATCTTAGAGAGATACACTTCTGTCCAAGTAGACATCTTAGATCTTAGAGAGATACACTTCTGTCCAAGCAGACATCTTAGATCTTAGAGAGATACACTTTATTCCAAACAGACATCTTAGATCGTAGAGAGATACACTTCTGTCTAAGCAGACATTTTAGATCTTCTTCTTCTTCTTCTGCGTACACAGTCAGACAGTAACCATTATTTTTTCGAAAAAAGCGGCGGTCATCCTGAGACTCTCGCCACTACCATAGAGCTTGTCTTGCAATTCCACTGGCAATGGCCACATCTGCTCTCTCTGATCCTCGTATGTCGGGCAGTTCTGCAGCAGATGTTCAGTGGTCATTTTACCAGTACCGCACGGGCATTCGTCGGTACACCCTATCTTCAATTTGTTGAAGAGGTGGTACCTCAGTCTGTTGTGGCCAGTGCGAAGTCTGAAGACAACGACCTGCTCTCTTCGGTTCAACTGGTAATAGGCATCGTTTTTGGTGTAACCAGTATGTTCGGTTTCCCATTTGGACATGTACCTGGCTTTGATAAGCCGTTTTGACTCTTCGTACGTCATACTGGTATCTATTTGTGGTAGCCTTGCACCTTCTTTTGCCAGTCTGTCTGCCTCCTCGTTGCCTTGGATGTTGCAGTGTGACGGAACCCACTGTACCACTACCCTTTTTGGTGCGGACTGTTGGCACAGTTTGCAGAGTGCTGCTCTTAAGTCATTAAGCTCAGTGTTTTTCTGGCTTTTTAGCGCTGTGACTACTTCGAGAGCATCTGTCAGCAGGACTATATGGCTCTCATTTTCACTGTGTGTTACCATTTCTTCCACTGCCGCCCTCAGTGCCTCTGCCTCTGCTCTGAAATTGCTCGTGTACTTACCAGTAGCGAATGACAGTGTTATTTTTCTGCCATTTGGTAGGTTCAGGAATGGTCCTGCCCCTCCGTTCTGTGTAGTGTTTGTTACAGAACCGTCGGTGTATGCATGGGTCCAGTCCATGCTTGGGTAGCTTTTCGTTATGAAGCTTAGGGTAGTGTCTCTCCTTTCTTTTTCACTCTGGCAGTTTTTGTTTGCAATACCTGGTATATTTTCTACCACCTCTGGAAATATATCCTGCCTCCAAGTAGGTTTTCGTACAGTAGTCATGGGTTTTGGTGTTGTTAGTGCGTTTATGGGATCTTCGTGCATCTTTGCTTTGGATTTCTGCAAAGTTTCTCCGCTTTAGTTTCCCATTTCCCAAATTGTTTAGTCTCTGGTACATTGGATGGTCCGTCAGTCTTCGGAGTTTCTCTGACTGCAGCTGGGCTCTGCAGTCTCTTCTGTCGGTCATGGATTGCAGTTTTGTAATCTTTTCAAGTTCTACAATTGGCGTTGACTTCATGCCACCTGTTATAATTCTCATGGCTTGGTTTCGAAGTTTGTTAACTTTATCGAAGTTCGCCTTCGCTGCTGTTGTCCATGCCGCGATGCCATACTCGAGAACTGGTCTCACTCTTCCAGTGTACAGTTTCTTTAGTATGCCTTCGTCTGCTCCCCAGCTTGTGCCAGCAAGTTTCCTCATGATCGCCATTCTTTCTCTGGCTTTCATTCGGTTTCTCTCAATCTGACTTTTCCATGTCATGCGCCGATCAAATGTGACTCCCAGATAGGTTGGGTTGTCGTTTTGCTGCAGGATTTTGCCATTTAGGCTTAATTTGGTACTTTGGGGTTTTAATGAGAGCGAGAATATTGTGCACGTGGTTTTCTCCTGGTTTATTTTGACCAGCCATGAGTTCGCCCACTCTTCCAGCGATGTTAGGGCCGTTTGCATCCGATTTCTTGCTATGGTGAGATTCTTTTCAGAGGTCCACATAGCCAGATCGTCTGCAAACATTGAGCTATGGACTCTTCTTGGTATATTCTCTGTAATATCGTTTATATATACCAGGAAGAGTGTGGGTGACAATACTCCCCCTTGGGGTACTCCCTGCTCGAGTGTCACCTTTTTGCTCATCTGCCCTTGTACTTGGACTCTGGCCGTTCTTTGTTTGAGGTAGTGGTTGATCCACTTGTACATCTTCCCACAGACATCACTTCTTCTTAGCTTGACTCTAAGTCCATCCTTCCAGACTTTGTCAAATGCCTTTTCCAGATCCACCCAAACAGCTACTGTGTGTTTCTGTGCCTGGTAGGCATCTTCTATTTCCTGGGCTATGAGGATGACCTGGTCCTCAGTGGATCTGTGCTGTCTAAAGCCGGCTTGCTGTGGAATTAGTATTCGTTTTTCTTCCAGATGCCACATCAGTCTGGTGTTTATCATCCGTTCCATCAGCTTGCTTGCACAGCTCAGTAGGCTTATGGGCCTGTATCCATTCGGATCTGTTTTGTCCTTTCCTGTTTTTGGTACTGGTACCAGTATTGCATCTTTCCATGCCTGGGGTACAATACCCCTTTTCCAGCTTTGGTTCAGGAATGATAGTAGTTTTTTCTTCGCTGTTTGGCCCAGCCCCATCAGCATTTCGTTTGTTATCCCGTCTTTTCCGGGAGATTTCCTTTTCTTTAGTGTTCTCATAGCCTCTTCCATTTCGCGCAATGTTAGTTTGGCCATCATGTGCTCTTCAGGAGCCGTATTTATGTTTTCGTGACCCTTTAGCTCTTCGCTAATGTCTGTATGCTTATCTGCAGGGACCTCGATGTGGTTTGCTTTGGCATAGTGATCGACAAAGGCGTTTGCGGCTTTCTTACCTGTGATCAAGTTCTCGCCCTGCTTGATAGTAATTTGTTTATTTGACGGGGTTTCGTCATTCATGGCTCTGACTAGCTTCCATAGCTTGTTCCCTTCTTTGTCCAGGTTTAAACTTTCCGTTTTATTTTTCCAACTTTCTCTTGCTGTTTGCTTGAGAGTGTGTTTGTACTGCGCCGTGGCGGCTTTGAGGGCGATGTTTGCCTCCATGGATTTTTCTCGTTCTGCCATGTTCCTAGCATTTGTTACCGCATCTTCCACTTTCTGTAACTCATCATTCCAGTAGGGCTTATAGTTTTTCCTAGCTCCTCTTGGGATGGTTTCAGTGGCGGCTTGCATTATTGCCTTGCTTAGGCTCTCTACCATGGGCTTCATTTTGGTGTTTCGTGTGTTTATGGTTTCACACAGCCCATCTGTCAGGATTGCAAATCTGTCCCAGTCGGCTCGTTTGTAATTCCAACGTGGGAGCGGTTTTGTTTCCTGTGGGCCTACTTCCGTGTCAATGGTTAGCCTGATCGGCCTGTGGTCGCTACCTGCATTTTAGATCTTAGAGAGATACACTTCTGTCCAAGCAGACATTTTAGATCTAAGAGAGATACACTTCTGTCCAAGCAGACATTTTAGATCTAAGAGAGATACACTTCTGTCCAAGCAGACATCTTAGATCTTAGAGAGATACACTTCTGTCCAAGCAGACATTTTAGATCATAGAGAGATACACTTCTGTCCAAGCAGATATTTTAGATCTTAGAGAGATACACTTCTGTCCAAGCAGACATTTTAGATCTTAGAGAGATACACTTCTGTCCAAGCATACATTTTAGATCTTAGAGAGATACACTTCTGTCCAAGCAGACATTTTAGATCTTAGAGAGATACACTTCTGTCCAAGCAAACATTTTAGATCTTAGAGAGATACACTTCTGTCCAAGCAAACATCTCAGATCTTAGAGAGATACACTTCTGTCCAAGCAGACATCTCAGATCTTAGAGAGATAGACTTCTGTCACAGCAGATATTTTAGATCTTAGAGAGACACACTTCTGTCCAAGCAGACATCTCAGATCTTAGAGAGATACATTTCTGTCCAAGCAGATATTTTAGATCTTAGAGAGATACACTTCTGTCCAAGCAGACATTTTAGATCTTAGAGAGATACACTTCTGTCCAAGCAGACATCTTATATCTTAGAGAGATACACTTTTGTCCAAGCAGACATTTTAGATCTTAGAGAGATACACTTCTATCCAAGCAGACATCTCAGATCTTAGAGAGATACACTTCTATCCATGCAGACATCTTAGATCTTAGATGGATACACTTCTGTCACAGCAGACATCTTAGATCTTAGAGAGATACACTACTGTCCAAGCAGACATTTTAGATCTTAGAGAGATACACTTCTGTCAAAGCATAGATTTTAGATCTTAGAGAGTTACACTTCTTTCCAAGCAGACATTTTAGATCATAGAGAGATACATTTCTGTCCAAGCAGACATTTTAGATCTTAGAGAGATACACTTCTGTCCAAGCAGACATTTTAGATCTTAGAGAGATACACTTCTATCCAAGCAGACATTTTAGATCTTAGAGAGATATATTTCTGTCCAAGCAGACATCTTAGATCTTAGAGAGATACACTTCTGTCCAAGCAGACATTTTAGATCTTAGAGAGATACACTTCTGTCCAAGCAAACATTTTAGATCTTAGAGAGATACACTTCTGTCCAAGCAAACATCTCAGATCTTAGAGAGATACACTTCTGTCCAAGCAGACATCTCAGATCTTAGAGAGATAGACATCTGTCACAGAAGATATTTTAGATCTTAGAGAGACACACTTCTGTCCAAGCAGACATCTCAGATCTTAGAGAGATACACTTCTGTCCAAGCAGATATTTTAGATCTTAGAGAGATACACTTCTGTCCAAGCAGATATCTCAGATCTTAGAGAGATACACTTCTGTCCAAGCAGATATTTTAGATCTTAGAGAGATACACTTCTGTCCAAGCAGACATTTTAGATCTTAGAGAGATACACTTCTGTCCTAGCAGACATTTTAGATCTTAGAGAGATACACTTCTGTCCAAGCAGACATTTTAGATCTTAGAGAGAAACACTTCTGTCCAAGCAGACATTTTAGATCTTAGATAGATACACTTCTGTCACAGCAGACATTTTAGATCTTAGAGAGATACACTTCTGTCCAAGCAGACATCTTATATCTTAGAGAGATACACTTTTGTCCAAGCAGACATTTTAGATCTTAGAGAGATACACTTCTATCCAAGCAGACATCTCATATCTTAGAGAGATACACTTCTATCCATGCAGACATCTCAGATCTTAGAGAGATACACTTCTGTCCAAGCAGACATTTTAGATCTTAGAGAGATACACTTCTGTCCAAGCATACATTTTAGATCTTAGAGAGATACACTTCTGTCCAAGCAGACATCTCAGATCTAAGAGAGATACACTTCTGTTCAAGCAGAGATTTTAGATCTTAGATACACTTCTGTCCAAGGAGACATTTTAGATCTTAGAGAGATACACTTCTGTCCAAGCAGACATTTTAGATCTTAGAGAGATACACTTCTGTCCAAGCAGACATCTTAGATCTTAGGGAGATACACTTCTGTCCAAGCAGACATCTTAGATCTTAGAGAGATACACTTCTGTCCAAGCAGACATCTTAGATCTTAGAGAGATACACTTCTGTCCAAGCAGACATCTCAGATCTCAGAGAGATACACTTCTGTCCAAGCAGACATTTTAGATTATAGAGAGATACACTTCTGTCCAAGCAGACATCTTAGATCTTATAGAGATACACTTCTGTCCAGGCAGAAATTTTAGATTATAGAGAGATACACTTCTGTCCAAGCAGACATCTTAGATCTTAGAGAGATACAATTCTATCCAAGCAGACATCTCAGATCTTAGAGAGATACACTTGTGTCCAAGCAGACATCTTAGATCTTTGAGAGATACACTTCTGTCCAAGCAGACATCTTAGATCTTAGAGAGATACACTTCTGTCCAAGCAGACATCTTAGATCTTAGAGAGATACACTTCTATCCAGACAGACATTTTAGATCTTAGAGAGATACACTTCTGTCCAAGCAGACATCTTAGATCTAAAAGAGATACACTTCTGTCCAAGCAGACATCTTAGATCTTAGAGAGAGACACTTCTGTCCAAGCAGACATCTTAGATCTTAGAGAGATACACTTCTGTCCAAGCAGACATTTTAGATCATAGAGAGATACACTTCTGTCCAAGCAGATATTTTAGATCTTAGAGAGATACACTTCTGTCCAAGCAGACATTTTAGATCTTAGAGAGATACACTTCTGTCCAAGCATACATTTTAGATCTTAGAGAGATACACTTCTGTCCAAGCAGACATTTTAGATCTTAGAGAGATACACTTCTGTCCAAGCAAACATTTTAGATCTTAGAGAGATACACTTCTGTCCAAGCAAACATCTCAGATCTTAGAGAGATACACTTCTGTCCAAGCAGACATCTCAGATCTTAGAGAGATAGACTTCTGTCACAGCAGATATTTTAGATCTTAGAGAGACACACTTCTGTCCAAGCAGACATCTCAGATCTTAGAGAGATACATTTCTGTCCAAGCAGATATTTTAGATCTTAGAGAGATACACTTCTGTCCAAGCAGACATTTTAGATCTTAGAGAGATACACTTCTGTCCAAGCAGACATCTTATATCTTAGAGAGATACACTTTTGTCCAAGCAGACATTTTAGATCTTAGAGAGATACACTTCTATCCAAGCAGACATCTCAGATCTTAGAGAGATACACTTCTATCCATGCAGACATCTTAGATCTTAGATGGATACACTTCTGTCACAGCAGACATCTTAGATCTTAGAGAGATACACTACTGTCCAAGCAGACATTTTAGATCTTAGAGAGATACACTTCTGTCAAAGCATAGATTTTAGATCTTAGAGAGTTACACTTCTTTCCAAGCAGACATTTTAGATCATAGAGAGATACATTTCTGTCCAAGCAGACATTTTAGATCTTAGAGAGATACACTTCTGTCCAAGCAGACATTTTAGATCTTAGAGAGATACACTTCTATCCAAGCAGACATTTTAGATCTTAGAGAGATATATTTCTGTCCAAGCAGACATCTTAGATCTTAGAGAGATACACTTCTGTCCAAGCAGACATTTTAGATCTTAGAGAGATACACTTCTGTCCAAGCAAACATTTTAGATCTTAGAGAGATACACTTCTGTCCAAGCAAACATCTCAGATCTTAGAGAGATACACTTCTGTCCAAGCAGACATCTCAGATCTTAGAGAGATAGACATCTGTCACAGAAGATATTTTAGATCTTAGAGAGACACACTTCTGTCCAAGCAGACATCTCAGATCTTAGAGAGATACACTTCTGTCCAAGCAGATATTTTAGATCTTAGAGAGATACACTTCTGTCCAAGCAGATATCTCAGATCTTAGAGAGATACACTTCTGTCCAAGCAGATATTTTAGATCTTAGAGAGATACACTTCTGTCCAAGCAGACATTTTAGATCTTAGAGAGATACACTTCTGTCCTAGCAGACATTTTAGATCTTAGAGAGATACACTTCTGTCCAAGCAGACATTTTAGATCTTAGAGAGAAACACTTCTGTCCAAGCAGACATTTTAGATCTTAGATAGATACACTTCTGTCACAGCAGACATTTTAGATCTTAGAGAGATACACTTCTGTCCAAGCAGACATCTTATATCTTAGAGAGATACACTTTTGTCCAAGCAGACATTTTAGATCTTAGAGAGATACACTTCTATCCAAGCAGACATCTCATATCTTAGAGAGATACACTTCTATCCATGCAGACATCTTAGATCTTAGATAGATACACTTCTGTCACAGCAGACATCTCAGATCTTAGAGAGATACACTTCTGTCCAAGCAGACATTTTAGATCTTAGAGAGATACACTTCTGTCCAAGCATACATTTTAGATCTTAGAGAGATACACTTCTGTCCAAGCAGACATCTCAGATCTAAGAGAGATACACTTCTGTCCAAGCAGAGATTTTAGATCTTAGATACACTTCTGTCCAAGGAGACATTTTAGATCTTAGAGAGATACACTTCTGTCCAAGCAGACATTTTAGATCTTAGAGAGATACACTTCTGTCCAAGCAGACATCTTAGATCTTAGGGAGATACACTTCTGTCCAAGCAGACATCTTAGATCTTAGAGAGATACACTTCTGTCCAAGCAGACATCTTAGATCTTAGAGAGATACACTTCTGTCCAAGCAGACATCTCAGATCTCAGAGAGATACACTTCTGTCCAAGCAGACATTTTAGATTATAGAGAGATACACTTCTGTCCAAGCAGACATCTTAGATCTTATAGAGATACACTTCTGTCCAGGCAGAAATTTTAGATTATAGAGAGATACACTTCTGTCCAAGCAGACATCTTAGATCTTAGAGAGATACAATTCTATCCAAGCAGACATCTCAGATCTTAGAGAGATACACTTGTGTCCAAGCAGACATCTTAGATCTTTGAGAGATACACTTCTGTCCAAGCAGACATCTTAGATCTTAGAGAGATACACTTCTGTCCAAGCAGACATCTTAGATCTTAGAGAGATACACTTCTATCCAGACAGACATTTTAGATCTTAGAGAGATACACTTCTGTCCAAGCAGACATCTTAGATCTAAAAGAGATACACTTCTGTCCAAGCAGACATCTTAGATCTTAGAGAGAGACACTTCTGTCCAAGCAGACATCTTAGATCTTAGAGAGATACACTTCTGTCCAAGCAGACATTTTAGATCTTAGAGAGATACACTTCTGTCCAAGCATACATTTTAGATCTTAGAGAGATACACTTCTGTCCAAGCAGACATTTTAGATCTTAGAGAGATACACTTCTGTCCAAGCAGACATTTTAGATCTAAGAGAGATACACTTCTGTCCAAGCAGACATCTTAGATCTTAGAGAGATACACTTTTGTCCAAGCAGACATCTTAGATCTTAGAGAGATACACTTCTGTCCAAGCAGACATTTTAGATCTTAGAGAGATACACTTCTGTCCAGGCAGACATTTTAGATCTTAGAGAGATACACTTCTGTCCAAGCAGACATTTTAGATCTTAGAGAGATACAATTCTGTAAAAGCAGACATCTTAGATTTTAAAGAGATACACTTCTGTCCAAGCAGACATCTTAGATCTTTGAGAGATACACTTCTGTCCAAGCAGATATCTTAGATCGTAGAGAGATACACTTCTGTCTAAGCAGACATTTTAGATCTAAGAGAGATACACTTCTGTCCAAGCAGAAATTTTAGATCTAAGAGAGATACACTTCTGTCCAAGCAGACATCTTAGATCTTAGAGAGATACACTTCTGTCCAAGCAGACATTTTAGATCTTAGAGAGATACACTTCTGTCCAAGCAGACATTTTAGATCTTAGAGAGATACACTTCTGTCCAAGCAGAAATTGTAGATCTAAGAGAGATACACTTCTATCCAAGCAGACATCTCAGATCTTAGAGAGATACACTTCTGTCCAAGCAGACATTTTAGATCTTAGAGAGATACACTTCTGTCCAAGCAGACATCTTATATCTTAGAGAGATACACTTTTGTCCAAGCAGACATTTTAGATCTTAGAGAGATACACTTCTATCCAAGCAGACATCTCATATCTTAGAGAGATACACTTCTATCCATGCAGACATCTTAGATCTTAGATAGATACACTTCTGTCACAGCAGACATCTCAGATCTTAGAGAGATACACTTCTGTCCAAGCAGACATTTTAGATCTTAGAGAGATACACTTCTGTCCAAGCATACATTTTAGATCTTAGAGAGATACACTTCTGTCCAAGCAGACATCTCAGATCTAAGAGAGATACACTTCTGTCCAAGCAGAGATTTTAGATCTTAGATACACTTCTGTCCAAGGAGACATTTTAGATCTTAGAGAGATACACTTCTGTCCAAGCAGACATTTTAGATCTTAGAGAGATACACTTCTGTCCAAGCAGACATCTTAGATCTTAGGGAGATACACTTCTGTCCAAGCAGACATCTTAGATCTTAGAGAGATACACTTCTGTCCAAGCAGACATCTTAGATCTTAGAGAGATACACTTCTGTCCAAGCAGACATCTCAGATCTCAGAGAGATACACTTCTGTCCAAGCAGACATTTTAGATTATAGAGAGATACACTTCTGTCCAAGCAGACATCTTAGATCTTATAGAGATACACTTCTGTCCAGGCAGAAATTTTAGATTATAGAGAGATACACTTCTGTCCAAGCAGACATCTTAGATCTTAGAGAGATACAATTCTATCCAAGCAGACATCTCAGATCTTAGAGAGATACACTTGTGTCCAAGCAGACATCTTAGATCTTTGAGAGATACACTTCTGTCCAAGCAGACATCTTAGATCTTAGAGAGATACACTTCTGTCCAAGCAGACATCTTAGATCTTAGAGAGATACACTTCTATCCAGACAGACATTTTAGATCTTAGAGAGATACACTTCTGTCCAAGCAGACATCTTAGATCTAAAAGAGATACACTTCTGTCCAAGCAGACATCTTAGATCTTAGAGAGAGACACTTCTGTCCAAGCAGACATCTTAGATCTTAGAGAGATACACTTCTGTCCAAGCAGACATTTTAGATCTTAGAGAGATACACTTCTGTCCAAGCATACATTTTAGATCTTAGAGAGATACACTTCTGTCCAAGCAGACATTTTAGATCTTAGAGAGATACACTTCTGTCCAAGCAGACATTTTAGATCTAAGAGAGATACACTTCTGTCCAAGCAGACATCTTAGATCTTAGAGAGATACACTTTTGTCCAAGCAGACATCTTAGATCTTAGAGAGATACACTTCTGTCCAAGCAGACATTTTAGATCTTAGAGAGATAGACTTCTGTCCAGGCAGACATTTTAGATCTTAGAGAGATACACTTCTGTCCAAGCAGACATTTTAGATCTTAGAGAGATACAATTCTGTAAAAGCAGACATCTTAGATTTTAAAGAGATACACTTCTGTCCAAGCAGACATCTTAGATCTTTGAGAGATACACTTCTGTCCAAGCAGATATCTTAGATCGTAGAGAGATACACTTCTGTCTAAGCAGACATTTTAGATCTAAGAGAGATACACTTCTGTCCAAGCAGAAATTTTAGATCTAAGAGAGATACACTTCTGTCCAAGCAGACATCTTAGATCTTAGAGAGATACACTTCTGTCCAAGCAGACATTTTAGATCTTAGAGAGATACACTTCTGTCCAAGCAGACATTTTAGATCTTAGAGAGATACACTTCTGTCCAAGCAGAAATTGTAGATCTAAGAGAGATACACTTCTATCCAAGCAGACATCTCAGATCTTAGAGAGATACACTTCTGTCCAAGCAGACATTTTAGATCTTAGAGAGATACACTTCTGTCCAAGCAGACATTTTAGATCTTAGAGAGATACACTTCTGTCCAAGCAGACATTTTAGATCTTAGAGAGATACACCTCTGTCAAAGCAGACATTTTAGATCTTAGAGAGATTCACTTCTGTCCAAGCAGACATCTTAGATCTTAGAGAGATACACTTCTGTCCAAGCAGACATCTCAGATCTTAGAGAGATACACTTCTGTCCAAGCAGACAATTTAGATCTTTGAGAGATACACTTCTGTCCAAGCAGACATTTTAGATCTTAGAGAGATACACTTCTGTCCAAGCAGACATTTTAGATCTTAGAGAGGTACACTTCTGTCCAAGCAGACATTTTAGATCTTAGAGAGATTCACTTCTGTCCAAGCAGACATCTCAGATCTTAGAGAGATACATTTCTGTCCAAGCAGACATCTCAGATCTTAGAGAGATACACTTCTGTCCAAGCAGACATCTTAGATCTTAGAGAGATGCACTTCTGTCCAAGCAGACATCTTAGATCTTAGAGAGAAACACTTCTGTCCAAGCAGACATCTTAGATCATAGAGAGATACACTTCTGTCCAGGCAGACATTTTAGATCTTAGAGAAATACACTTCTGTCCAAGCAAACATTTTAGATCGTAGAGAGATACACTTCTGTCCAAGCAGACATTTTAGATCTTAGAGAGATACACTTCTGTCCAAGCAGACATCTTATATCTTAGCGAGATACACTTCTGTCCAAGCAGACATCTTAGATCTTAGAGAGATACACTTCTGTCCAAGCAGACATTTTAGATCTTAGAGAGATTCTCTTCTGTCCAAGCAGACATCTCAGATCTTAGAGAGATACACTTCTGTCCAAGCAGACATCTCAGATCTTAGAGAGATACACTTCTGTCCAAGCAGACATCTTAGATCTTAGAGAGATGCACTTCTGTCCAAGCAGACATCTTAGATCTTAGAGAGAAACACTTCTGTCCAAGCAGACATCTTAGATCATAGAGAGATACACTTCTGTCCAGGCAGACATTTTAGATCTTAGAGAAATACACTTCTGTCCAAGCAAACATTTTAGATTGTCGAGAGATACACTTCTGTCCAAGCAGACATTTTAGATCTTAGAGAGATACACTTCTGTCCAAGCAGACATCTTAGATCTTGGCGAGATACACTTCTGTCCAAGCAGACATCTTAGATCTTAGAGAGATACACTTCTGTCCAAACAGACATCTTAGATCTTAGAGAGATACACTTATGTCCAAGCAGACATCTCAGATCTTAGAGAGATACACTTCTGTCCAAGCAGACATCTCAGATCTTAGAGAGATACACTTCTGTCCAAGCAGACATTTTAGATCTTAGAGAGATACTTTTCTGTCCAAGCAGACATCTTAGATCTTATAGAGATACACTTCTGTCCAAGCAGACATCTTAGATCTTAGAGAGATACACTTCTGTCCAAGCAGACATCTCAGATCTTAGAGAGATACACTTCTGTCCAAGCAGACATCTCTGATCTTAGAGAGATACACTTCTGTCCAAGCAGACATCTCAGATCTTAGAGAGATACACTTCTGTCCAAGCAGACATCTCTGATCTTATAGAGATACACTTCTGTCCAAGCAGACATCTTAGATCTTAGAGAGATACACTTCTGTCCAAGCAGACATCTCAGATCTTAGAGAGATACACTTCTGTCCAAGCAGACATCTCTGATCTTAGAGAGATACACTTCTGTCCAAGCAGACATCTCAGATCTTAGAGAGATACACTTCTATCCAAGCAGACATTTTACATCTTAGAGAGATACACTTCTGTCCAAGCAGACATCTTAGATCTTAGAGAGATACACTTCTGTCCAAGCAGACATCTTAGATCTTATAGAGATACACTTCTATCCAAGCAGACATCTTAGATCTTTAAAATGAGAATCATTAATTGCTATGGGCATTTTACTGTTATTGTATAGAGCATAAACCTGAACCCTGACAACAACAACAAAATGGAGTAGCGTATTGAATCCTTTGAAATGTCGGTATTCAGAAGCTTGGAAAATCTTCTTGGAAAGATCGGAAAACCAATAATAACGTTCTGTAACAACTCCAGGTCGACAAGACACTTCTCAAGGAAAGACAAAGGATAACAATAAAATATGTTGGTCATGTCAATCTCTATGACAGTCTGCTAAAAGTTATTTTGGAGGACAGGGTACAGGGCAAGAGAGCCAAGTGACGACAGAGGCACAGATTGACAGACAGCGTGGTCGAGACAGTTTGACTGCTTGTACCAGTCTGGCGTAAGCCAGAGACAGATGGAGATACATTACCGTCAACCTTCGTTGCGAAGACGGCACTTGATGATGATGAGGATGAAGGTGGTGGTGGTGGTGGTGGAGGTGATGATGATGATGAATAGGAGGATGAGGTGGAGGATGACGAAGAGAAGGATGGGTAGGAGGAGGATGAGGAGAAATATGAGGAGAAGGATGAATAGAAGGATGAATAGAAGGATGAGGAGGGTGATGATGATGATAATGAGGATGATGATGAGGAGGATGATGATGAGTATGATGAGGAAGATGGGGAGGAGGAGGAGGATGATGAGGAAGATGGGGAGGAGGAGGAGGATGATGAGGAGGATTGGGAGGAGGATGATGAGGATGAGGGAGAGGAGGATGATGAGGAGGATGATGAGGAGGAGGATGATGAGAATGATGAGGAGGATGATGATATGGATAAATGGGATAAAAAAAACTACTCTAATTGTGTGAGGTACATTTTCAATTACTCTGGTTCGGTCACATCATGAAAATGTTCAAAAATACTTCAATTAAACACTTGTAAAATAGGACATACATATGTTGAACACGTTTCATCCATGGATCGGAAATGCACTGATCATATGTCTATGATTAAAGACATCTATTTGCTAAATGTTCTGAAACAATGAACACAATAGTTAATTTGTCCGCTCCAAAATTTCTCATTACGCGAGGAAATCTTATCTTACATACGCTTTAAATTGTAGTAATAACAAAGTAGCGTAGAACATTAGTTACATACAGGAGATAGAAGAGGCGAGGATAGAGCTTCAATTAATAAACCCAATCAGAAGAACTTGGCGTGTATCGATTTAGGACATGTGTTCTACAGGGAGCTAACATGTTTTGATCGTTTTATTGATTGATTGAATAGTTAATAGAATAGTAGTTCTTCTGCGCTTGTTCTGTTTCCCGCTACCAAGCCTTGAACAGGGCTTTGCAAGTGGCAAGATGTAGTCCTGAGAATGGCTTGCGTTGTGTCGCTAGTTTACAGCTTGACTGCGATATTTGCCCCTATCGGTCTTCGACAGATTAGCAGTTCTATTATGTGACAGAAAGAGACGTCTTTACCGTTTCAAGTTTGAGTTCAAGCGCTACAATACATTATCTTCTATAACAGGGATGGTAACATTCGGGCACGACGCTAATTAGGGCCCTGTTGAGTTTTTATGCCATGGTTGAAACTTAAAATGAAGTGGAAAATATATTTTGTTCCATTTACATGTGGCTATAATCCACCTTTTGTTCTACTGGTAAAGCATTGGGTCATAAATACAGCTGGCCCGTTTACAGGAAGCCTGTATTCAATATCTACTTGGAACAAACTTCGACAGTAAAATCAGGAAATATATGCTATCTACGTATAGATGTAAAATCAGGAAAGATATGCTATCTACGTATAGATGTAAAATCAGGAAAGATATGCTATCTACGTATAGATGTAAAATCAGGAAAGATATGCTATCTACGTATAGATGTAAAATCAGGAAAGATATGCTATCTACGTATAGATGTAAAATCAGGAAAGATATGCTATCTACGTATAGATGTAAAATCAGGAAAGATATGCTATCTACGTATAGATGTAAAATCAGGAAAGATATGCTATCTACGTATAGATGTAAAATCAGGAAAGATATGCTATCTACGTATAGATGTAAAATCAGGAAAGATATGCTATCTACGTATAGATGTAAAATCAGGAAAGATATGCTATCTACGTATAGATGTAAAATCAGGAAAGATATGCTATCTACGTATAGATGTAAAATCAGGAAAGATATGCTATCTACGTATAGATGTAAAATCAGGAAAGATATGCTATCTACGTATAGATGTAAAATCAGGAAAGATATGCTATCTACGTATAGATGTAAAATCAGGAAAGATATGCTATCTACGTATAGATGTAAAATCAGGAAAGATATGCTATCTACGTATAGATGTAAAATCAGGAAAGATATGCTATCTACGTATAGATATAAAATCAGGAAAGATATGCTTTCTACGTATAGATGTAAAATCAGGAAAGATATGCTATCTACGTATAGATGTAAAATCAGGAAAGATATGCTATCTACGTATAGATGTAAAATCAGGAAAGATATGCTATCTACGTATAGATGTAAAATCAGGAAAGATATGCTATCTACGTATAGATGTAAAATACAGGAAAGATATGCTATCTACGTATAGATGTAAAATACAGGAAAGATATGCTATCTACGTATAGATGTAAAATCAGGAAAGATATGCTATCTACGTATAGATGTAAAATACAGGAGTGAGACAAGGATGTGTTATCCCCTTGTTTCGTTAATATACACACAGAACAAATATTCAAACAGATAGCAGGAATCCCGGTGCTTATCACTAGAGAAGTGGGAATGAATAACCATTGATATTACGGATTATACAGTTTTGATGGCAGACAGTGAGTGAACAAGAATTCCTGGACAACAACTTATTAATATCAAGAGTTTGGATTAGAAACGAACATAAAGAAAACAAAGACTATGATAGTTTGGAAAAGGGCAAGAAACCAGAAATACACAGATCAACTATCTAGGTAAAGTGAAAACGTAAAAAAGCTGCTGTGAAAAAGAAATCAAAAAGAGAATAGTTATGACCAAGATTATGTTCTGCAACATTCGACATATACTGACATCCAAACAGATCAATTAGTAAGTGAAATTAAGAATTGTCAGGCGTTTTGTACTTTCGACACTACTGTGCCGCTTGGAAGATGAGAGACTGCCCAGGGATATGCTCTATGGACAGCTAGCCATTGGAGTTAGAAAAATCGGCCGTCCCACACTGCGTTTCAAGGGCCTATGCAAGAGGAACGTGAAATCATGCGACATCCCATATGGAGAAAATCAGCCGGAGAGGGTACAATGACCTACAGAGAAAAGAGAAAGATTAAAAAGATCAAGGAACAGGCAGGCAAGCCAGACTCCTCGGCATGGTTGTACGATCTGTGGCAGGAACTGTCACTCGCGGATCGGTCTTTACAGCCATAGCAGACATTGTCGAAATACAGGAGACAGAGCTGGACAAAACACACAGGGCGGCACGCGCATGGTCTACAAAGACTGAGATGACTATGATGATGAGGACTTTATGGTGCAGAAACATGAAAAAGAGTATCGACGCCTTCAAAATGTAAATAGAATATTGGATCGCATTTCTTAGAAAGAGAAGAAAACAAATGGAGATGTATTGAAAAACTTAGAGATGAAAAGCGAATTGACGACCGAAATCAAGGTTAGATCGTTAAGATAGTTTGACTATGTAACAAGACACACCTCCTTGTTGAAGACCATACTAGCGTGGAAGACAGTCCTTCAAGAGGTAGTCGTTAAAAGTTGGCGGATAACATCAGCAGAAGACTGGAAAATATTCGGCAGTTCCCACAATTACGGCAAGATAGAGTACGCTGGAGATGCACTACACCCGACCTTTATGCGGAGATGCCACTTGAACTTAAATGAACTCAAGAAATTACTGTGTTATTTATAATAAGTGTATATTATGAGGTTGCTAGCCCTAATCACAACCTTAGTTAGTCGTTTTTTTCCCAGTCTTGGACGTTTACACTTTCCATATTCTGTTCAGCCATGGTATCACTAGTGTAAAATATTGGTTCAGAAGTCTTGCAAATAAAATATTGATATATAATGTCTCATCCACACACGGGTTGAGAACCAGTGCTTTATAGAACTGCCTTTATGCTGAGATCATTCGATTACGATCACAAGCAGCTCAAGCAAGACTAAATCTCGTAGAAAATTATATCATTCAATGTACGGAAATGTAAAATCAAGTAAAGTAATCCACCTTGTGCTAAAGTGACCAGGGATCCACTGCAACTATTTTGACATCACTGTAAGTGATACTGTGGTCAATGTCTAGAGATATTTGGATAAGGTCAGGTCTACAATGACCAGAACTTTCTAATGCTTGAAGAGCTGACAAAAATAACTATGAAAATAATAGTGTTTAGGCATTTGAAGGAAAGGCATCAAAAACTATCCTCAGATGGTACAAAAGCGACATAACATGCAGCTGTTTCAGCTTCATAGCTGGAGCAAACCTCCACGCAAGTATCAGACACTTCATCAGAGTATGTGTTTTATATATAAACGTCATAATCTGCTTTGATAGTGGCTTTAATCGCAGATGCATCAGGAAAGGCATCAATAGTTCTTTGAGCTGCTTGAATGAGAGTACTTGGATCTGAACCTTTGGTTGCATCATCTATTAATTTTGCTTATATTTCTGGTGTTTTAAGGAATGCATGTGGAGGTAACTCTTTTACTACTCTTGTCTGCTTTCTCGTAGATGATATATCTCTTTGATTTCACTAACATGGTCAAGTACAGACTTGTTTAATTCTGCTTTTTGGCTGCCAGTTTTTCACAGTCTATTAGGATGATCTCGTTTCATTCTACTACTTCGCTCAAACATTTCCATAACTGCTTTATCCCTCCGCTTCTTAAGAGGTTCCGCCTTCGTGTGCATTTCACAAGCTGCAGTTGATGGTGTTCTTATTGCTCCACTTATGAAGCCTAGAGCACTATTTTGCACCTTGTCCAGGAATTCCAAGTTATATGTTGACCAAGTTGTAAGGAGCGCACTATTACATTCTATTGCTGAGCTCATTTTACCAAGGTATAAGCCTCTCAAATTATAATTGTCTTATCCCCATGTTGTACTAGCATGCCTCTTTAAGAGCTGTAGACATCTGACAGCTTTATTGTTCACATTCTGGATGTGATGCTTGAGGTTGAGTTGTCGGTCAAGCGTGACTGTAAGATATGTGGGGTTTTCTTCTCTAATCAATTGATGTTCCTCTAATCTTAAAATTATATTTTGTTTGGCAACTTTGTGGCTTTTGGTGAAGATGGCCTCCACTGTTTTTTCCCAGTTGATTTTTAGTTTCCATTTTTGGCAGTATTCATGCTGTCTCCTGAGGTCTCCATTTAGCCTTCGTACCCCACTATCAGTGTCTTCATGGCTCAGCCATAATGCCAGGTCAACAGTATACAAAGCTTTTTCAGCTTTGATCTCGTCAGCCAAGTCATTGATTTACGAGACGTGTTCTAATGAAACCGGACATTACTGCACCAAGTGAACATACGTACGATGTGTATGGTGACGTCACTTCTTTAGTTAAAAAAACATACCAACCGTCAAGTTTGCAAAATTGCATTATCCTCCGACTCATAGTTTTTTTAGCAGACGGGTTGAAAACATAGAGGGTGTGAAACGAAATCCGTCCAAAGTTTATCAACGAGCGGTGGTTCGGTTTCTATCAGCTGAAGGACGTCAACCAGTTGACATGTATCGCATAATACAGGCAGTGTATAGTGGCAAATGTGTGGTGAACATAAGGTCCACCCAAATTGGTGCAACAATTTTGGCGACGGCATCTTCTGACGAAACATTATGCGTCTGACCTGCTCTCGGAATACCTTCTGTTAACTCACATCCTACTTTACACATCGTTGTCCAGTTCTTTACTGTTGTCTTCGGCACACTTTTCTCACCATACACTGCCTGCATTCTGCGATGAATGTCAACTGGTCGACGTCCTTCAGATGTTATAACCCGAATCACTTCTCGCTGATCAGCTCAGGACGGATTCCGTATCACACCCGTCATGTTTTCAACGGTCTGTTGAATAAATAATGAGTTGAAGGTTAATCAAATTTTGTAAACTTGACGATTGGTATGTGCTATTTACATAAAAATTGACGTTAGCATGCGCATCGTACGTATGTTCACTTGATGTAGTTAGGTCCGGTTTCACTTGAACACGTCTCGTAGATCAGAAAAAGAATAACATTTAGGTATAAGCCTTGTGGTAATCCTTCTTCTAAAATTTCTTTAGAGGATATCGTTTCCTTCACCTTCGTCTCGATCGTTTGCTCAGTCAGAAAGTACTTTATCCAAATGTAGAGCTTGCATGAATTCCTGTGTTAAACATTATTATTAGAAGACCTTTCCTCCAAACACGACTGTAAGCCTGCTGTAGGTAAAAAAAGATGGCCACTTTATGCTTGTTGTTCTGGAATCCATCATTTATTCTTTCTGTTAGCCTAAAATACTGGTCTTCTGTACAGCTACCAATTCTGAACCCTGCTTGTTTCTGGTATAAGGTTTTGGATATATCCAGGAACCAATACAGACGTGTGTTTATCATTCTCTCTGATAATTTTCCCAGGCACGATGTTAGGGAGATGGGCCGAAAGCTGTTTGGTTCATTCTGAGGTTTTTTGATTTTTCAATATTGTCACTATATGTGCATTCCTCCATGTTTTGGGGAGCTTGCCATTTCTCCATGTCTTGTTGATCAATCTGAGGACAGTTTCATTACCTCGAGTCCCCAGACGAAGCAGCATTTCATTGTGGATTTTGTCTGGTACTGGAACCTTTCTAAGTTTGAGTTTCTTCAGGGCCTGTTGGAACTCTTGCATGTTCTTCTTCAAATATGGTGTCATTGGCTTGTGGAGCTTTCTCTTGGCACTTCAGGTAGCGCAAATGCTTTATATCCTGCTCTATAAGTTTTACTGCTCTATTTAAAGATACGAAGTAGCGATTAAAGTGCTCTGCTTTCTTTTGGTCTTCAGTGACAGATCTCTTTTCATCTACCACTGTCTTCGGGTTCACTCTGTTTCCCCAGGACAGACTGTCGACCAATGACCAAGCTTAATGCCCGAGATTTAACTTGAAGCATGTCGCAGCCCATTTTTCACTTTTTTGCTTTCTTGCCTGTCACCTTTACTTTGACACACGCTTTGTTGTACTCTATATTTGCTTCTATTCATGACATTGTTCCAAGGGTTGTTCTTGTCTTCTTCTTTATATCATGTATAGCAATCTGTATTTCTATATTCTAGATGTGTCTATAGGATTTACGACATTTCCTTGGGGTGCACTGTGATGCTGCTTCTAAGATTGCCTTTGTAATTTCTTCGTCTGGTTGTGTTTATAAAGTTACGCTCTGATGTTTCTTGAAATAACTAAGTTCGCTTTTCTATGTTGCAGCGCGTTTTCTGTTTAAAATATGCTGTTGAGTGCGTCCTTATGGTTGTATGGAGTGGCTTGTGATTACTTTCAATGTCATCAAGTCCTTGCAGGCTGTAGGAGTTTATCAAATCAGATGAACAGATCGTCAAGTCAAGTCGTCTGAGAGAGGTGGGCCCTGTGCAACAGCATTTGGGTATTCCGCATTCTGCAATACAGACAAGTTGGTTGCATCGCAGAGATACTCGATACATTTGTCTGTAATGCTGCGGTCAGTGTAACCCCAACGAGGCTAGTGTCCATTGAAGTCACCTACAAGGAGTGTTTTATTATATTGTCATATGTTGTAACATTTAATGCATGTTGTTAGAAAAAAAACGTTAAACTATCTAGGTCATATAATAACTGAAGATGGCAGCTTGTTACAGAAATCAAAAAGAGAATAGGTATGGTCAAAATAATATTCATTAACATGCAACACATTCTGACATCTAAACAGATAAATCATACATTGAAAATGAGAATTGCAAGGTATTATATATACGCATCAAGGGGACGGCGTGGCCTAGTGGTTAAGTGGCACGGCTCACAATCCGAAGGTGCTGAGTTCGATCCCCATCACAGCACCGGCCGTTACCCCGGGGAAGCAAACCCTTAGAAAATGCAGGAGGAAGCAGACCCTTACATAAAATGCATGCTGAAGTCGGATGCACTGGGCCGACAGGCGCAAAAATAAAAACCACAGTGCAACGCACACCGCCTTGGGGATTAGAGAGAAATAAGGCGAACGCAACAAAATAAAAAATATATACGCATCACAACTTTATATCACAGAAACATGGACATTGAATAACAAGTTGGAAACAAGTATTGAAGCCTTTGAAATGTGGGATTATAGAAGGTTGGGCCGCATGTCTTGGAAATGAAAGAAACAAATTTGGAGGTATTGACAATTTTAAAGGTGAAAAGAAAATTAATGACCAAAAACAAGGTTAGACAGTTAAGCTATATTGGCAAGATAACAAGACTTGAAAAAGGCCATAATAGAGTGTAGGATGAAAGGCAATCGTTCAAGAGGTAGACAATGTTATAAGAGGATGAATAACATCAGGAGATGGACTGGAAAAAGCCTGACAGATTACACTATTACGACAAGAGAAAGAGAGAGTGCACTGGAGATCCACTGCAGCCTATATTCGATGCCTAGATAACACTTGCACTGCAGAACTCAATCATTGGGTTGTTTATTCGCTTTGATAGTGTGTCAAGCAGATGTATAAAGAAGAGATAAACGAAGTCGCTTGCCTAGACAGTCGCCTATCAGTGTGTTGGTGAAGTTTTCTTGTAGGTACTAATATAAATAAATTCTTTATCATCGAATGGAATAATTACAGCGTAAATCCAACAAAGACGCAATAAGGCAAATAAGATCATTACACAATTAACTACAATACCTAACTGTATAGGTGACAATAACTAACACTATGCTATTAATGTCAAATCTAGCCACTAACATCAAATTAAAAACGACACTTCATAACAACCGAAATGAAATGCTTGCGAAAAATATTGGGTGAAGCAAGAATAGACTGGATCAGAAACGATGACACCAGAAGACTAGTGGGAACAATACCAGTATTAGACTACATCAAAAAACGGTAACTAAAATGGTTTGACCACGTAAAGAGCCTACCACCACACATCACCCACCCCCCACAACAAGCAATGCTATTTAGATACAACGGATTCTTGGCCAAACCAGACCACGAAAAAGGTGGCTAATGGAAATGTCTGAGGTAGTGAATGCCACTGTGTATGAGACCCCAGACGGGTTCATTCTGGAGAACTCTTCATAACCTGACGCTAAAAAGCCTCAAAGTATAAGCGAAAAAAAGAAAGAAAATAAATAAGTCATGCCTCAAAGAACCACTAACGACGATTGTGCGTGGTGCTAGTTTCTACATCAAGGTAAAGGAATGACTACAGAAACTGCCAATAACCCAAGTAGTGCTTGAACGCAGATCTCCCGTAATTAGCCAGCTGATCTGTGTTACCTGTTTCGTGCTTGGAGTGAATGACAGACACAAATAAGCAGAAGAGATTATCTCAGCACACGAGGATGTTTACGTAATAAGTACAAAAATCGGATATCATACTTGACATATTTATGCTTTGATACGAAAGAGTAGCAAAGATGGCGTCCAATCGGCTGCGAGTCTGTTGTGCTTTAATGTGTGCGTCTATTATGAATGCCGTCAGGCCATGATTTTGAATGAAATTCATTCTCGTCTACGATTTACACCAATATCCATGTAAACGTGATGGGTTTAAAATTGGACTAATTAGTTCCTTTGATTATGGAGGTTTTTTCGCCTCTTCTATTCTGACAAAGCCATCCGCTACTTCAGCTACCATGTGTCGTATAAGAATGGCGTCCTTTACCATGTTTGCTTGTAGTGCCAGTTTTCGTGTGGTTAAGAAATATTCACACAGGCCAACGATGTACTTAAACAGTGGCTCTACGAAGATCCAGAGAGATACAGATTGACATAAATGATCGAATATTCAACGCCAGTTTCAAGTAGACGGTGCTGTATACAGCGGAGACATGGAGAACGACCAAGTGTATACAACAAAAACTAGTCTTTCGTTAATAGATGCCAAACAAGGGTGAAACAAAACGTTGCAGGACAAAGTGATGGATTAAGATCTATGGGAAAGAAGCCAACAGCAGCCAATGGAACAACAAATTAAGCAAAGAAAATATAGCTGAATATGACGTATTCTACGGAAGGAACCGTCCAAAATAACCAGACAAGCTCTGACATGGAATCCTCATGGGACGAGAAGAGAGGAAGACTTAGTTAGGCTCATTTAGGCATTTTTAGTTTCTCTGACACTGTGACTCGAGATGTGGATGTCGTCAGCAAACTTAAGACTAGTGAAAATAACTTCCTTTTAAGTTGATATATTTAGTTTCCCAATTTAGTTTCGTAAGCATATCCTTAAAGACGGCAATAAATAATGTTCGGGAGATGTTATCGCCTGACGAAACTCCCCACAGTCTGTGTATGTTTATTAGCTAGTATAATATTGTAATATCATTTGAGTAGCTCTCATTTTTAATATCATTTGAGTAGCTCTAATTTTTCTCTTCTTGCAGCTTAACATACTTTTCTAGGGAGGAAGACTAACGTCTGGTCAGGCAAAATATACTGATCAGACATGTTAGGGTCAGACAAAACATACTGACCAAGACCCTCACCTCAGTTTCCTAGTAGCCCTCCCTGAAAACGGACTGTTTTCATTGGAGCCTGGCTAACGAGGTGAGGGACCGACGTGATCCCCGTAGTAGTGAGTGAGACGCAGATGAAGCCATGCATAGCACAAAAGCCTGGAGGACTCCGGTCTACCTTCATCAGCACGCTCGGGATGTGAGGAAAGCTACTTTAACTCGCCACTTAACGTTCTTTTCAGGGCGCAAAAAAAGAGTAACCTATTCATTGTGGGCATTCGCAAACAAGAACCTATTCATTGTGGGCATTCGCAAACAGTAACCTATTCATTGTGGGCATTAGCAAACAAGAACCTATTCATTGTGGGCATTCGCAAACAAGAACCTATTCATTGTGGGCATTCGCAAACAAGAACCTATTCATTGTGGGCATTCGCAAACAAGAACCTATTCATTGTGGGCATTCGCAAACAAGAACCTATTCATTGTGGGCATTCGCAAACAAGAACAACATACTTTTCTTCAAAGCTCTGCTTTCTCGTGACATTTTGTCAAAGATGTGGAAAGCTTTTTACAAGCGTTTATTTAACTTATCATGACCTTGCTCATTTGCGTGGAATTTATTTCTTCTATTTTAAACAACTTACCCATAACCTAATTAGGTGAAACTATTTTAACCTGTTAATCTATCCCATTTTGATTGATTCCCCGATGGAATGAAAATAAGCCAATACTCCAATTCGCCAAGCTAGCACAGGCACACAAAAATCACTCCAGTAGTCCCATAAAGAAAAACAGAAATGTTAGTATAAATAAAAGAGCATATACTGAAAAATGTAGTTATTAGTCTGCAAACACATAGTACAAAAACATGAGTACTTTCCGTGTAGTCTTTATTAACTGGTTAATTGTGTGCAGGTTGGGATTCTGTGGCGAAGTGGTTAAGCCGTCGGCCTCGTGATCAGGTGGTGTCGGTTCGACTCCGGACTAGGCCGTCTTTTTCACCGGTGCTTGATGCGGAGTCCCCTGTATCTCATAGTCGCCCCCTAGTCGTCTTGTCCGTGACTTGCCACTGGGGTCGGGCGGCCCGAGACGAGAGAGTGAGGATAAAAAGTAGTCCTTACTAAAAGTAACGCTAGCAAAAAAAAATTATACCACCATCGTCTGCGATGGACGGCGGCCTTTGCCTTTGTGTGGATGTGGTCTGTGGTTAAGTGTCATCTCCGTTGTGTTGAGGTGGTCTGTGGTTGAGTGTCATCTCCGTTGTGTGGAGGTGGTCTGTGGTTAAGTGTCATCTCCGTTGTGTGGAGGTGGTCTGTGGTTGAGTGTCTCATCCGTTGTGTGGAGGTGGTCTGTGGTTAAGTGTCATCTCCGTTGTGTGGAGGTGGTCTGTGGTTAAGTGTAATCTCCGTTGTGTGGAGGTGGTCTGTGGTTAAGTGTCATCTCCGTTGTGTGGAGGTGGTCTGTGGTTGAGTGTCTCATCCGTTGTGTGGAGGTGGTCTGTGGTTGAGTGTCTCATCCGTTGTGTGGAGGTGGTCTGTGGTTAAGTTTCATCTCCGTTGTGTGGAGGTGGTCTGTGGTTAAGTGTCTCATCCGTTGTGTGGAGGTGGTCTGTGGTTAAGTGTCATCTCCGTTGTGTGGAGGTGGTCTGTGGTTGAGTGTCTCATCCGTTGTGTGGAGGTGGTCTGTGGTTAAGTGTCATCTCCGTTGTGTGGAAGTGGTCTGGGGTTGAGTGTCTCATCCGTTGTGTGGAGGTGGTCTGTGGTTGAGTGTCTCATCCGTTGTGTGGAGGGGGTCTGTGGTTAAGTGTCATCTCCGTTGTGTGGAGGTGGTCTGTGGTTAAGTGTCATCTCCGTTGTGTGGAGGTGGTCTGTGGTTGAGTGTCTCATCCGTTGTGTGGAGGTGGTCTGTGGTTAAGTGTCATCTCCGTTGTGTGGAGGTGGTCTGTGGTTGAGTGTCTCATCCGTTGTGTGGAGGTGGTCTGTGGTTAAGTGTCATCTGCGTTGTGTGGAGGTGGTCTGTGGTTAAGTGTCATCTCCGTTGTGTGGAGGTGGTCTGTGGTTGAGTGTCTCATCCGTTGTGTGGAGGTGGTATGTGGTTAAGTGTCATCTCCGTTGTGTGGAGGTGGTCTGTGGTTAAGTGTCATCTCCGTTGTGTGGAGGTGGTCTGTGGTTGAGTGTCTCATCCGTTGTGTGGAGGTGGTCTGTGGTTAAGTGTCATCTCCGATGTGTGGAGATGGTCTGTGGTTGAGTGTCTCATCCGTTGTGTGGAGGTGGTCTGTGGTTAAGTGTCATATCCGTTGTGTGGAGTTGGTCTGTTGTTGAGTGGCTCATCCGTTGTGTGGAGGTGGTCTGTGGTTGAGTGTCATCTCCGTTGTGTGGAGGTGGTCTGTGGTTAAGTTTCATCTCCGTTGTGGGGAGGTGGTCTGTGGTTGAGTGTCATCTCCTTTGTGTGGAGTTAGTCTGTGGTTGAGTGTCTCATCCGTTGTGTGGAAGTAGTCTGTGGTTGAGTGTCTCATCCGTTGTGTGGAGGTGGTTTGTGGTTGAGTGTTTCATCCGTTGTGTGGAGGTGGTTTGTGGTTGAGTGTCTCATCCGTTGTGTGGAGGTAGTCTGTGGTTGAGTGTCATCTCCGTTGTGTGGAGGTAGTCTGTGGTTGAGTGTCTCATCCGTTGTGTGGAGGTGGTTTGTGGTTGAGTGTCTCATCCGTTGTGTGGAGGTAGTCTATGGTTGAGTGTCTCATCCGTTGTGTGAAGGTGGTCTGTGGTTGAGTGTCTCATCCGTTGTGTGGAGGTGGTCTGTGGTTAAGTGTCATCTCCGTTGTGTGGAGGTGGTTTGTGGTTGAGTGTCTCATCCGTTTTGTGGAGGTGGTCTGTGGTTGAGTGTCTCATCCGTTGTGTGGAGGGGGTCTGTGGTAAAGTGTCATCTCCGTTGTGTGGAGGTGGTCTGTGGTTGAGTGTCTCATCCGTTGTGTGGAGGTGGTCTGTGGTTAAGTGTCATCTCCGTTGTGTGGAGGTGGTCTGTGGTTGAGTGTCATCTCCTTTGTGTGGAGGTAGTCTGTGCTTGAGTGTCTCATCCGTTGTGTGGAAGTAGTCTGTGGTTGAGTGTCTCATCCGTTGTGTGGAGGTGGTTTGTGGTTGAGTGTCTCATCCGTTGTGTGGAGGTGGTTTGTGGTTGAGTGTCTCATCCGTTGTGTGGAGGTAGTCTGTGGTTGAGTGTCATCTCCGTTGTGTGGAGGTAGTCTGTGGTTGAGTGTCTCATCCGTTGTGTGGAAGTGGTTTGTGGTTGAGTGTCTCATCCGTTGTGTGGAGGTAGTCTATGGTTGAGTGTATCATCCGTTGTGTTGAGGTGGTTTGGGGTTGAGTGTCTCATCCGTTGTGTGGAGGTGGTTTGTGGTTGAGTGTCTTATCCGTTGTGTGAAGGTGGTCTGTGGTTGAGTGTCTCATCCGTTGTGTGGAGGTGGTCTGTGGTTGAGTTTCTCATCCGTTGTGTGGAGGTGGTCTGTGGATGAGTGTCTCATCCGTTATGTGGAGGTGGTCTGTGGTTAAGTGTCATCTCCGTTGTGTGGAGGTGGTTTGTGGTTGAGTGTTTCATCCGTTGTGTGGAGGTGGTCTGTGATTGAGTGTCATCTCAGTTATGTGGAGGTGGTCTGTAGTTGAGTGTCATCTCCGTTGTGTGGAGGTGGTCTGTGGTTGAGTGTCTCATCCGTTGTGTGGAGGTGGTCTGTGGTTGAGTGTCTCATCCGTTGTGTGGAGGTGGTCTGTGGTTGAGTGTCTCATCCGTTGTGTGGAGGTGGTGTGTGGTTGAGTGTCTCATCCGTTTTGTGGAGGTGGTCTGTGGTTGAGTGTATCATCCGTTGTGTGGAGGTAGTCTGTGGTTGAGTGTCTCATCCGTTGTGTGGAGGTGGTTTATGGTTGAGTGTCTCATCCGTTGTGTGGAGGTGGTCTGTGGTTGAGTGTCTCATCCATTGTGTGGAGGTGGTCTGTGTTTGAGTTTCTCATCCGTTGTGTGGAGGTGGTCTGTGGATGAGTTTCTCATCCGTTGTGTTGAGGTGGTCTGTGGTTAAGTATCATCTCCGTTGTGTGGAGGTGGTTTGTGGTTGAGTGTCTCATCCGTTGTGTGGAGGTGGTCTGTGATTCAGTGTCATCTCAGTTATGTGGAGGTGGTCTGTGGTTGAGTGTCATCTCCGTTGTGGGGAGGTAGTCTGTGGTTGAGTGTCTCATCCGTTGTGTGGAGGTGGTCTGTGGTTGAGTGTCTCATCCGTTGTGTGGAGGTGGTCTGTGGTTGAGTGTCTCATCCGTTGTGGGGAGATGGTCTGGGGTTGAGTGCCTCATCCGTTGTGTGGAGGTGGTCTGTGGTTGAGTGTCATCTCCGTTGTGTGGAGGTGGTCTGTGGTTGAGTCCTTTTCGTGAAAAGCTTGCGCATGGATGAAAGCAAACACAACTGGTGAAAGTTTGTGAGGTTTTCTGTGTCCCCTTCTTTGTGAATATCTTGTCTTATCTTCGTTCGTTCTCAATCTCCCGCTACCAAACCCGGAAAGGGCTTAAGTGGCAGAATGTAGTCCATAGAACGCATTGCGTTGTGTCGTAGTGTACAGCTCGACTGCGATATTTGCACCTTTCGGTCTAACACATCCGACTTCAACAAACATTTTTTGAGTACCGGGCTAGCATTCCCTCCTCGATTCCTTCTCCTTAGTCAGTCTGCCCTGCTGCAGCCTGTTATTCAGGATTACCGCGTGGAGGTGTAGAAGGGTCTTGGCAGCTCTGGCTCGCTGGCCCTGACGCTAGCAGTCAGCAATGAGTCGCTGACCACTGCAGCTCATGCGCTGCTCAGCATCTTGATCCCTTCTTTGTGAATTAACGTCGTTTATTGTTTATCTTTCACATCAGGGAAAGTGTGGTCTAAGGGTTGGGAGGTTGGTTAACATTCCAATGTTACTGGGATCAACTCTCAACGCCCTAGGACATGTCATGGTTTGTTTTTTTAATTTTATGACTGCTTCTCCCAAATAAAAATGTGGAAATATTGAAAAAGATTAGGTTGAAAATAACATTATTGACCAAAGTCATGGTTAAATATTTACGTTATTTTGGCCATATTACAAGACATGCCTTCTTGCTTAAGACCATACTGGAGAGAAGGGTGGAAGTCAGTCGTTCAAGACACAGACAACGTTATAGGTGGTTGGATAACATCAGGAGATGGACTGGAAAAATCCGTCAGATTCCACCTTTACGACAAGAGATAGTGTACACTGGAGATCCATTACAGTCGACCTTTGAAACGAGTTGGCACTTGAACTGAACTCTCCCAGGCGACCCAGATATAAATGTGTTCGTGGAATCTTGAATTATCCTGCTCGTAGTCGACCAAAGGGCCTTAGCACTAATGAGGGCGTCCGAGTGCAATAAGTCGGCTCTATGACGCCTTTTATATTTTCATCCCAATCGTAAATCCCATACAAAAATATTGTTATCATCTACAGTATCATTAACAAAGTCACTCTTATCTATTTTGTCAACATCTACCTTTTCATTAACATTTAAAACAACGTCAGTAACATGTGAAAAACGATATTGTTAATGGTGTCCATTAGATCAGAGCTTCTACTTTCGTAATGTTGTCCATTGGTCAGGGTTTCTATTTTCGTTATTGTCGTTAGTTGGTCAGGGTTTCGACTTTCGTTAATGTTGTCCATTGGTCAGGGTTTCTACTTTCATTAATATTGTCTATTGGTCAGGGTTTCAGCTTTCGTTAATGTTGTCCATTGGTCAGGGTTTCAGCTTTCGTTAATGTTGTCCATTGGTCAGGGTTTCCACTTTCGTTAATGCAATTGTTAAATAGTTTAACTAGCTGTCGTGGTATTGTGCCACCACTTCTGTCTGTGTGGCGTATGCAGTTACTCCATCCGGTCCTGGAGTTTTATCTGATTTGAGTGTCTCATCGTAACACCTCATGCTTTCGATCCCTGATCGTATGTAATACCAAATCCGTGTCGATCTCTCACCGTATGTAACACCTCATCCGTATCGACCTGTTATAGTATGTACCACCTCACCTGTATCGATCTGTGATGGTATGTACCACCCTACCTGTATCGATCTGTGATGGTATGTACCACTTCACCAGTATCGAAATGTGATGGTATGTACCACCTCACCCGCATCGATATGTGACGGTATGTACCACCTCACCCGCATCGATCTGTGATGTATGTACCACCTCACCCGTATCAATCTGTGGTTGTATGTCCTACTTAACCTGTTCGATCGATGATCGTACGCTTTTCGTAGCAAAAGTTTGGAGTTCATCTCCAGTTTCCTGCTTGCTACTGCCCACCGAGCTGTTTATACAGCCTTGTTAATTATGTAGAAAGAAAAGCAACGAGGAAGAAAATTGGTCATCCCTCTTCATAAAAATGTTGTGGCCACGTGCAATGAAGTTTCTAACACGTCATCCCCGAGAGCAGTGTGTGCCTTAACATACAACAATGTTTAAAGAAGGACGTGAGTTAACGCAACAATATGCGCCTGACCTGGTCTCGGAAGTTAACGCAACAATATGCGCCTGACCTGGTCTCGGAAGTTAACGCAACAATATGCGCCTGACCTGGACTCGGAAGTTAACGCAACAATATGCGCCTGACCTGGTCTCGGAATATCTTTCGTTAACTCGCGTCCTTCTTTAAACATCGTTGTCCAGTTCTTGTCATCGATTCATCGACACACTTGTGTCACCATACACTGCCTATATTCTGCTATGAATATCAACTGTTCGACATCCTTCAGCTGTTAGAAACCCAATCACTGTTAGCTGATCAACTCTGGACGGATTCCGTATCACATCCGCCATATTCCAACGGTCTGCTGAGGAAACAATGAGTCGGAGGAAAGAGGGAAGTGCAATTGTGCACACTTTATTAATATGTATATAAATCGATATATCTATATATATATATATTTTCTATAGTTGGGGCATATTTAACACATGGAAGATGAAAGGGTGCTGGAGTTAGAATAATTGGCCGTCACACACTGCGATTCAAGGACGTATGCAAGAGGGAAATAAAGACATCCCATCCGTTGGCTGGAAAACGATTGCTCAGGATTAAAATGTTTCGAGATAATCAGTTGGAGGGGACATGATGGCTACTAACGTTCTTAGATACCTTTTGGCTGCAGAGAAAAGAGAAAGACTAAATAGATCAAGGAACGCCTACTCAGCATGGTTGAACTATCTGTGGCAGGAACTGTCACTCGAGGATCGGCCTTTATAGTCATAGTAGACTGCGTCAAAATAGAAGACACAAAGATGAACAAATCTCAAAGATTCTCACGCGAATGGCCTACAGAGATTGAGACTTCTACGATCATGATGATGGCAATATGCCATCATCAACAACATGTAGAATTTACTTTACAGAACGTCGCTACGATGTCATCCCTTTCGAAAGAAACTCCATCTCTTGTTAAATCTCCTGCGTGCTAGAAAGCCATGACCGTGCATATAAATATGTACTTTGATTCTGCTTCGAATGTCATTGTTCAACCAGCATAGATCGAATTTTATTTTAGCTGTAAATTGTGTTTCATAAATAAATCAATTGAAAATGCGCTTTTTAATGTCAAAAGTCGATCAAAACGAATGTAGGTAATGCTCAATGACCGGACTAGAACATAAACAACACAGTTCACATTCTGCGACCACAAAAGTTTTGTCAGGAACAAAGGAAGAACGAAAACAACTTCCAAATCATCATCACCCGTCCTGTGATTTTTGCTAGTCCGCGAACAATTTTTCCTATTTTCACTAGTCCGTGAATAATTGTTCTTATTTTAACTAGTCGGCGAACAATTTTTCCTATTTTAACTAGTCCGTGAATAATTTTTCCTATTTTCACTAGTCGGCGAACAATTTTTCCTATTTTCACTAGTCGGCGAACAATTTTTCCTATTCTCACTAGTCCGCAAACAATTTTTCATAATTTCACCGGTCCGTGAATAATTTGTCCTATTTTAACCAGTCTGTGAATAATTTTTCCTATTTTCACAGGTCCGCGAACAATGTATCTTATTTTCACCAGTCCCAATACAATTTTTCATATTTTCACCAGTCCACGAACAATTTTTATTGTCACCGGTCCAAGAGTGCAAAAAGGTTGGAAAACACTGGTCTATACAGCTATATGTTTATAAAGCAAGAGTCTTTAACAAAATCAGCTTTCAGGGCCGTACGAGAAAATATCGATGACAACAGTTGACAGTTTTAATTGTACTTCAGAGGGTAAGAAGAATTGTTATTTAGTCAAAGATGTTGTTTATAATGTGTTTGACAGCTCAAATTATCTTCATCTAATATGTAGTAACAAATAAAAGTAACATTAAGTGATATTTAGGAACTGCTAAAATGATCTTTATTTATATATTTGGAGCGTGAAACCAACACCCAAGTTAATGAAACTGAAGGTTACACTGCTGGGAGAACCAACGAATGAATCTATCTCTGTAGCGTGATATCATCTGATGGGCGCAGCGGTCTTGATATGTCAAAGCGGATCGTACTAGCTGCATGATAAACTACAGACTGATGTGGCATCTGGAAGAAAAACGAATACTAATTCCACAGCAAGCCGGCATTAGACAGCACAGATCCACTGAGGACCAGGTCATCCTCATAGCCCAGGAAATAGAAGATGCCTACCAGGCACAGAAACACACAGTAGCGGTTTGGGTGGACCTGAAGAAGGCATTTGACAAAGTCAGGAAAGACGGACTTAGAGTCAAGCAAAGGAGAAGTGATGTTTGTGGGAAAATGTACAAGTGGATCAACCACTACCTCAAACAAAGAACGGCCAGAGTCCAAGTACAAGGGCAGATGAGCAAAAAGGTGACACTCGAGCAGGGAGTACCCCAAGGGGGAGTACTGTCACCCACACTCTTCCTGGTGTATATAAACGACATTACAGAGAATATACCAAGAAGAGTCCATAGCTCAATGTTTGCAGACGATCTGGCTATGTGGACCTCTGAAAAAAATCTCACCATAGCAAGTAATCGGATGCAGCAGGCCCTAACATCGCTGGCAAAGAGTGGGCGAACTCATGGCTGGTCAAAATAAACGAGGAGAAAACCACATGCAATATATTCTCGCTTTCATTAAAACCCCAAAATACAAAATTAAGTTTAAATGGCAAATTCCTGCAGCCAAACGACAACCCAAACTATCTGGGAGTCACATTTGATCGGCGCATGACATGGAAAAGTCAGATCGAGAGAAACCGAAGGAGAGCCAGAGAAAGAATGGCAATCATGAGGAAACTTGCTGGCACAAGCTGGGGAGCAGACGAAAGCATACTAAAGAAACTGTACACTGGAAGAGTGAGACCAGTTCTCGAGTATGGCATTGCGGCATGGACAACAGAGGCAAATGCGAACTTCGATAAAGTTAGCAAACTTCAAAACCAAGCCATGAGAGTTATAACAGGAGGCATGAAATCAACGCCAATTGTAGAACTTGAAAAGATTACAAAACTGCAATCCATGACCGATAGAAGAGACTGCAGAGCCCAGCTGCAGTCAGAGAAACTCCGAAGACTGACCGACCATCCAATGCACCAGAGACTAAACAATTTGGGAAATGGGAAACAAAAGCGGAGAAACTTTGCAGAAATAGCCAAAGCAAAGATGCACGAAGATCCCATAAACGCACTAACAACACCAAAACCGATCACTACTGTACGAAAACCTACCTGGAGGCAGGAGATATTTCCAGAGGTGGTAGAAAATATACCAGGTATTGGAAACAAAAACTACCAGACTGAAAAAGAAAGGAGAGATATTACCCTAAGCTTTATATCGAAAAACTACCCAAGCATGGACTGGACACATGCATACACCGACGGTTCTGTAACAAACACTACACAGAACGGAGGGGCAGGAGCATTCCTGAACCTGCCAAATGGCAGACAAATAACACTGTCATTCGCTACTGGTAAGTACACAAGCAATTTCAGAGCGGAGGCAGAGGCACTGAGGGCGGCAGTAGAAGAAATGGTGACACATAAAGAAAATGAAAGCCATATAGTCTTGCTTACAGATGCTCTCGCCGTAGTCACAGCGCTAAAAAGCCAGAAAAACACTGAGCTTAATGACTTAAGAGCAGCACTCTGCAAACTGTGCCAGCAGTCCGCACCGAAAAGGATAGTGGTACAGTGGGTCCCATCACACTGCAACATCGAAGGCAACGAGGAGGCAGACAGACTGGCAAAAGAAGGTGCAAGACTACCACAAACAGATACTAGTATGACGTACGAAGAGTCAAAACGGCTTATCAAAGCCAGATACATGACCAAATGGGAAACCGAACATAATGGTTACACCAAAAACGATGCCTATTACCAGTTGAACAGACGAGAGCAGGTCGTTGTCTTCAGACTTCGCACTGGCCACAATAGACTGAGGTACCACATATTCAACAAATTGAAGATAGGTGGTACCGACGAATGCCCGTGCGGTACCGGTAAAATGACCGCTGAACATCTGCTGCAGAACTGCCCGACATACGAGGATCAGAGAGAGCAGATGTGGCCATCACAAGTGGAACTGCAAGACAAGCTCTATGGCAGTGTCGACAGCATCAGGATGACCGCCGCTTTTTTCGAAAAAATAATGGTTACTGTCTGACTACGTACGAAGAAGAAGAAGAAGAAATACTAGCTGCGTCTGCTGAGCACGACCTTCGACGTGCGTGGAGTAATGGCAAGATCTCATTACGAGTAGTGATGTTATAGTCAGATGGAGGGAACATTGTGGCCACTGTCGCTCGTAGAGGCCTTCTGGCTGCAGAGAAAAGAGGACGAATGAAAAGATCAAGGAACACCTATTCAGCATTGTTGTACTACCTGTGGCAGGGGATGTCACTTATCTTACTCAGCAATATGGTCAGGTTTTATTTGAACGAACACTCAGCAACTCATCTTACTCAGCCACTCATCTTGCTCAGGCGCAATCTATGACGCTCCGTTAATCACATGACCCGACTTAATGTTATAGCCACACAGTCCCCGGTTTGCGACATAGTCTCTGTGAGGCGAGAATCCCTAGAATAATTTGAGTCGATTTTGAACCAAGCAGTGGCCGTTAAGCGTACCCTTTTCGATTTCCAACTGCCAGAGGATTTTAACGTTCGTGCCACTTGACGCGGGCGTCTGATCTCACTACTTAGAGATCATGGGATATTGTTACGGAATGATCCACATGACAAAATCTCGGTCTCCACCGTGATTTGAACCCGTCACCTCCAGAACCCGAGGCGAACACCTAACCTCGAAACCACTGGGTTTCCCCCTGACACTTCTATCAGCTGTAAAAATGTTTCTTAGACATTTAACTTGAGCCTGCTTGAGAATGATATTGCTCAAATGTATGTTAGGTTAAGCCGGTGATCTTCAAATCCTCAAAGCGTCTTTCTTTGATGTTCTAATCTTCATATATTTCACAGACTGTGTAAAACGCATTCAAATGATTGTGTAAATTTTCTTCATCTTCGTATGAAAGGCTTTGGTTGTCAGCAAAGAGAAGTTTATGAATTGAGTTAGCTTCCCTTACTTGAGTTGCATCTTTTCTGGCATCTGTTGTTGTTTGGTCCATCCAAATGTTCAACAGTAATAGTAAAGCACACACCCTTGCGTATCGCTGTTTTAAAAAGGAATTCATCTCGTTTCCCAAGGCCGGTCCTTTTCCAAGGTCATTTGCTTTTGCTTTATTGTCATCATTATTCTAACATATTTGTGTTGTCGGTTTTAATTTAACTAAATATACTCCAGGTGAGCTGTCCGTGTGTAATCAATTCCCTTCCTCATAACCTATCAAGCTTGAGTAACCCTTCTGGAAGCTTTCGCTTCTGCTGGTTTAGCTCATTGGATCATTTCAATGACGAGATCACATTCCCGCGTCAGACTGCCTGTCTTTGGTCTATATAAGTAGTACATCCCTGCAGGCAGAGTATGATCTGGTGTGTGCTTGGGCGCTCTACAATCGCACGTGGCGGTGTCTCTAAGACAAATTCTGTGGACGTGGGCCTTGAGTCTGAAATGTCCCGTTCTGAGTCTGAAGATCGTTGTCTGCCCATCTCTGTCAAGTTTGTCTATGTTGTCATTTTGTGCCTTGAATTTGATGTGCTGGTCTCTCCATTCCATCTTCATGATCGTTTGTTGAGTGTCGTTGCTTCATTATAGCTCTGGAGATCGCGATTCTGCGTGCCATATATAATGGAAACCGACTTCTATCAATTCTAATCGGACACACTGCGTACAGGAAATAAACCTACGATAACATAAAACAGCTCTTCACTACAGCAAGTATGGCTGGCATTTCTGTTCTGATCTGAAGTTTGTTTTAATCTTCTCATGGGTCTGCAACTGGATATACGAAGTATTGCTGGTTCTTAAGTGAAAGGAACAACCAAACAAGGACGCTGAACTACGTGAAGAGAGACTGGCCTGGTAGAAGATAAATGTAAGTTGGAGAAAAACCCGAGCAACGTCCAGAACTGACAGATACAGGAAATTCGGTTACCCCCAAACTCGTTGCGATGAAAAATGTTTTTAAAGTTTAGATTTTACTGGAACAATTATTTATTTCCCAAATGTCCTTGATTCAGGGAATAGAAAATGTAAGAGGGAATTTTCCCGACACTCAGATCCACGACCCTTTAGAGACGAGATGTTACATAAACTTCTTGAAGGTGGTGAAAAACAACTTACGTCTGATCTCGACTATCTTCGGCTGGAATGTCAGCTAATCTGCAAGGACATGAATTGTCTGTATTACAAACTTTGCTGCGATAAGTCCTTAAAGACGCACTTTCTCTATCCCACTTGGATTTGTTCCTCATCAACTGATAGGAATGGATGAGAGCGCTGAACGTTTTCACTAGGACATGGCCACGACGAAGAAACGATGCCAGGAAGACTGACCCACATTAATGTTAGCTGATTACTGTTGGACGCTCGCCAGATGTTATCCTGAGCAGTTGTACGAGCGACAGGGAGATCTACGTCGGACGTAGACGTGGTTTATGTCATGTCTCAAAATTACTTTATATTTATATATACTTAATATATGTATATATTATCATCATCCTCACGTACCTTACAGAACGTTGCTTTCATGACAGCCCATCTGAAAGAAACTCGATCTATTGCCAAATCTTCAGCGTGCGTCATAGTCGCGAAGAAGGTCAAATATGTGTGTGTATAGAATATATATATAGGTAAAAGTAAAGTAACCTATAGCATTACTGCCGCAGAGGTGTGAGGTGTTAGCGATATCACATTTCAAAGACTCGGATATATGACGGCGGTAGCCATCTCCTCTCCCTCGCCGCTTTTACTTCCCGGGCTAAACCGTTACCCATTTAAGGCTGGGTCGACCCGTGAGCCTTTGTGGTCTGAAAAGAACATTACCGCCTTAACTGGAGAATAAACCCAGGACCACTCAGATGCGAAACCATAGTGCTAACCTCTGCGCTACGCGGCTCCTATTTATAGGAGATGCCACGATTTGCCTAGAATTAGTTTAGCCTCGTATGCCTTGAATTACCTCACACCATCTGGAAATCGACACTGAGCAAACATACTAAGCTCAGACTATTCAACGAAATCGTGATATCAAGCCTTATATATGGATGTGACAGCTGGAATTTAACAAAATCGCTGGAAAACAAATTAAATGTCTTTGAAAACAATTGTCCAAGAAAATTATTGAATATACGCTGGAACCCACTTCATAACTAATGACTCGATAAGAACAGAGACAAAACATATATATGTGTCGACCATCATCAGGAAAAAACGGTGGGCATACATCGGTCATATCCTTTAAATGAACAACGACCTTCTTCCAATGCAAGCACTCGAATTGACACCGTGCGGGTGTTTGGAAAAGACGGAAACCCAATGAAACACTCAGAAGAACAAGCATCCGAGAGGGCTCAACCATGGCCTGTCTAAACTACGGATGGTCATGGCTCAAATATGGGCCGCTGCACCATACAAGATCTATAAACAGGAGTGTCACACCGTTCCAATTGGAGATCATTTCTTACTGCCCTGTGCGCTGAATTTGGCGCGCTAAGAACATACATATATATATATATATATATATATATATATATATATATATATATATATATATATATAGATACGTGCGCGTGTGTGTGTGTGTGTGCGCGTGTGTGTGTGCGTGCTTGCGAGCTGTCGTGCGTGCTTGCATGAGTGCGTGTGTGTACATTTGCATTTTTGTGTTCAGATCCTAGATATATTAAAAAAATTGCTACTTTCATTTAAAAAAGCATGTCTTATATCAACTACAGTTAGGAGATGCAGAGAATCAAGAAATAAAAATGCATTCTTTTCACCTCGTCAGTTCAATTGAAGCAAAGTGCCACACACACAAAATGACCCATTTTCAGAAATCATGTATCTAAAAGTTTATCTAGGTGGTTTCATTAGCAACTATTTTGCGTAAGGTTTGCTAGCACAATACACTACCTCCTTTAGTAATCTTCCATTACGCCGGGGGACAGAAGAAACGATACAAAGACACACTAAAACGTTTTTGAAAAGTTTCTCCATTGATGTCTCCGTCTGGGAGCTGCTTGCTCCGAACCGCTCAGCCTGGCGTACTGCCTTCTCTCTAGTGCTTGCATTGCGGTGCAGAAAAAGCGAACTGCACCAAAGAACAGGACGTAATACGGCCCAATTACTAATGCTGTTCACGTAGACTTTTAGTGAATAATCAATCACGACGCTTTCGTCATCTTGCCTTGCTATGGTCATCTAACTAACTAATTAATTATCTAACTAACAATTGACAAGGTAGGCAGTATACAGTGGATCTATGCCTCTCAACGCATGAACCACTCGGATGAAGGATTCAGTACAAAATTCAAATCATAAATTTGATCATATGTAAACTACACTGGTCTAACAGCCGAGCGAATAACTTGAAGTGGTCAACGAATCCAGCCTAAAAAATAAGTACCAGAATAATCCGGCAAAGCAGGTGTGGCTGGCGTGACGTAGACCACATCACCTCTAGTGTGCTGCTGCTGATGACAAATGTAAGGCTAACACCATATTTTCAATATGCCCCATTGGTATGTTAAAAGAATCTTGTTAAATATTATAAGGTTAAAATTTGGCCATGTTTTATTAATTTGTTTCCAATTTCGTTCCAGCCATCTAATGACAGATACGGCAACTTGCCCTCCAGCAGACAATACGGTTCGGTGAGTCTTTTTCCTGTCTGTTGACTGAAAGCCTGTTTCGGTACATCTGTTTGAAAAATTATTCAAAGTTAGGCTCCGTTTATTTGTCCATATGTTTGAATATGTGTCTATCTGTGTGTGAGTGCGCGCGTGCATGTGTGTAAGTGTGTGTATGCATATTTGTATACTGGATTACTGGACAACCCATTCGTCAGCTGCGGTTACGACGTTGCTGGTCCCAACTTCTCCTCCCACGGTCTATGGCTTGGACCACGGTGGACCAGTGGATGAGTCGCCCACCTGTGCCATCGTGAATGCTGTTGCAGGGTGAAAGGGAGTCGGACCAACGGGTTAGTGGTCGTTCCCGTGGTCGTTTCTTGTCTCTGGGGTACCATATGGCTGTCGCTGTGCTCCAACGATCGTCCGTTCTTCGTATTTAGTGCCCCCATGCGATGTTTTATCTAGTCTACATAAATAACTGCTTCGACCAGGGACAAAAATATATACCTGAATTAACATGATGTCGTCGCTCGGGCTGGGCAGCCGTATCGTCCATGAACACGGTTATGGTAGGTTGACTTGACGAGAAAAGAACATGCGCATATCACTTAAACTCCACTGTGTTCCCTACGATGTTCTGTGGTGCTGTGACATGGGCATTGACAAAATGACTGGAGACAAATTTAGAGTGACACAGTTCTCTGTTGAAAGACTGTTGATCAAAATTATACTCCAGAACCAACGTGTACAAAAGCTCCATACTTCCGACTGCCCTTAGGGAAAGATGCAGATAAGGCAAACTATAGAGGAAAGACCTCATATGCGTTGGTCACTGGACTTCCTTGACCCAAGAACGGATGAGCTGGAGATGAATTTGAGACCAGCATGTTACTCTGAGGAGCGGGTCATCAAGATCAAGATATAAACATATATCATTAAAAAACGTTAATTAGATCAGCAGAGCTGCTGGTATGAAGATAAATAAAGTTGATCACAACCCTTACTTCCGAGAGCAGAACATCGAGCAAGGAGAGGGAACAGTCGAGGATATCTATTTCTATATCTACATAGGCCATGAGATAATTGCCATCCACAAAACAACCACGATATCTCTGACCTAGTCAGATCATCCTGTAACCGATGAGGTTGTTGGAGCATGCATGAAGAAATCCTCACAACCCCATGCCACCCTTCTCTGTCAGCGGCCGCTGCCTGTGCCTCTTCTGGTTGGAGATTGGTCCATTCTTTTATGTTGTCCTCCCACCTCTTTCTTGGACGGCATCTTCGTCGTCTGCCTTGCCTATTACCGTGGAGGATCGTATTTGCAAGATCATTAGATCTCGATATGTGACCGTACCAAGCGAGTTTCCTTCTTTTGACAGTTGCCAAGAAATCTTCAAAAGGCTCTATTGCTGTTGTAATTTTATCTTGTATTTCCTCATTTGTAACTCGATTTTTGTACGTGACATTTAAAAGTCTTCTTAAACATATCATCTCCAAGGCCTGTATCCTTCGCTGATGGTCAGCTGTAACTGTTTATATCTAACAAGCACAGAGGAATATTGACAGGACCAGTGTTCGCATTAATCTGATTTTCGTACATAGTGCTAACCGTTTATCTTGCCAAATTTTGTTAAGCCGTGCAAGCGCCGCTATTGTCTGTGCTATTCTGGCCAACACCTCACATTTTGATCCTTCATCACTAACAATCGACCCCAGATATTTAAAGTGGTCAACTAATTCGAGTTCCTGACCATTAGCTTTTATTCTGCTGTTGAAGCTCTCGGTGTTGTTGGTCATATGTGTGTCTTTCCAGCGTTTGTCTCCATACATCGAGCCTTCTGACCCATTCCTGGAGCTCTGCTTCTGAACCCTCCAACCCGTCGATGTCATCTGCAAAACGAATGTTGGTAATCTTTCAGCCCTCTATCTTGACAGTACCAACATGACCTCCAAGTGCCTCACTCATAATTCCTTCTAGGAATATACTGAAAAGAGTTGAAGAGAGTATACAATCCTGTCTCACACCAACTGATGTGCGAAACCAGTTCCCTCGCCTCCCATTCACAAGAACTGCGCAGAACGCCTTGTCATACAGGTGTTCAAGGACCTTTATAATATTTCCGTTGATTTTATACATCCTCAAGGTTGCCCATAGCGCTTTATGCCGTACCCTATCAATCGCCTTCTTAAAATCCACAAACACATGATACAATTTTTGCTGCTGTTATAGATATTTCTTGCTTAGCAGTCTTAAATTAAATATCTTTTCAGCAGTGCTTTTTCCTTGTCTGAACCCTGCTTGCTCCTCAGCAATGATGTTCTCTGCTTGAGGTTGCAATCGGTCGAGGATTAATCTAAGCATGACCTTGCTAGGGTGGCTGACGAGGCGTATTGTTCTGTAATGTTGGCACAGATTTAGGTTTTCAGACTTACGTAGTGGTCTTACCATTGATTTCGTCCATAAGTCCGGCCAGTTTCCTGTCGCCCATATTTTGTTGTAGATGTGTGTCAGGCCTTCCACCACTACCTCCCCGCCTGCCTGTAAGAGCTCTGCCTGTATATTGTCCACGCCGTCCGCCTTCCCTCTTCTCAATGTCTTTGCCGCTGCATTACCTTTCCTTTGTTATCAGTTAGTTATCCTCTATAGTTGTTGGTGTTTGAGGGATTGTCTTCTCAAGCTCGTTCCGTCCCTCATAGTTGTATAACTCGGAACAGTACTCTGCCCATCGTGCCAGTACGTAATTTACCTCAATATCTTAAGAAGACGAAAAGGAGCTTGCTTTTCCTTTATCACCATTAAGACAATGCTCCAAGAGATGAAAGACACTACAACAAGAGCGTACTTTAAACTCCTTGGTCATTCCAGGAATCATTTACAGACGCGAAGCGTAAAACTTGCGCAAAACAGATGCTGAGATACTCAGTCACTGAGAGAGCAATGGAACACCGCGTACTAGAAACGAGATATGAATGAAAACGAAGAAATTCTACATCAAACTTTGCTTCCACGTTGTGGAAGAAGCGATATCAGGCAAACATTGCTGGGCTGGAGATGTAGTACGAATGCCTGACAACAGATGGACGCGTATAGCAACGTGTTGGTAGCCCTATGCCTGTATACGTCCACGGGGTCGCCAACCTATGAAATTGCGAAATGGACTAACCAAGAACGTAGGCCTGCATTGGTACAGCATTGCAAAAGAACGAGACTTAAACAGAATAATATTGGCTTCCTCGAATACGGCACATCTGCCGGACTGACGCCGAGGATAATGGGACAATGCGAATGTGATATATATATATATATATATATATATATGTTGTCCGTAAAAGTAGGTGTACATTATCCAGTTTCAGCGATTATGATGTATGATCACCAGAGATGTGAGCACCTCAATGGCTGAAAGTGTTCCACCCCGGTAACTGACATAATTGTAGAAAAGCATCCCAGTCAGCGTCAATGAGTTCTTGTTCGGCTATATCTGGACTTCTCTCTTACAGAACTTCCGAACACTGCCACTTTGGAAATGGGTATCTGCCATATAAGGGAACAAGGCAACGAGGAAGGAAACACATTGCCTAGCCTCACAAAACAGACATCCTCCAACAAAATATGTAATGCGTCAGTAGCAAACATTAGTGTCTGCGGTCTTTCTCGCCCACATTGTGCCAAGGGACATAACTAGTAAAATATTGCAAGCCCTCAATGAAAGTGCATGCTTACCTCCAAATCGTGCACGTTAACTATTCCAACTTTACCCAGTATTTTGAAAATCAGCTCCAAACCTCTTAATTTACCCCTCTTTATGTTGTTTCTGTGGTAATTAATTTTAATATAATTGACTGCTTTCCCTATATGAATTGGGGTAGAGTGGTCCTAGTTTGTCGTTCTCAGCGAAGGGTAATGTTCTTTTAATACTGAGAAACATAATTTAACACACGATACCGTCAGCAACAGTGCCTGAACCATTTTATTTGTATCCAGGCAACGGTAAACACTTACTGCGTTATTAGAGTCTTAGCACTAAACAAACATGGAAATATAAATGATGATGATAGTTTGTCCATCACAAGTGATGAAGACCACTCTCTTTGTTCAGCCGTGTGGACAGAATTTGCAAAGGTGTGTTTTTTGTATACACAAGTGCAATAACCCCCTGCTCTAGCGGTAGGTTTCGCTCCAGAGCGACGCTGTGATGCGAAATGTGTTCATTAGTTATTTTTCTACTCATACTGTTGAGCTCCGTGGGGAGGTTCAGTCATCTGTCGTGCGCCAAGTGCGTTGTGTCGGTCGTTGTTAGCTTATGGTGTTGCACAGTTATTCTAACGTCATCTGTCAATCAGCCTCTCGACCGTCCTCATGCCATGTAGCCAGATCTACCAGCGTTATAAGTCATCAGTGAGACGTGTTGAGGGTTCAGTCTAATGAGTTGACCGAAACAGCATCATGCGACGTTGATCTTGAAAAGGACGTTATGATGTAGTTAACAGCGAGGCTGTGGTATCAGCGTCTTTCGACTCGAAAAAAACCGGTTTCATTTGGATTTTTTTAGCATCAGGTTTATATCCGTTATGTTACCTATTCTCTTAGCCAGACTATACTTGCGCAGCCTGTATCCAGGGGAGCTCTAATTCGTTGACCCTGATAGAAGCAGCCAGCTTTGAGTCGTTACCTTGCTGACAGTGCACTCACTCCGCTGCATCTTCCGGCCCAGAGCAGATTCAATGTAGCTGTGACTTTACATTGAAGTTGAGGATTGCAGTTATTGTTGTCCTTTATTGTTGTTGATTTCCATAATCTTACAAATCTTCTTCTTCGACGTTGTTTGTTCTCAAAAACCCGCTACTTCGCGCTGAAAAAGTCTTTGCAAATAGCAGAAAATATACTGGACAAGGGAATGCGGGGTTTACACCTGAACTGTGATAATTTGCAGTTTCCCTCCGAAACATCCGATTTAAGTATGGCATTTTTAGGAATCGGGTTAGCCTTCTCTCTTCTATCTCTTCTCATTAACTAGGTGTCCTTGTTGTAATTTATTGCCAAATATTATCACGTAGAGGTATAGAAGAGTGCTGGCATCTCTATGTCGCTGGCCCTGACGCTAGCACTCAAATATATGGGGCTGACAGCTACAACTTATGCCCTGCTCAGCATCTTGATTAGAATTGAAATGGACGCTTCTTTCGCCTTTTCTATTCTTATTTCTTGCAAGGAAGAAAATTGGAGCGTTGGTAACAAAATGTTACAGAAGAATCTTAAAAATTCCTTGGATATATTAAGTGACAAATTAAGCCATCCTAGAAGACCTGAATCCTGGAGAGAACTGGCTCATAAACATTGTAATGTTTCCGAAATTTGATTTTTTTCCGTCACGTCAAACGTCATTACGGACAGGAAAGAACAGTCCTGGAGGACATGGTGTCTGGAAGGCGACACAGGGGTCGATAAAGACGAAGGTGGATACAAGATATCAAGGAAACTCTAAACATGAACATAGAGCAGGCGGGAAGATTGACTGCAGACAGAGATTCATTTCGGCTTACTGGGATGAGGACGGCATTCTACAAAGGACTTGCTACAAGATGGCGATTCCGATATCTTTATCTATACCCCCTATTGTCTCTATATTGGGCTAGCAAGATATGAATCCACATCTTATATGAGTGTATCGCTTAACACAGTCTGATCTCCTCAAGTTGAAACAAAAAATTATGTGTTTCTAGTGAGACATTCAAATGTTTCGACGATATGCGTTGAACGTCAACCAATCATAGCAACGCACAACTACACTAGCGAGATCGCACTTGCCTTACTGAGTGGTCCAAATAAGCTGAGGTAATTAACAGAAATTGCATGCTTACATCATAATACTTCTTCTTCTTCTGCGTACACAGTCAGACAGTAACCATTATTTTTTCGAGAAAAGCGGTGGTCATCCTGAGGCTCTCGCCACTGCCATAGAGCTTGTCATGCAGTTCCACTGGTAATGGCCACATCTGCTCTCTCTGATCATCGTATGTCGGGCAGTTCTGCAGCAGATGTTCAGTGGTCATTTTACTAGTACCGCACGGGCATTCGTCGGTACACCCTATCTTCAATTTGTTGAATAGGTGGTACCTCAGTCTGTTGTGGCCAGTGCGAAGTCTGAAGACAACTACCTGCTCTCTTCGGTTCAACTGGTAATAGGCATCGTTTTTGGACATCATAATACGATTTCGTCTGGTTATGTAATCGCCGACCAATGTGATATAGAGATTTACTTCACGTACCTTGGCAGCACTCTCTCCAGGCAAACCACCATTTTCTATGAGGTCAGCAATAGAATAACCAAAGCCAGTGCTGCTTTTGGGAGACCACGCAACAGCGTGTGGGATTGGAGGTGTCTAAGCCTTGAAATGAAACTTAGTCTATCTAGCTGTAGTGCTCACAAACCTTCTGTATGCTAGAAAGACTTGGATTGTGTACAGCAGGCATGCTAGGAAAATAAGCCACGTCCATACAATATGCTTCCGTACATTGTTGAATACAATAGCAGGATATGGTACGTCAGACCGTGATCTTCACGAACACCAAAACGCCAAGCACCCACGTAGTTGCCCAAGTTTCAGATCCGGACAACTGCATCCATAAATAACTAATGTATGGCGAGCTCTTGGATCAAGATGCTGAGCAGCGCATGAGTTGCAGTGGTCAGCGACTCATAGCTGACTGCTAGCGTCAGGGCCAGCAAACCAAAGCTGCCAAGACCCTTCTACACCTCCACGCGGTGATCCTGGATACAGACTGCAGCTGGGCAGACTGGCTAAGGAGACGAAATCGAAGAGGGAATGCTAACCTGGTACTAAAAAAATGGTTGCTGAAGTCGGATGTGTTGGACCGAAAAGTGCAAATATCGCATTCAAGCTGTAAGCTACGGCACAGCGCATTCCGATCTCTGGACTACATTCTGCTACTTAAGCCCTTTCAGGGTTTTGTAGTGGGAGATTGAGAATGATCAAAGCCAAGCCAAGCCAAGTATGGCCTGCGTTAGGTCGGTAGACAAAAGAAGCGCTTCAAAGACTCCCTCAAAATGTGTCTGACATGTTTCAACATTGGTGTAATATCATGGGAGTGCCTGGCACATGTCCGGAAAGCATGGCGTACAGCCACCATTAGAGTGCCTCATTTGCGAAAACACAAAACAACTGACACTCACATGTTCTTCTTTTTCTTCTTCATCGTACGCTGTTTACAGCGATATTTACGTTGCACTGATTTAATTTGTTAGCCAGTGGCTCAGTGCATCCGATTTCAACAGGCGTTTCTGTAGGGTTGCCCTCCTTAGCCTTTGGCTGTCCCCAGCCTAACTGCAAGGCAGCAGTTGTTTTTGGTCAGAGTTGTCTCTCTTGAGAAGTTGTCTTGCAGGACTAACGAGTCTTCCCTACTCGTGTCTATAGCGTTTGGCAATGATATGATGGACTATGTACTAGTTTGTACTATCCCGGAAGAGAGGCAGTCCAGTGTGACTTTTTCCCAGGATCGTCACGTCCTGCCAGAAACGTAGCATATGCGTATGAGTGAGGTATCTTTTTGCTCGCTTTATTTTCTCGGCTCATCTGCAGTGATGGTACGCCTAGCATTCCCCGCCACCCGGGAGCTTGTCACTATAGGACAGGAGGTGCAATGTCCGCTGGACTGCATCTTTTCTGCGTCCATTGGAATGACTGATAGCAGACAGATGCAAAGAGCGAGGAAGGAGTGCATTTTACCAGGTGCATTCCTGCGGCTCGATCGGGCCGGGACACAAGCCCCAGCCATGTCGTAGCCTCCCATCTCAGCGGTGCTGAGATTTTGGGCGGGATTCTGGCTTAGAGGCGTTCGGCCGTAATCCCTCAGATGGTAGCTTATCAGCCACGCACGTGGACCAAATGTCAGCGACCTGTGATTCCTCTCGAAATAGTGCATTTGACCAGGTGACAAGCCTAGTCTTGCACGGAGATGTTGTCCGCCTAGGGAGCGGACATATCTCATGTTCAAGGGTTCAGTCTCAGCGGTTCTCAGTGAGGTAGCTGATCTACTGCTTAGGGCACCCGACCGAGAACTAAGTCTTCTACAAATGATTGCATACCTCATCGCCGTATGGGGTGAATATCGAGCAGCTTCCCGCCCGCTTTTATCAGCGGACGGCAGAGACCTCATTCTGCGGCTTGACCGGGCGGGGCTGGAGCGTGGCCCCCAGGTCCCCACCATGTCGAAGCCTCCCTTTGCATTCGTGCTGGGCTGCATTTGGGCGGGATTTTTGGCTTAGAGGCGTTCGGCCGTAATTCCTCACCTCGCACCGTTGGCTTATCCGCCTAGTACGTGAACCAAATGTCTGCGGCTCCTCTCGGGCTTAGCAGGATTACCGCAGCAAAGCCCTGTCATTAGTAGGGTAAAACTGACCTGTCTTCAGAGGGTCTATTTCCAGCACCCGTTCAATATTAGCCAGACCGTATCAATAGAGGGCTTTTAGTTTGTCAATGGCCAAGTTTCTGGAACCTGCGATTTCTGCAGGGTGAAGACCAGATTACCGTAGCAGGCGCTCTTTCATTTTGGGGTTTGGAGACTGAACTGTCTTCCGTGGGTCTTCTTCTTCTTCTTCTGCGTACACAGTCAGACAGTAACCATTATTTTCTCGAAAAAAGCGGCGGTCATCCTGAGACTCTCGCCACTACCATAGAGCTTGTCTTGCAGTTCCACTGGCAATGGCCACATCTGCTCTCTCTGATCCTCGTATGTCGGGCAGTTCTGCAGCAGATGTTCAGTGGTCATTTTACCAGTACCGCACGGGCATTCGTCGGTACACCCTATCTTCAATTTGTTGAATAGGTGGTACCTCAGTCTGTTGTGGCCAGTGCGAAGTCTGAAGACGACGACCTGCTCTCTTCGGTTCAACTGGTAATAGCCATCGTTTTTGGTGTAACCAGTATGTTCGGTTTCCCATTTGGACATGTATCTGGCTTTGATAAGCCGTTTTGACTCTTCGTACGTCATACTGGTATCTGTTTGTGGTAGCCTTGCACCTTCTTTTGCCAGTCTGTCTGCCTCCTCGTTGCCTTGGATGTTGCAGTGTGACGGAACCCACTGTACCACTACCCTTTTTGGTGCGGACTGCTGGCACAGTTTGCAGAGTGCTGCTCTTAAGTCATTAAGCTCAGTGTTTTTCTGGCTTTTTAGCGCTGTGACTACTTCGAGAGCATCTGTCAGCAGGACTATATGGCTCTCATTGTGTGTTACCATTTCTTCCACTGCCGCCCTCAGTGCCTCTGCCTCTGCTCTGAAATTGCTTGTGTACTTACCAGTAGCGAATGACAGTGTTATTTTCCTGCCATTTGGTAGGTTCAGGAATGCTCCTGCCCCTCCGTTCTGTGTAGTGTTTGTTACAGAACCATCGGTGTATGCATGGGTCCAGTCCATGCTTGGGTAGCTTTTCGTTATGAAGCCTAGGGTAGTGTCTCTCCTTTCTTTTTCACTCTGGCAGTTTTTGTTTGCAATACCTGGTATATTTTCTACCACCTCTGGAAATATATCCTGCCTCCAAGTAGGTTTTCGTACAGTAGTGATGGGTTTTGGTGTTGTTAGTGCGTTTATGGGATCTTCGTGCATCTTTGCTTTGGCTATTTCTGCAAAGTTTCTCCGCTTTAGTTTCCCATTTCCCAAATTGTTTAGTCTCTGGTACATTGGATGGTCCGTCAGTCTTCTGAGTTTCTCTGACTGCAGCTGGGCTCTGCAGTCTCTTCTATCGGTCATGGATTGCAGTTTTGTAATCTTTTCAAGTTCTACAATTGGCGTTGACTTCATGCCACCTGTTATAATTCTCATGGCTTGGTTTTGAAGTTTGTTAACTTTATCGAAGTTCGCCTTCGCTGCGGTTGTCCATGCCGCAATGCCATACTCGAGAACTGGTCTCACTCTTCCAGTGTACAGTTTCTTTAGTATGCCTTCGTCTGCTCCCCAGCTTGTGCCAGCAAGTTTCCTCATGATCGCCATCCTTTCTCTGGCTTTCATTCGGTTTCTCTCAATCTGACTTTTCCATGTCATGCGCCGATCAAATGTGACTCCCAGATAGGTTGGGTTGTCGTTTGGCTGCAGGATTTTGCCATTCAGACTTAATTTGGTACTTTGGGGTTTTAATGAGAGCGAGAATATTGTGCACGTGGTTTTCTCCTCGTTTATTTTGACCAGCCATGAGTTCGCCCACTCTTCCAGCGATGTTAGGGCCGTCTGCATCCGATTTCTTGCTATTGTGAGATTCTTTTCAGAGGTCCACATAGCCAGATCGTCTGCAAACATTGAGCTATGGACTCTTCTTGGTATTTTCTTTGTAATATCGTTTATATATACCAGGAAGAGTGTGGGTGACAATACTCCCCCTTGGGGTACTCCCTGCTCGAGTGTCACCTTTTTGCTCATCTGCCCTTGTACTTGGACTCTGGCCGTTCTTTGTTTGAGGTAGTGGTTGATCCACTTGTACATTTTCCCACAGACATCACTTCTTCTTAGCTTGACTCTAAGTCCATCCTTCCAGACTTTGTCAAATGCCTTTTCCAGATCCACCCAAACAGCTACTGTGTGTTTCTGTGCCTGGTAGGCATCTTCTATCTCCTGGGCTATGAGGATGACCTGGTCCTCAGTGGATCTGTGCTGTCTAAAGCCGGCTTGCTGTGGAATTAGTATTCGTTTTTCTTCCAGATGCCACATCAGTCTGGTGTTTATTATCCGTTCCATCAGCTTGCCAACACAGCTCAGTAGGCTTATGGGCCTGTATCCATTTGGATCTGTTTTGTCCTTCCCTGTTTTTGGTACTGGTACCAGTATTGCATCTTTCCATGCCTGGGGTACAATACCCCTTTTCCAGCTTTGGTTCAGGACTGATAGTAGTTTCTTCTTCGCTGTTTGGCCCAGCCCCATCAGCATTTCGTTTGTTATCCCGTCTTTTCCGGGAGATTTCCTTTTCTTTAGTGTACTCATAGCCTCTTCCATTTCGCGCATTGTTAGTTTGGCCATCATGTGCTCTTCAGGAGCCGTATTTATGTTTTCGTGTCCCTTTAGCTCTTCGCTAATGTCTGTATGCTTATCTGCAGGGACCTCGATGTGGTTTGCTCTGGTTCCGTGGGTCTAATACCAGCACATGTTCACTATTAAACCCCACGAAGGTGCTCTCTTTTTGACAGTCATTCTACAGTATTGGCGTGTTAAGTTAATTTAAGCCTCAGGCTCCACTCCTGATAGTGCTCTTCCGTCAATTCCTTTATCAGAGCACTGGATGCAGACAAACCGAGCCACAGGGGGCATAACCCCAGATTTATGAGGGTCTAAATCCAGCACCAGTTCCATATTTGACCCCAGAAAAGTGGTCTCGGCATGTCAATCATTTCAGTGTTGGCCGTGTTGAGTCAAATTAAGCCGCAGGCTCCACTCCTGGTGGTGCCCTTCCGTCAATTCCTTTAAGTTTCAGCTTTGCAACCATACTTCCCCCGGAACCCAAACACTTTGGTTTCCCGGAAGCTGCCCGCAGAGTCATCGAAGCAACTCCTGCGGATCGCTAGTCGGCATCGTTTATGGTCAGAACTACGACGGTATCTGATCGTCTTCGCGCCTCTGACTTTCGTTCTTGATTAATGAACACATTCTTGACAAATGCTTTCGCAGTAGCTCGTCTTGCGGCGATCCAAGAATTTCACCTCTAACGCCGCAATACGAATGCCCCCGTTTGTCCCTGTTAATCATTACCTCCAGTTCCGAAAACCAACAAAATAGAACCGAGGTCCTATTCCATTATTCCATGCACCATTATTCAGGCAGCTGAGGCCTGCTTCGAACACTCTAATTTTTTCAAAGTAAACGCGCCGGCCACCCAGGACGCTCAGCGAAGAGCACCCGTGGGACAGAGCCGGCAGACGGTAGAGCAGGAGACAACGGGCAGTGAACCGGCGCGAGCCGGACCGCCCGCCTGCGCCTGAGATCCAACTACGAGCTTTTTAACTGCAACAACTTTAATATACGCTATTGGAGCTGGAATTACCGCGGCTGCTGGCACCAGACTTGCCCTCCAATAGATCCTCGTTAAAGGGTTTAAAGTGTACTCATTCCAATTACGGGGCCTCGAAAGAGTCCCGTATTGTTATTTTTCGTCACTACCTCCCCGTGCCGGGAGTGGGTAATTTGCGCGCCTGCTGCCTTCCTTGGATGTGGTAGCCGTTTCTCATGCTCCCTCTCCGGAATCGAACCCTGATTCCCCGTTACCCGTTACAAACATGGTAGGCATGTCACGTACCATCGACATTTGATAGGGCAGACATTTGAAAGATGCGTCGCCGGCACATGAGGCCATGCGATCAGCACAAAGTTATCCAGAGTCACCAGTGGGGACGCCGCAACCCCGCGAGGGGAAACGACGATTGGTTTTGAACTAATAAAAGCGCTCTTTCCGCGAGGGTCGGAGCTTGGTAAGCATGTATTAGCTCTAGAATTGCCACAGTTATCCAAGTAGGATCGTGTCATCTAAGGAACCTCGACTGATTTAATGAGCCATTCGTGGTTTCACCGTGAGACAGTGTGAACTTAGACATGCATGGCTTAATCTTTGAGACAAGCATATGACTACTGGCAGGATCAACCAGATATCTGTCGGAGACGTACGTACAGCACACACCGGTCGGCGGAGGAAGGGTGTGTAAAAAGCCTCACTGGGACGGCCGCAGGGACCGACTGACGGGACGGACGGACGGTTGTTCCACCCGTCCCTCACTCCGTCGACCTAGGACCGCCTGACAGGGGCCTCCCACACGCACCAGACGACTGACCGACCGGGCTCGCTCGAGGAGGGATGGCAGCGCTCTGTGCAGAACGGATCCCAACGACCTCGGCGATGAATTTCACTGGGACTAGAGACAATTTGGCCTGCCGGCCTGCCCTTCTCCGTAGGAGAACGCAGGGCCTCGAGGCACGATTCCTGCTTTCCATTTGCCGGTCACATGCTCTTTGCGAGAGTCGGACCACCAGCGAGACGTACTGTCGAGCTCTGCTATAAGCCTTAGATAAATCACCACGGACGGACCACGTTTCCTGATACGGACCAGACGAGCGTACTTCGGTGGAGGAGCCGCTACAACAAACCGCACCCAATTCGCTCTACGGGGAAAGGCAGGCGAGCGTTTTCCGCAAGCCCACGCTATCGCTCCGCCTGGCGGGACTGAGATCGCTTTACGAACACTGGTTGAAATTGAGTCGCTGCGGCGAGACAACTACCCCAGATACTCACATGTTCAACACTGGCCTAAAATGCTGCATATGTTGACGGATTTATATGCCAGAATTGAACTACACAGCCACCTACGGAGTCACCAATGAAGTGCAACACAACATGTCGGGCAAATCAGCGAATGAATGTCCCTTTACGGTGATGCATATCTTTCACTCCATCAAGTGCATAAGTGGAATAGGAAGTTCCAAAACGGCATAGGCTCTGGGACAGACTGTTCACAATCGGGTCAAGCACACCGAGTAGTGAATCCAGAGTCGATTGCAGCTGTTGACCGCCTGGTAAAGAAAGATCGCCAATTGACCTGGAATGAAAGGCATACATCACCGTACTGGACCTTCATTCGCCGATGAATTTCTATAGGTCGTACTCCTTCGCTGCTAAAAAAAATGAATATCAGAACGCTGCTGCTATTTGGTGCATGTCAATAGTGGGGTGGCCGTCTTTCTAATTCAATTATCATTCCATGCTGTTCGTCTGCACCGTTATGTCACGCGGAGGACACTCTTGACGTCCTTAGCAACAATTTTAGCACGTTACAATACAAAGCAGGGTTTTCTCTAATTTCTATCCCACTTTTAATGTTTTCATTTGAAGACCCCATTGAATTCGTTTTCCTCTGAATTCCTCTTTTCTAACACCCTACTTTCTCTTTAACACTCTCTGTCGTTCTTCCTCCCCATTTCATGTACCACTATCTTTTCTACCGTTCTCCGGTAATACATATATCACCACATCTTCTTAGTCTTTACCACATATCACTCAGGGACGGAGTGGTCACGAGGTAATACGTCGGCCTCGGGCGGTGGTGGTTGCGGGTTCAAATCACTGTGGAGACAGGAATTTTGTCACGTGTACTTTCATGTATTTCCTCGAATCTCTGGGTAATAGAAATCGGACGCCCGTGTACAGTGTTGGGCACATTAAAAATCCATCGGCAGTTGGAAATCGAAAAGAGTAGGATTAATGGCCGCTGCTCGGGCAACATTCAAAATGATGTTCAGAATCTACCCAATATATTACAGGATCGTCGCCGGTGCCACGGATTTCGTCCATTGTGTTCAGATTCTCCACAAATATAGAGAAGAACAGCGCCTGTGGATTAAACTGTGTACAATGACGTTGATTCTTGGACTAAACTAAGCTCAAAGGCCGCCGTCCATCGTAGACGATGATGGCATAATTAATTTTGCTAACGCTATTTTTAGTAAGGATTAACTGCGTTACTTTTTAACCTCACTCTCTCGTCTCGAGCCGCCCGACCCCAGTGGCAAGTCAAGGACAAGACGACTAGGGGGCGCTACGAGATGCAGGGAACTCCGCATCAAGCACCTGTGAAAAAGACGGCGTAGTCCGGAATCGAACCCACACCACCTGGTCACGAGGCCGAAACTGAACTAAATTAAACTAAACTAACCGAGCTATTTCTCCCCTTCTCATTCCAGCCTTCTCTCCATTCACTTCCTCCCCCTCCCGTTTACAACACGGTATCTCTCTTCCATCGTATCACCAACACAGCGAAGGAGGATCCTAGAAGCGACGTCAGCTATCCATCATGGTTCTATCGCCTCCCGTGCATGTATGCCTCCGGACTGATATATTTGTAATACCGGTTATCGGAGTGCGACATCTGTCCGACATTCTCTATGTGCATGTTTTAATATTGTGGAGTCCACAAGAGTCAAGGATCTTCTCGCGTAAACAGGCAGTGTGAGTGAGTGGGTGGGTAGGAGTGGTGGGAGTGAGTAAGTGTGGTGGGAGTGAGTAAGTGTGGTGGGAGTGAGTTAGTGTGATGGGAGTGAGTAAGAGTGGTGGGAGTGAGTGAGTAAGAGTGGTGAGAGTTAGTAAGTGTGGTGGGAGTAAGTGGGTGGGTGGGTAGTGGGAGGGAGTGGGTGGGTGGGTAGGTAGTGGGAGTGAGTAAGTGTGGTGGGAGTGAATAAGTGTGGTGGGAGTGAGTAAGTGTGGTGGGAGTGAGTAAGAGTGGTGGGAGTGAGTGAGTAAGAGTGGTGGGAGTGAGTAAGCAAGAATGGTGTAAGCGTGAGGTCTAAGTGAGTGGGCGTGGAGTGGGAGTGAGTAGACGCACGTTTTGAGTGAGTGAGTAGTCGCGGGATGGGCGTGAGTCAGCGTGAGATGGGAGTGGGAAAGAGTGGAGTTTGAGTGAGTGGACGTGGAGTTTATGAGTAAGCGTAAGTTGTGCGTTAGTAATCGTGATGCGTGAGTGCGTAAGAGTAAGTTGTGTATGAGTAAACGTAGAGTGTGAGTGAGTAAACGTAGAGTGTGAGTGAGTAAACATAGAGTATGAGTGAGTAAGCGTAGTGTGTGAGTGAGTAAACATAGAGTAAGAGTGAGTAAACGTAGCGTATGAATGAGTAAGCGTAGAGTGTGAGTGAGTAAGTGTAAAGAGTGAGTAAGCGTAGAGTGTGAGTGAGTAAGCGTAGAGTGTGAGTCAGTAAGCGTAGAGTATGAGTCAGTAAGCACAGAGTGTGAGTCAGTAAGCACAGTGTGTGAGTGAGTAAGCACAGAGTGTGAGTGAGTAAGCGTAGAGTGTGAGTCAGTAAGCATAGAGTGTGAGTGTGTAAGCATAGAGTGTGAGTGCGTAAGCATAGAGTGTGAGTGATTCAGCGAAGAGAACGAGTGAGTAAGCGTAGAGTGTGAGTGAGTAAGTGTAGAGTGTGAGTGAGCAAGCATAGAGTGTGAGTGAGTAAGCATAGAGTGTGAGCGATTAAATGTTGAACTTAAGTGAGTAAGCATAGCAAGAAGTGAATGGACGTTGTGAGTGAGTGAGTGAAGGAGTAAGTATGCGTGGAGTGGGAGTGAGTATGCATTTGGTGGTAGCGAGAAAGCTCTGGTTGTGAAGGAGTAAGAGGGAAGTGTGTGAGTGGCTGAGCTTGGGTTGTGAAGGAGTAAGAGAGGAGTGTGTGAGTGGCTGAGCTTGGGTTGTGAATAAGTAAGAGTGAAGCGTGTGAGTGGCTGAGCTTGGGTTGTGAAGGAGTAAGAGTGAAGTGTGTGAGTGGCTGAGCTTGGGTTGTGAATAATTAGTTAGGAGTTGAGTATTTGAGTGAGAAAGCTTGGGTTGTGAATGAGTAAGAGTGGAGTGTGTGAGTGGCTGAGCTTGGGTTGTGAATAATTAGTTAGTAGTTGAGTATTTGAGTGAGAAAGCTTGGGTTGTGAATGAGTAAGAGTGGAGTGTGTGAGTGGCTGAGCTTGGGTTGTGAATAATTAGTTAGGAGTTGAGTATTTGAGTGAGAAAGCTTGGGTTGTGAATGAGTAAGAGTGGAGTGTGTGTGAGAGCAACCGTGGCTTGATTGATTGGAATGCCCACAATGGGTAGGTATACTATTTTGTGCGCTCTGAAAAGGACGTTAAGTGGCGGGTTGCAGTAGATTTCCTCACATCCTGAGCGTGCTGATGAAGGTGGTCCTGAGTCCTCCAGGCGGTTGTGCTATGCTTCGTACCATCTGCTATTTGCTCACTACTATAGGGACAACGTCGATACCTCACCTCGTTAGCCAGGCTGCCATGAAAACAGCCCGTTTCCAGGGAGGGCTACAAGGAATCCGAAGTGTTGGTCTCGGCCAGTATAATTTTCCTGACCCTGACTAACTTTTCTGATCAGTATGTTTTATCTGATCAGACGTTCGTCTTCCTCCGCTACCTTGGGTTGTGAATAAGTAACAGGGGAGTGTGTGAGAGTAAGCGTTAGTTGTGTGTGAGTAAGTGTGGGTTGTTGGTGCGTAAGAGTGAAATGTGTGTGTGAGTAGGCGTGGTATAATGTAGCAAAACATAGGCAACCTATGCGAAACACGAGCACAGACACGAACACCTTTCATCTACGGAGCCTGCTATCCATTATTGGAATTACATGGAGGGACGTACTGACAAATGCAGAGGTTAAGTCTCACAACGGTCTCCCAAGTACGTACATGCTCCTTAGGCAGTAAAGACTACGATGGCTTGGTCATGTTCGTCACAAGGAAGATGGTTGCATTCCAAAGGATATTCTCTATGGACAGTTGGAGGATGGCAAGAGAAACGTCGGTCGACCACAATTGAGGTTAAAAGATGCAAATAGCATGATATGAAAGCCCTGGACATGAATCTGACATCATGGGGAGATGACGCTGCAGGCCGATCTATGTGGAGATGTATCCTTAAGGGTCAACTAGCCGTTGGACTATTGGTGAAGAGAAGTTCTTAGGACACAGAAGTGAAACAACTCCTCAAGAAGAAAGAAAATTAAGAACATATTTTTTTTTCATTTTTCGCTCCAAGATCGTATTATCCTATAGTCAGGCATGATTGAAATGGGCTACTACTATTACTACTACTACCACTACTACTACTACTACTATTACTACTACTACTACTACTACTACTACTACTACTACCACTACTACTGCTGCTACTACTGCAGCTATTGCTACTGCTGCTGCTGCTACTAGTACTACACAACTTCTGCTACTGCTACTGCTACTACTACTACACAACTTCTGCTACTGCTGCTGCTGCTACTACTACTACTACACAACTTCTTCTACTGTTACTGCCTCTACTACTGATACTACTACTTCTGCTACTATTATTACTAGTGTTTACAGTGTTTCAAAATATGTTGGAGAGAAGACTTGTATTTTTTCTTCCTCTCCTTCTTCTTCGTTCGTTTTCAAAACTCTCGCTACCAAGCCCTCAAAGGACTTTGCAAGTAGCAGAATGTTGTCCGGAGAACGACATGCGTTGTGTTGAAGTTTACAGCTCAGCTGCGATATTTGCAGCTTAGGGTACTTCACATTCGACTTCAACAAGAATGTGTGGGTACCAGGTTACCCTTCCCTTTTCAATCCCTTCTCTTTGGCCCCTCAGCTATGTTGCAGTCTGTTAACCAGGATCACTACGTGGAGTTATTGAAGGGTATTGACAGCTCTGGATCGCTGGCCCTGATGCTTAGTCAGCGTTGAGTCGCTGCAGCTCGTGTGCTGATCAGCATCTTGATCCCAGAATTGTATCTGAAATATGGGCGGTTGAAAACGTATTTCAAGAATGAAAGATTCTACATATATTTTTAAGAAAAGTAAAGATCTGACTGTTATAGTTCCTTTTGATCTGTCCAAAATCCTTCTTTATTTATGAATGTGTTTTGTTCAGTATATTTCTTAAACACATTTATTATTCCATCGAACCACCCGAACTTCTGTCCATCCATCTATCCAATCATCCATTAATCAACCAATCAACTCTCCATCCACCCATTTATTTATGCACTCCTTCATTTAGTCATCCGTTCATTCATTCTCTTATTATTTCTTGTATTCCGTCCATTAAGTTCCCATTTTAAGACTAATAGGCAAATTATTCCGCCAGGTGGCGTGCAGATCTGCGTAATACATATGTTGTACTTGAAAAACATCTGCACTGGCTCAGATAAAAGCGATGCGCTATCCTACCATTATGTTTCCAGAAAATCCTGTTTAGTTTTACTATTTTTCCTTATAATCCCTTTAAATTTCTGCCAGGTTCAATCTTTCACTTTATATGTTATTGTTACTTTTGTTGTACTAAATTTTCACATGTAAAGGATTGTTTTTGCTTGTTATGTTTCGTGTTAGAAATATAACAGTAATATTGTGTTCTGAACTGCTTCTTCTTCTACTTTTTCTCTTTCTTTTTCTTCCTCATCGTCTTCATCTTCTTCTTTTAATTCGAATTCTTCTTGTTCTTTATCTTCTTATTCTACTTCTCCTTGAAATTGTTTTTATTCTGATTTTTCTTCTTCTTCTTCTTCTTCTTCTTCTTCTTCTTCTTCTTCTTCTTCATCTTCTTATTCTTAGTATTATGTTGTCATCTTCTTCTTCTTCTTCTTCATCCTGCTCATCTTCTTCTTCTCGCTGTTCTTCTTATAATTCTTCTTCTAGTTCCTCTTATTTATTTTTCTTTCTTCTTCTTCTACTTCTTTTAATTGGACTTCATGTTCTTCTACTTCTTCTTGTTCTTATTTTTTCTTCCTAATTTTATTTCCTTCTTCTTCTATTATTTGTACTGTTGCTTCTTCTTCTTCTTCTTCTTCTTCTTCTTCGTATTATTGTTATTCTTCCTCTTTATCTTCTTCCTCCTTCTCATCTTTCTTCCTATTTTGTCCACCTCCCTCTGTTGATTTCTTCTTTTTTTCTACTAAGTATTCTCCTTCTGCTGCTGAAGCTTCTTTATTGTCTATTTTTGTTTCCTTTTCCACTTTTTCATCTCCATCTTATTCTACAAATTAAACGTTCTATGCTGTTTCCTTCTTCTTCTCCTTCTTCTTTATTCTTCGTCTCATCCTGCTTCTTCTCACTCCTTTCTTCTTTGCTTTACTTTTTTATCTACTTCTTCTTTCGTCTTCATCCTTCTACTTTCGTTTTTTTTTCTTTATTCTTCTTCTTTCTTTTGTTCTTCTTTTATTTTGTTCAGTGTTATGACTTTTTTTCTTCTTAATTCTCTTGTTTTTTTAATGTTTCTATGTTTCAAATTTATTTTTTGTTTTTTTATTTCGTGTACTTCTACATTTGCGATACCTATTATTGCGCGTGCATTACTGTTAAATTCAATTAAAATTATTCTTGTATCCGTTTTTGCTAGCACCTGATAATTAAATTCATTTAAAATCGCAATATGGAATGTTGGCTTCAATTTCCAGCATCTGCTATCTCCTGTTTCGTTGTTATATTCTCAAAGATATGTTCGCGGTAATCTTGTTTGTGCTTCCATCCAACTTCCTCCAACTCTCTATTCATAACATTATTTTTCTCTTGAAATGTTATCCTCAAATTATCCTCCTAGACCATAGAAAATACAACATTTCAAGATAAAATTACTTTTTAAATTTGACACACATTACTAATCACTTTTCGCTATCAAATATTATTTTCACTATGAAAACCACCATATTGTCAGCAAATTCAATTGTTTAGCTGTTAAGGTCACTACAATTATTAAACTATAACGGTACTCTTGTATACTAACATCGCTGCAGTCTCTTGGCTGGGCCTGCCACGTCATGCACATGCCAGACAACCGCATCTCAAAATAATTAATATATGGTGAGATGAAACATGGCCTGCGTCAAGTCGGTGGTCAAAAGAAGCGTTTCAAAGACTTCCTTAAAGTATCTCTGACACGCTTCAGCATCGATGCAAACACATGGGAATGTCTCGCACAGGACCGCAAGGCATGGCGTAGAACCACCTCCAGAGACACCTTCATTGCTGAGAAGTGCCGGATCTTCGAAGCACAGGAAAAACGCACTTTGCGTAAAAACAAAACAACCGACATTCACATTTCCAATTCTGACAGTAAATGCTACGCATGTGGAATGATTTTTCCGTGTCCTAATTGGATTATTCTGTCATCTCCTAACTCACTGGTGAGATGCAACACAACATGTCTGATTTCTGTTATCAGCATTGCTTGCGATGGACAGCTATTATTATTAACATAGCTGCATGCGACGCTTGATGAAATAAACTGAGCTTTATTATGGTGTGGTTCCATAAATGTGTATGCATGCGGGTATATATAGACGCTACACTGTTGTTGAACTAGGCCGCTAGTCTGATCAGGTACAACATGCTGAACAAGACATCTTGTCAGCGTCAGGCACAATATACTGACTAAGACCACTGTCTCGCTTCCATGTTGCGTTACCTGAAAACAGGCAAAGCAGTTTTGCTAACGAAATCTGAATTGACGTGAACCCGTAGTAGTGAGCTAATCATATCCCAACAGCCTGGATGGCCCCAGTTCACCCTCATCAGCACGTCCTTTTAGGGCTCACAAACGTTTATACTTACTCATTATGGACACTAAGCAACAACGACTGTAGTCAGTCTGTAATGCAATAAATAACCACCATATCCCTGTGATCTATTAACTGCACTTCAAGTGGGCCGTGGTCCCAGAATTTCTTTCATTCGACCATCAATTTATTAAGCATACTTTGTTCTAACCAGGGTCCAGTAACCTAAAAAGAAATGCGTCGTGCTTTAACTCGACTTCAAACGGTCGTTTTCCCATTAACTTGACTTCAAACGGTCGTTTTCCCATTAACTTGACTTCAAACGGCCGTTTCCCAATTAACTTGACTTCAAGCGGCCGTATTCCCATTAACTTGACTTCAAGCGGCCGTTTCCCCATTAACTTGACTTCAAACGGTCGTTTTCCCATCAACTTGACTTCAAGCGGCCGTTTCCCCATTAACTTGTCTTCAATTGGGCTGTGGTCCCAACATTTCGTTCATTCGACATTTAATTTATTAACCATACTTTGTTCTAACCAGGGTTCACTAACCCACAAAGAAATTATGGTACATTAACCTGACTTCAAGCGGCTGTTTTCCCATTAACCTGACTTCAAGCTGCTGTTTCCCACTAACTTGACTTCAACCGTCAGTTTTCCAATTAACTTGACTTCAAGCGGCCATTTCCCCATTAACCTGACTTCAAGCGGCTGTTTTCCCATTAACCTGACTTCAAGCTGCTGTTTCCCGCTAACTTGACTTCAAGCGGCCGTTTTCCTATTAACTTAACTTCAATCGCCCATTTTCCCATTAACCTGACTTCAACCGTCAGTTTTCCAATTAACTTGACTTCAATCGCCCGTTTTCCCATTAACCTGACGTCAACCGTCAGTTTTCCAATTAACTTGATTTCAATCGCCCGTTTTCTCATTAACCTGACTTCAACCGTCAGTTTTCCAATTAATTTGACTTCAATCGCCCGTTTTCCCATTAACCTGACTTGAAACAGCCGTTTTCCCATTAACTTGACTTCATCTCTCTTCTTTGCGTTCAGTATCTTCTGGTCATGCTATATCTGCAGGCCAGTCGCCATGATGAAGTCTGTTGTCTTCACCATGTCAGAGCGGCTGCCCCACAGCTTTTGTCTCAACTCCGCACCCTCTGGCCAGGTCTGGCATCTCATTTCCCTATAGATTGGACATTCTTGTAGAATATGCTCAGGGTTCTGGCATCTTGTTCCACATGGGCACTCATCAGTGTGTGAGATCTTCAGTCGGTAAAGATGTTCTAGTAGTCTGCAGTGTCCAGTTCTCAAGCGAAATAAGGTAGTTTGTTGATTTCTTTTGAGTTTGTGAATTGGGTCTGGCGTACTGCTTATGTTTCTGTCTTCTATCCGGTGGTGTATATACTGATTTATGATAATGTTCTTGACATCAAACGTCGGTTTTTTCCATTAACTTGACTTGAAACGTCCGTATTCCATTAACTCGACTTCAAACGTCGGTTTTCCCATTAACTTGACTTCAAACGTCGGTTTTCCCATTAACGTAACTTGAAGCAGTCGTTTTCCCATTAACGCAACTTGAAGCGGTCGTTTTCCCATTAACGCAACTTGAAGCGGCCGTTTTCCCATTAACGTAACTTGAAGCGGCCGTTTTCCCATTAATTTAACGTGAAGCGGCCGTTTTCCCATTAATTTAACCTTGAACTGCCCTTACGGTTATTGAAGCTTAAGGCTCCTAAATAAGAGGAATGCAATTCATAAGGACACGATGAACTGTCAGATTTCTCCTACTTATTTAATGAATTTGAATTTCTTAATGTTTTTCCTTAAGACAACTTTAAGGAGCCAGGAACGGACGCAGATCTAATTTAAGAATATTTTATCTTAAAGTGTTGCCATGGAAATGGGCTGCAAGAAATCATATTTCAATCGTGCAGATTATGTCAGTGTGGATGACTCATGATTTCCGTGCAGTTTCTATTTTTTTTTATCATGCTGTCGCTATTTTCGTGTTTAAATCATACACGCTTCCCGTATAGATCCCTGGGTCACGTTCTTGGAAAGAAGGAATATGTTATTGCTCGCTAATATATAGAGAAATGTGGTCATATGTTGTTGGTGTTGGCTTCCTCTTAAGTTTATCACTCATGGCTACATTGCTTCTGTAGTTCGTTAAGGTAGCTCTTCATATCCCAAAGCGCATTTAACATGGTGGACCTGGATCCTCCTAGCTGTAGTGCAATATGAGGCTTTTCAATAGGTTTACAGTCATGAAGAACACCTCGTTGACCAGGCTGCTGTAACACACCGTGCTAAAGAAACGCGACGAGAACGAGAGATGGGAACTTGGTGAGTTGTTTCCCTTCACCCAATTACTTTCTAGCTTAATCGCTTCGCATTTGTCACCGCTACAGCTGACTTTTTTTGTAGGAAGTGCTTCCAAACTTTTTCTACCATTCGACATTTTGCTTCAACTGATTACATAGATTTTAACCGCAGCTAGTTCTTGTATCCTCAAGGTTAGCAAGCGATTGTATCAGCACATCGGGGTGGATTGCAGATATGATTACGTCATCTGTGTAGTCAAGGTCAGTTAAAGAAAAGTCCAGATGAGGTACTAGAAAATCCTTTTTTCAGTCAGAGTGGGGTGAATGCTTAGAATTCATTGCCACAGGAAATAGCGGAGGCAGGGTCAATTAATGCATTCAAGAATAGAATGGAAGCGCATATTTCTTTTTTGATTAAGTGAACATAAAAGAAACGGATTGTATACAAATGTTTTCCATCTTCTAAACCATTATAAAGACGTTAAGTTCAGTATGACCATCACGCAGAGCAATACTACTGACATAGATGTGGAGTGGCCATTTTTGGGCCATGTAATCGCCTCATTGCTAACTGCTTCCTTTCTTGTTCATCGGCCAGACTACTATAAGTTTAATTTCTTGCACATCAGCCAAACTGCTATGTGTTTCATCTCTTGCTCATTCATAGCTTCTGTCTTCGTATCGCTATTCCGCATGTTCTGTTATTATGTAAATACTGCTGCAAGGGTATCCATGTGAATTTGTCAGCTGTGTTCTTTAGGACACAGCAGGCACTGATCGCCAGCAAAACCCAGTTTGTGTTTTGAGTTGACCTCTCTGACGGAGAGTGTGGTCCAGCAGTCGTGTGCCGCGTTCACAGTCCCAACGAATTTGGTTTCAATCACATCGTATACGGTTTGACAAACCTTTTATGTCTTTAGTTATCTTCATTGTATTAACACTTCTCACTAGTCGACCCAGCTGTAAATGGGGGTACCTGAAAAAAACCCGGTTAGATTTTAGAGCTGTGGAGTTGGTGCTCAGTAGTTGGCACTTTCAGACAGGACAGGGACTGAACACATGTGTCCCCCACCGCCCACGTGCTATGACGTCGTTTCTGTCAGCCATTTTTTTTATCAAGATGCTGAGCAGTACATGAGCTATAGCGGTCAGCGATCTAAAGTTGACTGTTAGCGTCAGGGCCAGCGAACCAGAGCTTCTAAGACTCTTCTTAACATCCACGGGGTTATCCTGGATAACAGGCTGCAACAGAACAGACTGACTAAGGAGAAAGGATCGAAGATCTAAGCCGGTATTAAAAAATGGCATGCGCAAGTCGGATGTGTCAAACCGAAAAGTGCAAATATCGCAATCAGACTGTAAACTACAACCCGGCGTATTCTCTTCTCCGGACTACATACAGCTACTTGCAAAGCACTTTTCATGGTTTAGTAGCGGAAGTTTGAGAACGTTCAGGGTTTGATAGCGGGAGTTTGAGAACGTTCAGGGTTTGGTAGCGAGTGTTTGAGAACGTTCAGGGTTTAGTAGCGGAAGTTTGAGAACATTCAGGGTTTGGTAGCGGGTGTTTGAGAACGTTCAGGGTTTGGTAGCGGGAGTTTGAGAACGTTCAGGGTTTGGTAGCGGAAGTTTGAGAACGAACGCCGAAGAAGAAGATAAGCCATTTTCAATTTTATTTTTCAAATTAGGTCCTGCTTCCGGTGATGCTAATTGGTTGGTGTCTTGTAATTGTATCCAGGTAGACGTGGAACAGAAACGTGGAAAGCATACACCCCTGCCGCACACACGTGTAGAGATTTCAAAAACATATGTAATGGCATCATTCATTTTCACTCCGTCACTACTCATACGATACAGGGCGTGCTCAGTTATCAAACAGCTGTTCTTGTACTCCGTAAACTTCCAATATCCTTCAAAGAACAGCTGTAATGATGACCATGATGCTTCTACTGTAGCGATAAAAGAATCATTATATAATGATGATAATATATGCAAAATTCCTCCAGCTGTCCGCCTGTCTGGTCTTCATATTATGTCTGAATTGCAACGGTTTGTTCAACTTGTAAGTGGTTTGGACTAAAGCCAAAAGTCGTGTAACACATTGTATCTACCTTTCGGTCAAAATGTCTTTATCAGCAGCTCTTTCCTTCTCCTTTCTGGTTACCTCGCTTGTTCATCAGCATTTCTTTTCGTGTTACCCTCTTAACTTAACTTAACTTAACGTCTTTATACTGGTTTAGAAGACCCTGCAGAGTCTGTATACAACCAGTTACATTTACATCACCTTTCTCTAAAAGCTATGCGCATCCAGTTTATTCTTAAATGCATTAACTGTCCCTGCCTCCACTACCTCCCCTGGCAATGCATTCCGAGCAGACACCACTCTCTGACTAAAAAAATATTTCCTAATATCTAACCTGGACCTCTCTTTAGTCAGCTTGTAGATATGCCCTCCTGTTATTGTAGGTGGCTGTATTTTAAAAAACTTGTTATAGTCTAATTTATCGATTCCTCTGATCATCTTATAAACCTGTATTAAGTCACCACGAATTCTTCTCTCTTCGAGACACTGTAGGCCGGTTTTTCTGAGTCGTTCCTCATAACTGTAATTCTGGAATCCCACTATCCCTCTCTCTTCTTCCCACCAACTGCCGCATCAACGTGTCTTTTTTTCTAAATGTATTGCGCCTCGTTGTTTCTTTTCTAGATCATTTGAATCACTATCTACTTCCTCTTTTGCTCATCAGCCTCACCATATAGTTCCCTTCTTACTCGCCAGCCTCACTAAATAGTTCCCCTCTTACTCGCCAGCCTCACTATATTTTTCCTCTCTTTCTTGTCAGCCCTACTATGTTTCCTCTCTTTCTTGTCAGCCTCATTATATGTTTCCTCTCTTTCCTGTCAGCCTGACTAAATATTTCCTCCCTTACTCACCAGCCTCACAATATTTTTTCTCTCTTTCTTGTCAGCCTCACTATGTTTTATCTCTTTCTTGTCAGCCTCACTATATGTTTCCTCTCTGTCTTGTCAGCCTCACTATATATTTCTTCTCTTACTCGCTAGCCTGTATATTTCCTTTCTTACTCGTCAGCCTCACTATGTTTCCTCTTTTACATGTCAGCCTTTTTATATGTTTCTTTTTAAACTCGTCACGCCTCACTATGTTTCATCTCTTGCTTGCCATTCTCATTATTATCTGGTTCCTTTCTTGTTTGTCAGCCTTCTTACATTACTATTTCCTTTCTTCAAAGTCAGCCTCAATACTATCTCTTTTCTTGCATATCAGCCTCACTTTTACATTTCATCTCTTGCACATCAGCTTCACTATTATATCTTTCCTCTCTTGCATATCAGCCTCACTTTTATATTTCAACTTGTACACGTCAGCCTCACCTCTATTAATTTATTCTCTTGCACATCAGCCTCACTTTAATGTTTCAACTTGTACACGTCAGCTTCACTACTATATATATTTACTCTCTTGCACATCGATCTCACTATTATGGTTAATCTTTTGCACGTCAGCCTCACTACTAAATCGTTCCTCTCTTGCCCATCCGCCTCTCTATTATGTCTCATCTGTTGCACATCAGCCTCACGAATACTTCCTCACTTGGTCGTCAGCCTCACGACTATCTATTTCGTTTCTTGCACATCAGCCTCACTACTATATCTTTCGCTTTGTTGCCCATCAATATCACTTTTACGTGTCATGTCTTGCACATCAACCTCACTGTTATCTCTTTCCTCTCTTGTACATTAGCCTCACTAGTATGTAACCTCACTTGCACGCCGCTCTCACCACTACCTATTTACCCTCTTGCACATCAGCCTCACTACTATGTCTCCTTTCTTGCACGTCAGCCTCACCACTACCTATTTACCCTCTTGCACATCAGCCTCACTAATTTGTCTCCTCTCTTGCACGTCAGCCTCATCACTACCTATTTCCTCTTTTGCACGTCAGCCTCACCACTACCTGTTTCTAGTCCTGCACTTCAGCCTCACTACACTACTATGTCTCCTCTCTTGCACGTCAGCCTCATCACTACGTAGTTCCTCTCTTGCATGTCAGCCTCACCACTACCTATTTCCCCTCTTGCACATCAGCCTCACTACTATGTCTCCTCACTTGCACGTCAGCCTTACCACTACCTATTTCCACTCTTGCACATCAGCCTCATTATTATGTCTCCTGTCTTGCACGTCAGCCTCACCACTACCTATTTCCTCTCTGGCACGTCAGCCTCACCACTACCTATTTCCTCTCTGGCACGTCAGCCTCACCACTACCCATTTCCGCTCTTGCACGTCAGCCTCACCAATACATATCTCCTCTCTTGCACGTCAGCCTCACCACTACCTATTTCTTCTCTTGCACATCAGCCTCACTACTATGTCTCCTCTCTTGCACGTCAGCCTCACCACTACCTATTTCCTCTCTTGCACGTCAGCCTCACCACTACCTATTTCCACTCTTGCACATCAGCCTCATTATTATGTCTCCTCTCTTGCACGTCAGCCTCACCACTTCCTATTTCCTCTCTGGCACGTCAGCCTCACCACTACCCATTTCCACTCTTGCACGTCAGCCTCACCACTACATATCTCCTCTCTTGCACGTCAGCCTCACTATGTTTTATCTCTTTCTTGTCAGCCTTACTATATGTTTCCTCTCTTTCTTGTCAGCCTCACTATATGTTTCCTCTCTTTCTTGTCAGCCTCGGTATATATTTTTTCTTTTACACGGCAGCCTAACTATGTTTCGTCTCTTGCTCGTCAGCCTCATTATGTGTTTCCTCTCTTTCTTGTCAGCCTCACTATATGTTTCGTCTCTGTCTTGTCAGCCTCGCTATATATTTCTTCTCTTACTCGCTAGCCTGTATATTTCCTTTCTTACTCGTCAGCCTCACTATGTTTCCTCTTTTACATGTCAGCCTTTTTATATGTTTCTTTTTAAACTCGTCACGCCTCACTATGTTTCATCTCTTGCTTGCCATTCTCATTATTATCTGGTTCCTTTCTTGTTTGTCAGCCTTCTTACATTACTATTTCCTTTCTTCAAAGTCAGCCTCAATACTATCTCTTTTCTTGCATATCAGCCTCACTTTTACATTTCATCTCTTGCACATCAGCTTCACTATTATATCTTTCCTCTCTTGCATATCAGCCTCACTTTTATATTTCAACTTGTACACGTCAGCCTCACCTCTATTAATTTATTCTCTTGCACATCAGCCTCACTTTAATGTTTCAACTTGTACACGTCAGCTTCACTACTATATATATTTACTCTCTTGCACATCGATCTCACTATTATGGTTAATCTTTTGCACGTCAGCCTCACTACTAAATCGTTCCTCTCTTGCCCATCCGCCTCTCTATTATGTCTCATCTGTTGCACATCAGCCTCACGAATACTTCCTCACTTGGTCGTCAGCCTCACGACTATCTATTTCGTTTCTTGCACATCAGCCTCACTACTATATCTTTCGCTTTGTTGCCCATCAATATCACTTTTACGTGTCATGTCTTGCACATCAACCTCACTGTTATCTCTTTCCTCTCTTGTACATTAGCCTCACTAGTATGTAACCTCACTTGCACGCCGCTCTCACCACTACCTATTTACCCTCTTGCACATCAGCCTCACTACTATGTCTCCTTTCTTGCACGTCAGCCTCACCACTACCTATTTCCCCTCTTGCACATCAGCCTCACTAATTTGTCTCCTCTCTTGCACGTCAGCCTCATCACTACCTATTTCCTCTTTTGCACGTCAGCCTCACCACTACCTGTTTCTAGTCCTGCACTTCAGCCTCACTACACTACTATGTCTCCTCTCTTGCACGTCAGCCTCATCACTACGTAGTTCCTCTCTTGCATGTCAGCCTCACCACTACCTATTTCCCCTCTTGCACATCAGCCTCACTACTATGTCTCCTCACTTGCACGTCAGCCTTACCACTACCTATTTCCACTCTTGCACATCAGCCTCATTATTATGTCTCCTGTCTTGCACGTCAGCCTCACCACTACCTATTTCCTCTCTGGCACGTCAGCCTCACCACTACCTATTTCCTCTCTGGCACGTCAGCCTCACCACTACACATTTCCGCTCTTGCACGTCAGCCTCACCACTACATATCTCCTCTCTTGCACGTCAATCTCACCACTACCTATTTCTTCTCTTGCACATCAGCCTCACTACTATGTCTCCTCTCTTGCACGTCAGCCTCACCACTACCTATTTCCTCTTATGCACGTCAGCCTCACCACTACCTATTTCCACTCTTGCACATCAGCCTCATTATTATGTCTCCTCTCTTGCACGTCAGCCTCACCACTTCCTATTTCCTCTCTGGCACGTCAGCCTCACCACTACCCATTTCCGCTCTTGCACGTCAGCCTCACCACTACATATCTCCTCTCTTGCACGTCAGCCTCACTATGTTTTATCTCTTTCTTGTCAGCCTTACTATATGTTTCCTCTCTTTCTTGTCAGCCTCACTATATGTTTCCTCTCTTTCTTGTCAGCCTCGGTATATATTTTTTCTTTTACACGGCAGCCTAACTATGTTTCGTCTCTTGCTCGTCAGCCTCATTATGTGTTTCCTCTCTTTCTTGTCAGCCTCACTATATGTTTCGTCTCTGTCTTGTCAGCCTCACTATATATTTCTTCTCTTACTCGCTAGCCTGTATATTTCCTTTCTTACTCGTCAGCCTCACTATGTTTCCTCTTTTACATGTCAGCCTTTTTATATGTTTCTTTTTAAACTCGTCACGCCTCACTATGTTTCATCTCTTGCTTGCCATTCTCATTATTATCTGGTTCCTTTCTTGTTTGTCAGCCTTCTTACATTACTATTTCCTTTCTTCAAAGTCAGCCTCAATACTATCTCTTTTCTTGCATATCAGCCTCACTTTTACATTTCATCTCTTGCACATCAGCTTCACTATTATATCTTTCCTCTCTTGCATATCAGCCTCACTTTTATATTTCAACTTGTACACGTCAGCCTCACCTCTATTAATTTATTCTCTTGCACATCAGCCTCACTTTAATGTTTCAACTTGTACACGTCAGCTTCACTACTATATATATTTACTCTCTTGCACATCGATCTCACTATTATGGTTAATCTTTTGCACGTCAGCCTCACTACTAAATCGTTCCTCTCTTGCCCATCCGCCTCTCTATTATGTCTCATCTGTTGCACATCAGCCTCACGAATACTTCCTCACTTGGTCGTCAGCCTCACGACTATCTATTTCGTTTCTTGCACATCAGCCTCACTACTATATCTTTCGCTTTGTTGCCCATCAATATCACTTTTACGTGTCATGTCTTGCACATCAACCTCACTGTTATCTCTTTCCTCTCTTGTACATTAGCCTCACTAGTATGTAACCTCACTTGCACGCCGCTCTCACCACTACCTATTTACCCTCTTGCACATCAGCCTCACTACTATGTCTCCTTTCTTGCACGTCAGCCTCACCACTACCTATTTCCCCTCTTGCACATCAGCCTCACTAATTTGTCTCCTCTCTTGCACGTCAGCCTCATCACTACCTATTTCCTCTTTTGCACGTCAGCCTCACCACTACCTGTTTCTAGTCCTGCACTTCAGCCTCACTACACTACTATGTCTCCTCTCTTGCACGTCAGCCTCATCACTACGTAGTTCCTCTCTTGCATGTCAGCCTCACCACTACCTATTTCCCCTCTTGCACATCAGCCTCACTACTATGTCTCCTCACTTGCACGTCAGCCTTACCACTACCTATTTCCACTCTTGCACATCAGCCTCATTATTATGTCTCCTGTCTTGCACGTCAGCCTCACCACTACCTATTTCCTCTCTGGCACGTCAGCCTCACCACTACCTATTTCCTCTCTGGCACGTCAGCCTCACCACTACCCATTTCCGCTCTTGCACGTCAGCCTCACCAATACATATCTCCTCTCTTGCACGTCAGCCTCACCACTACCTATTTCTTCTCTTGCACATCAGCCTCACTACTATGTCTCCTCTCTTGCACGTCAGCCTCACCACTACCTATTTCCTCTCTTGCACGTCAGCCTCACCACTACCTATTTCCACTCTTGCACATCAGCCTCATTATTATGTCTCCTCTCTTGCACGTCAGCCTCATCACTTCCTATTTCCTCTCTGGCACGTCAGCCTCACCACTACCCATTTCCGCTCTTGCACGTCAGCCTCACCACTACATATCTGCTCTCTTGCACGTCAGCCTCACTATGTTTTATCTCTTTCTTGTCAGCCTTACTATATGTTTCCTCTCTTTCTTGTCAGCCTCACTATATGTTTCCTCTCTTTCTTGTCAGCCTCGGTATATATTTTTCCTTTTACACGGCAGCCTAACTATGTTTCGTCTCTTGCTCGTCAGCCTCATTATGTGTTTACTCTCTTTCTTGTCAGCCTCACTATATGTTTCGTCTCTGTCTTGTCAGCCTCACTATATATTTCTTCTCTTACTCGCTAGCCTGTATATTTCCTTTCTTACTCGTCAGCCTCACTATGTTTCCTCTTTTACATGTCAGCCTTTTTATATGTTTCTTTTTAAACTCGTCACGCCTCACTATGTTTCATCTCTTGCTTGCCATTCTCATTATTATCTGGTTCCTTTCTTGTTTGTCAGCCTTCTTACATTACTATTTCCTTTCTTCAAAGTCAGCCTCAATACTATCTCTTTTCTTGCATATCAGCCTCACTTTTACATTTCATCTCTTGCACATCAGCTTCACTATTATATCTTTCCTCTCTTGCATATCAGCCTCACTTTCATATTTCAACTTGTACACGTCAGCCTCACCTCTATTAATTTATTCTCTTGCACATCAGCCTCACTTTAATGTTTCAACTTGTACACGTCAGCTTCACTACTATATATATTTACTCTCTTGCACATCGATCTCACTATTATGGTTAATCTTTTGCACGTCAGCCTCACTACTAAATCGTTCCTCTCTTGCCCATCCGCCTCTCTATTATGTCTCATCTGTTGCACATCAGCCTCACGAATACTTCCTCACTTGGTCGTCAGCCTCACGACTATCTATTTCGTTTCTTGCACATCAGCCTCACTACTATATCTTTTGCTTTGTTGCCCATCAATATCACTTTTACGTTTCATGTCTTGCACATCAACCTCACTTTTATCTCTTTCCTCTCTTGTACATTAGCCTCACTAGTATGTAACCTCACTTGCACGCCGCTCTCACCACTACCTATTTACCCTCTTGCACATCAGCCTCACTACTATGTCTCCTCTCTTGCACGTCAGCCTCACCACTACCTATTTCCCCTCTTGCACATCATCCTCACTAAATTGTCTCCTCTCTTGCACGTCAGCCTCATCACTACGTAGTTCCTCTCTTGCATGTCAGCCTCACCACTACCTATTTCCCCTCTTGCACATCAGCCTCACTACTATGTCTCCTCTCTTGCACGTCAGCCTTACCACTACCTATTTCCACTCTTGCACATCAGCCTCATTATTATGTCTCCTGTCTTGCACGTCAGCCTTACCACTACCTATTTCCTCTCTGGCACGTCAGCCTCACCACTACCTATTTCCTCTCTGGCACGTCAGCCTCACCACTACCCATTTCCGCTCTTGCACGTCAGCCTCACCACTACATATCTCCTCTCTTGCACGTCAGCCTCACCACTACCTATTTCTTCTCTTGCACATCAGCCTCACTACTATGTCTCCTCTCTTGCACGTCAGCCTCACCACTACCTATTTCCTCTCTTGCACGTCAGCCTCACCACTACCTATTTCCACTCTTGCACATCAGCCTCATTATTATGTCTCCTCTCTTGCACGTCAGCCTCACCACTACCTATTTCCTCTCTGGCACGTCAGCCTCACCACTTCCTTTTTCCTCTCTAGCACGTCAGCCTCAACACTACCTATTTCCTCTCTTGCACATCAGCCTCACTACTATGTCTCCTCTCTTGCACGTCAGCCTCACCACTACCTATTTCCTCTCTTGCACGTCAGCCTCACCCCTACCTATTTCCCCTCTGGCACGTCAGCCTCACCACTACCTATTTCCTCTCTGTCATGTCAGCCTCACATTACCTATTTCCTCTCTTGCGCGTCAGCCTCACCACTACATATTTCCCCTCTTGCACATCAGCCTCACTATTATGTTTCCTCTCTTGCACGTCATCCTCACCACTACATATTTTCTCTCTTGCACGTCAGCCTCACCACCACCTATTTACCCTCTTGCACATCAGCCTCATTATTATGTCTCCTCTCTTGCACGTCAGCCTCACCACTACCTATTTCCTCTCTGGCACGTCAGCCTCACCACTACCCATTTCCTCTCTTGGACGTCAGCCTCACCACTACATATTTCCTCTCTTGCACGTCAGCCTCACCACTACCTATTTCCTCTTTTGCACGTCAGCCTCACTACTACCTATTTCCTCTCTTGCACATCAGCCTCACTACTATGTCTCCTCTCTTGCACGTCAGCCTCACCACTACCTATTTCCTCTCTTGCACGTCAGCCTCACCACTACCTATTTCCCCTCTGGCACGTCAGCCTCACCACTACCTATTTCCTCTCTGTCATGTCAGCCTCACATTACCTATTTCCTCTCTTGCACGTCAGCCTCACCACTACATATTTCCCCTCTTGCACATCAGCCTCACTATTATGTTTCCTCTCTTGCACGTCTACCTCACCACTACATATTTCCTCTCTTGCACGTCAGCCTCACCACCACCTATTTACCCTCTTGCACATCATCCTCATTATTATGTCTCCTCTCTTGCACGTCAGCCTCACCACTACCTATTTCCTCTCTGGCACGTCAGCCTCACCACTACCCATTTCCTCTCTTGGACGTCAGCCTCACCACTACATATTTCCTCTCTTGCACATCAGCCTCACCACTACCTATTTCCCCTCTTGCACATCAGCCTCACTACTATGTCTCCTCTCTTGCACGACAGCCTTTCCACTACCTATTTCCTCTCTGGCACGTCAGCCTCACCACTACCTATTTACTCTCTTGCACGTCAACCTCACCACTACATATTTCCTCTCTTGCACGTCAGCCTCACCACTACCTATTTCCTCTCTTGCACGTCAGCCTCACTACTACCTATTTCCCCTCTTGCACATCAGCCTCACTACTGTGTCTCCTCTCTTGCACGTCAGCCTCACTTCTACCTATTTTCGCTCTTGCACAATAGCCTCACTACTATGTCTCCTCTCTTGCACGTCAGCCTCACCATTACCTATTTCCTCTCTGGCACGTCAGCCTCACCACTACATATTTCCTCTCTTGCACGTCAGCCTCATTATTATGCATCTTCTCTTGCGTATCTCGTCTGATTATTAACTGTTTACAATCGTTGTATACGTGAGATCACTGTATTCAACATGTTGGCCCATCTGCAAAGACTTCTCAGGGAATTAAATAGTGCACTTTCATAAATTGTTATTCGATTCATGGCCTGACATATGAGCGGGAATTGATGTATTACGTTCTGAATTCTGGCTCATTTGAATTGGGTCTATTTTATCTTTTATGTTTATTTGTTAGTTTCATTTGATCTGTTTAAATCTGCTTCATGCAATTGCATACTTTTCATTACGTACTTGAATACGTTCGTCTGCAGACATGCATGTCTTTTTTGGGGTTACCTGTTCGTTGAAAAGGCTTCCGGGGGGGGGGGGCGGGAGGTGGGGAAGGAGGGATCCGTTGTGCATCGTGAGTCATCTCTTCCAGTCATCTCCTCTTTGTCTGGCCCCTAAGCCAAGGTAGGTGAGACCGCGAAGGAGTTGTAGACGCAGAGGAAAACTTCACCATTTAAATCGAATTCCAATGCAAGGAAGGCAACAGTGTCAAACAAACTGCTAAATCGTTATACTATAACATTATAGCATAAGCGCGGCGTACCGTACGCACAGTAACAATGTCAATAGAACGAAAAGAGGATCGGCGAAAGAACTTGCGTTGTAATGTTGACTTTATTTTTTGTTTTTAAATTGATAGACAGATTGACAAATAGATATATGTCCATCGTTGCCGACGAGGACCGCCTTGTCACAGATTTCAGGCCAATGCGGGCACGAAAACATCTGCTACATATCGGGCACGAAAACATCTGCTACATATCGGGCACGAAAACATCTGCTACATATCGGGCACACGAGGTTTGTAGAAGGTGATGGTGTTCCCGCTGCTCGGGATTTCCACGTCTCGCGTCTGCTCTGGGCTTTCACAACACGGTCATCTTCACAGGCAGCTACACCCGATTTTACTGCGCTTCTCCAGTCCAATCTGTTTTGCGCAAGACATTCCCATGTGTCGAAGTCTATCTGGCAACTTTTCAGTGAGTCCTTCAGACCGTCTTTAAAACGTTTCTTTGGGCGCCCTCTCTCGCGCCATCCCTCTCTCAACTCTCCGTAGAGAAGCTTCTTTGGGAGCCGCTCGTCTGACATACGGACGAGGTGTCCGGCCCATCCTAGTCGTGCTTTCTCTAGCAGGGCATGGAAGCTGGGCATGTTAGCTCTCGAGAAAACCTCGATGTCAGTGACACGATCTTGCCATCGGATGTGGAATATTCGCCTCAGGCAACCTGTGTGGAAGTGGTTTAACCTTCTTGCATGTCCAAAGTATACAGTCCAGCTTTCTCAAGCGTATAGTAGGGTTGGAATGATGGTTGCACGGTAGACTTGGAGTTTGGTCTTGACGCTGATGCCACGACGTGCCCAAACCATCGAGCGCATTCTACCAAAGGCTGTGCTGGCCTTTGCTATTCTGCATGCCACCTCATCGTCTAGGCTGACAGATCTCGAAAGCGTGCTGCCCAGATATGTGAATTTGTCTACGGCATTCAGCGTCTGCCCGCTGACTGTAGTCTCCGGTTTTGTGTACGGCATGCCTGGTGCTGGTTGGTACATGACCTCTGTTTTTTTGGCATTTATGGTCAGGCCAAAATTTTCGCATGCGGCAGAGAACTGACCATTCCAACCTGCATGTTCAGTTCTGAGTTGCTCATTAGAGCGCAGTCGTCAGCAAATACAAGTTCCCTGATTATGTCGCCAGCCACTTTGGTTTTGGCCTTCATTCTTCTGGGATTGAGTAATTTTCCATATGTGCGGTACTTTATGGGTATTCCAAGCTCCAATGATCTGAAGGCGTCTGTCATCGTGGCCGCGAACATCATGCTGAACAAGGTCGGGGCGACTACACATCCTTGTTTTACTCCGTTTGATACTAGAAACGTTTTAGAGATTGCACCGCTGTCCAGTACACGAGCACACATGCCTTCGTGTAGCTGTTTCACCATTGTTATGAACTTGTTGGGGCAGCCAAACTTAGACATTATCATCCACAGCCCTCCTCTGTTTACTGTATCAAATGCCTTTGTCAAATCAATAAATGTACAAGGCCTGATTTTGTTCTCGACACTTCTCTTGTACTTGGCGAGCTGCAAAAATCATGTCCACTGTTCCTCTTCCGGCTCTGAATCCACACTGGCTTTCTGGGAGGTTGTGGCTTTGTTCAAGGTGTTTGTTGAGCCTGTTAGCAATAAACACGCTAGGATCTTGCCTGCTACGGAGAGTAGCGATATTCCACAATGATTGTCGCATTCCTGACGGTTGCCTTATCTTTTGTACAGGTGAACGATTGAGGCGTCCCTTAGCTCCTGCGGATTTTTTCCTTCAGTTAGTTAGTTAGTTAGTTGATTGTATCTACGCTTCGCTTATCATAGCTATCTTTTACTCTGGCGTGCAGCACCTTCTATCTTACTTACTTAGTCGCTATTCTTCTACCTTGAAGTCTTGCACATTGTAACTTACTCTCCCCAACTCTAACCTTGAAGTGTATATTTTTGCTAGAAAGAGTACCAGACTATTCTATCCGATATCTATGTCTTGGCCTTCTTCCAGTCGTCCTCGGTCTTGTATTGTTCCAGCAGACATTGGGCAGTCCTGAAACCTTTGACACTCCCCTTCCTATTGCCGCAGTGAGAGCCAATCTTTTCATTCTGTAGACATGGCAAAACCAAGAAGTTGTGATTGTAATTGCAAATGGCTGTCTTTCTTTTGTGTAAACAAAATTGCGAGGTGCGAGCGCGTGGTAGAATGGTTTCGTTGCCTTCCTGCTGGCAAGGAAGGCAGCTGATCGAATCCCGGGTAAGGCATATGTTGTTTTTTCTGTTAAGAGTAAAATTAACAAACATAGCGAAGCGACCTGCAGTTTTTTTTTGCCTAAAAACTCCTCGACTACTCCTGCAATGGGAATATAGTCGAACGCCAGTGTTTTTTGTTTTGTTTGTTGTTCCAATAAAAAGTTGGTTCCGCTGTCACGTATTTGCGCGTCGAAGTAACTTCCTTTGTTTGCCACAATGCAGGCCACCTTTTCTAATCCACCACTGGTTTTTGGATGTTGACAGAAAACTTCCAAATATAGAGGCCACCCAGCTGATGCGCTTGTAGTAGTTCCTACTCCTCTACTATGTTTTACTCTTTCATTTCGTTTCTTTTAGGGCGATCTATGTGGAACATGGAGCTATAACCTCTGCTGGTTCCATTACAGCTAATCTATATCCGAGCAATTGCAGCGGTAGGTTCTGAAACAAGGACTTTACATAATGATGTTGCTAACCTCATATACAACCTTCATTAGTTACCTTTTTGGATATGCTTCGGCGAGTTCAGAGGTGCTATATTTCTTTATTACGACCTACTTTCTTGCGTAATATTAGGTACTTCCTGTCTGATACTGTGACGTCAACCACGTTGGGTGCCACAGAATACGAGGTGTGTTCAAATAGTATCCGTCTTTATTTAATTTCCACAGAAACAAAAGAAGCATGGGTGATGTCCTTCGGCGGAGAGATAAAGGGAACGGACATGCGCTTGCGTGCATTTTATTTCGCCCACAGATTGCGTGAGTCGCTGGCATTCAGCCTTTCAGTGTTCAGAGTGGTGAACACCCATCAGGATTTCATTCACCACGAAATGACGGAAAAAACTGAGCAGTGGTATTGCATCAAATGTTGCCCAAAAACTAGGCGATACCCAGGTGATGATGAGTCGTGGACGTTGATACCAAGCTGCAGTCACTACAGTAGAGACATTCAAAATCTCAGAGTCCAAAAAGAGCGAGGCATGTGCGCAGCAATGTCAAAGTCATGTTGACCGTTTTCTTTTATTCCCATGGGGTTGTGCATCACGAGTACGCACTGTAGCAGAACTCACTGTTTGCCCTGGCCGTTATTCTAACTGAGAACATTCTCACACTCATCCACATCATCATGACCACACACTTTAAATAAAATAGCACACATCAGAGGGCATATTTATTTCATAATATTCATATCATAAAAAATGAGTAGTGGAATTACAAACACAATTCAATACATATCATCTTAACTAATTATTCCTATGTTAAATATAAGTTAATATAAATATTAAATAAAGCGGACATTTTAAGCATAAGCTATTGATTGAATTCCCAACTATCTAAACCCAGTTCTATTGCCTTGCAATTACATCACACACACCTCGCCTTAACTGCGTCCCCAACACACCTATCAAATACTCTTCCTCACTCAAATCCCCTCAGGCGGGCGATCTGGACATACCTCGTTCACATTGTGTCCTGCTTACAACACAACATTCAGATTATCACTTAATACAAAACTCACACACCTACTTGAGCGATCCTGTTCTATCACTAACATTCGTGCAACAGTCTATCAATCGCTCCTCTATCTAAGTCGGTGAGCTAAACATACTATCTAAATTCAGTCTCTCTCTCTCTCTCTCCTCTCTCTCGCTCTCATCTCTCTATCCCTCCTCTTCATCCAGCCTCCTGAGCTAAACTTTGTCTCGAGTTATATACACTCAAGCAAAGTCAGAACTCGACCAATGGATCTCAGGGGATGGCTATATTCAGTCTTATTGGAACGAAACACTTTGCACACCTGTCATTAATTCTCTCGCAATAAGCCCCGCTGCCAATCCGTCTGTCAATCATTCTCTCCCTACCAAAATCGGAAGGCCAGTGGTCAGCTCCTACCTGTCCACATTCTGTGCCCCAGCTCTGTTCTCCTTTGTTGAGACGGTGAGTGACCTTGACACGCATTCCGGTACATTTGTTATCAGCAACCACATCACCCCTGTCCTAAACTCTCTGCCCCGGCGAGAACTGTTACAGCACAACAAGGTCCAAACGTTACCAAAGAGTATTAAATGCAGTGGATTCGTCCCCTTCTTGGTGTTGTTCATTGCACACGATCGAAACTGTGGACAGTTGAATCTTGGAAGCTCCATCGTGACAACGCACCCACCCATTCTTTCCACCTGATTAGGACTTCTTGACCAAACACAACATTCCTCTGGTTCGCCATGCTCCCTGTTCTCCCAAACATGGCTCCTTGCAATTTGTGGCTGTTCCTGTAGCTAACAACTCAGCTGAAAGGGACCCTATTAGAGTCACGAGAAGACATTATTCGGAATGCGGCGACGCAGATGTACTCCATTCCGAAAGAAGCCTTCCTGAAATGCATCCAATATCTCCGCTTTGAGAAATGTGTGCAATTTCAAGTGGAGTACTTTGAACAGGTATTAGAGTTTTCTTCTGCTTCTTCTTCTTCGTACGCAGTCAGACAGTAACCATTATTTTTTTCGAAAAAAGCGGCGGTCATCCTGAGGCTGTCGCCGCTGCCATAGAGCTTGTCTTGCAGTTCCACTGGTGATGGCCACATCTGCTCTCTGATCCTCGTATGTCGGGCAGTTCTGCAGCAGATGTTCAGCGGTCATTTTACCGGTACCGCACGGGCATTCGTCGGTACCACCTATCTTCAATTTGTTGAATAGGTGGTACCTCAGTCTATTGTGGCCAGTGCGAAGTCTGAAGAAAACGACCTGCTCTCTTCTGTTCAACTGGTAATGGGCATCGTTTTTGGTGTAACCAGTATGTTCAGTTTCCCATTTGGTCATGTATCTGGCTTTGATAAGCCGTTTTGACTCTTCGTACGTCATACTAGTATCTGTTTGTGGTAGTCTTGCACCTTCTTTTGCCAGTCTGTCCGCCTCCTCGTTGCCTTGGATGTTGCAGTGTGATGGGACCCACTGTACCACTACCCTTTTTGGTGCGGACTGCTGGCACAGTTTGCAGAGTGCTGCTCTTAAGTCATTAAGCTCAGTGTTTTTCTGGCTTTAGAGCATCTGTAAGCAGGACTATATGGCTTTCATTTTCATTGTGTGTCACCATTTCTTCCACTGCCGCCCACAGTGCCTCTGCCTCCGCTCTGAAATTGCTTGTGTACTTACCAGTAGCGATTGACAGTGTTATTTGTCTGCCATTTGGTAGGTTCAGGAATGCTCCTCCGTTTTGTGTAGTGTTTGTTACAGAACCGTCGGTGTATGCATGGGTCCAGTCCATGCTTGGGTAGCTTTTCGATAAGAAGCTTAGGGTAGTATCTCTCCTTTCTTTTTCAGTCTGGCAGTTTTTGTTTCCAATACCTGGTATATTTTCTACCACCTCTGGAAATATATCCTGCCTCCAGGTAAGTTTTCGTACAGTAGTGATGGGTTTTGGTGTTGTTAGTGCGTTTATGGGATCTTCGTGCATCTTTGCTTTGGCTATTTCTGCAAAGTTTCTCCGCTTTAGTTTCCCATTTCCCAAATTGTTTAGTCTCTGGTGCATTGGATGGTCAGTCAGTCTTCGGAGTTTCTCTGACTGCAGCTGGGCTCTGCAGTCTCTTCTATCGGTCATGGATTGCAGTTTTGTAATCTTTTCAAGTTCTACAATTGGCGTTGACTTCATGCCTCCTGTTATAACTCTCATGGCTTGGTTTTGAAGTTTGCTAACTTTATCGAAGTTCGCCTTTGCTGCTGTTGTCCATGCCGCAATGCCATACTCGAGAACTGGTCTCACTCTTCCATTGTACAGTTTCTTTAGTATGCCTTCGTCTGCTCCCCAGCTTGTGCCATCAAGTTTCCTCATGATTGCCATTCTTTCTCTGGCTCTCACTCGGTTTCTCTCGATCTGACTTTTCCATGTCATGCGCCGATCAAATGTGACTCCCAGATAGGTTGGGTTGTCGTTTGGCTGCAGGAATTTGCCATTTAGACTTAATTTGGTATTTTGGGGTTTTGTTGAAAGCGAGAATATTGTGCATGTGGTTTTCTCCTCGTTTATTTTGACCAGATTAGAGTTTTCAACCTCCATGCAAGTAATCATATTTTTTTCAGCTCACAAGTCGGATTCTTTTTAAAAACACTTTGTATGGCTCGGATATATAATGCCACACCAGAAGCAAATTATGAAAAAATCATGTAAACTAAAGAATACAGATGAAGCTTCTGAACAACTTAAAACCCTTATCCAAGCTGTATGGAAAGTCGACCAAACGAAAAACAACTATCACTACTTCTATCGAGCAAAGCATGAGAACGGGGCTCAGCATATTTAGTGACAACTCACAGGCTAAGTTTGGCTGCATCACCCATGTGTGTGTTCGGACAAGCAGCATAGACAGCTGGAAAATCTTGCAAGACTGGTGCATGATAATAACGAATTGCGTACCGAGCACTGGACTACAGAGACGAACCTGTATACAAATCTGTTTAGAAGCCATAAGAACTCTCTACTACATTTTCCTTTATCCACACAACTGGTCTTTATATGTAGATGAAATAGAAAAACACAGCAAACGAGTAGAAGAAGATACGAGCAATATGGACAAAAATAGTTACAAAGACATGAGATTGTATTTGAATTTACTAACTGGTTTAGAGGCTATCACCAGTTGGCGCCAGAAAAGTGTACTATTACATCTCCTGTTTATCATTTATATGGACATAATAACACATCATTAAAACCATTAATTTCTACATTGAAAGAAGTCTATTGTGTGTGGGATCAAAGTATGATATACTCAATAGAAAAAAACTTTCAAAAGCATAAACATTACAGACAGGGCATCAGAACAGGAGTAAGAAAAAAATCAACTGGTTTGTTGATGTCAAAGAAACTCTTTATCTAACCATTGCTTGGAAATATCACAGCTCACACGGGTGAAACACAAGTGAAGGCCCCACCCTGGCACGCCCGTTCACGCCATAAGGGAACAGGTAAAGTGATATGATAGTGATGTCTGCCGCCACCGTTTGTTTGAGACTCCTTGTTTAGATAAATAGGGCGGGGCCTCGCCACTAGAGAAGGGCGACAAGGAAAGCTTCGTGGGTGGGGTTTATAATGCGTTTTGTTATCGATGAGGATACATTAAAACTCATTGCGTTGGTTACACGTAAATACATGTGTTCCAAAGTGTTTTTATTTAATCAAATTCTTCTTCCATATCCTAATGCCAACTTATGGTCCTTACACAGGATATAACAACCATAGAAGTTGGTCTCATTTCATGAATTAAACGTGATAGTAATATGAAGCATGTGTGTTAGTGAAAACATGCCCGTTCAATACTGTTTTGCGCCATAATCATAGATTCGGTAAGAGATCGAGTTTCTTTCAGACGAACTGTCGTGGGAGCGACGTTCTGCAAAGGACATGCTACATGATGATACCATAGGCACAGCTATCTTCTCCAACTCCCCCTCCCCAACCCCACCACATAACGATTGGTGTTTCGAATCACATAACAAACGTGTCCCGCTATAAGCAACGCATGCAGCGAGAAATGATGTGTAAGAAATTTTCCGCTCATGTCCGAAATAATATATAAACAGCACACTTGAAAAAGGAAAAGGATAAACTATAAATATACTATACATATACATACACATATAACAATACATAATCATATCACACTAGCTGACCCGTGCAGATCATCTGCCCGATATAAATAAAACTACGAATCCTTCCTTCGCAGTCTTCCCCTCTCCCCCCCCCCCCTCTCCCCCAGTGTCTTTCGTCATTTTCATGGTTGCCTCAGCTTGAAGTATTTAGGTCTGCCCTACTCCTCGTGCCCGGAGAATTCCAGCGCAGAGACTTCTTTGTTTTTCTATCAGGTTGTTTCGGGATGTTGTAATTTTCATCACCGTCTTCTTTTGACATACATCTGCCCTGTTCTTTCCTAAAGTTCTATATTATGTGTGACGCGAGTGTGCGGTCGGTGCCGTGTGTGGGTCACTGGGGTAACTAACTAACTTACTAGCTAACATACTATCTAACTAAATAACTAACTAACGCACTAAATAACTAACTAACGCACTCACTAATTAACTAACTCACTAACTAACTAACTAACCAGTTAACTAACTAACTATACAATCAATCTGATTCAGGAACCCATAAAGATGTTTAGACTAAACCAATAGGCAGTCACACGCACACGCACACACATACACAAAAGGCAATTGAAATGGGGTGTGTTGTTTGGAAAGGCGCAAATATCGCAGCTTCGCTGTAAACTACGACATAACGTTTCAAGGTCTATTTCAGGACGAAAGCCGAAGATGAAAAACAGAAGAAAAAGAAGAACATATACTCTGCCATGTCTAGTGACATGAATATGACGATCTTTATGAAAATACCCTGTGAATTAAAGCCACATCACTTCATCCTCAACTTCAACACCTGCTACTGGGATTACTTCTAGCTCTTTCTCTTTTTTCCCCCTTAAAACAATAAACATCGAATTACCTGTCAAATTGTGCACGTATTCAACTACCCACACAGCAAGATGTGATCCACACTCTCCCTCCCCTTTTACCGTCTCCTCACAAGCCCAGCTGCCCTCAAATAAAAATCGCTAAATCCCCGATGATTTGAGATTTCTCCCAAATCCTCGGCCCCGAACCGTAACTCTTGTTCCGTGGAGGTGAATTACTATCAGTTCAAGCTAGGCCACTCACGCCACTCGACTCTACTTTCGGTGCTAGACGGTGTTCGGTTCGAGAACTCATCTTCACTTTCGTGGTAAGTATTACATGTTCTTTTTTGTCTTTCCATCCGTTTTTTTTCTCCGTGGTCTTCATTCTTTGTAAATCATTATTGTAATTCTGGAACTATTTCCCTTTAATCTATGGTCTATTTCAGGTTAATATGGTTTTCACAACAGTTTCTAAGTTCCAAATTTTCTCCTGTCACGAGCATTAAGTGAACGATCTTACATCACTTTGAGTTATGAAGAAGGTGTGCCTGTGTTTTCCTCAATGTAGTGCAATACATGGATCTAAGCAAACTAACCACTACATTGAATACCGTGTCGATACGCACTTCCTAATCCAGGCTGCTGTAACACAGCGTGTTTCCAAGTACATAGGGTTGATATGAAGTGGGGGTCTTCATCAATATGTTGCACCTCTCTGACGTTATTATCATGTAGCTTGTCCTTTGCAGAACGTCGCTCTCACAACAGCCGATCTGTAAGACTCTCGATCTCTGGCCAGAGTGCCCGTCGCTGTCATCTTCAGGACCTCCGTGATGTCTTGTGGCCATCTGCTTCTCGGTCTGCCTCTGCCCCGCCTTCCAGGAACCATACCCTCCGATATTGTTCTCTCTATGCCACTATGGCGTTAGATGTGACCAACATATTTCAGTTTTCTCGATAAGATGTTATTTACCAACCAATGTTCGTCGATGTCAAGCTCTTTTAGTATATCTCAATTTTTGCGTTTCGCCACCCATAGTATTTTGAGCACCATTCTGTAGCATTTCAGTTCAAAAGAGTCAATCCTTTTCTCAAGTGTCTGTGTGGTGGTCCACGTTTCACATCTATACGTTGCCACCGGGAAGATGCAAGTTCGTTAACATTGACACCAATTTGGTGTTCTCAAACGTAAACCACCTTGAATGCTGCTTGAAACGAATACAATGATCCAAATACTTCACACAGATAACTTGGACACGCAAAAGGCTCGACACGACAACAAAACATGGATGAGTCCCTATTAAAATCTTTTAGTCGAGATGTTAACTTAACTTAACTTAACGTTTTTATACTGGTTTAGAAAACTCTGCAGAGTCTGTATACAACCAGTTTTCATTTACATTACCTTGCTCTAAAAGGTATACGCATCCAATCTCTTCTTAAATGCATTAATTGTAACTGCCTCCACTACTGCCTGTGACAATGCATTCCAAGTATTCACCACTCTCTGACTAAAAAAAACTTCCTAATATCTAATCTGGACCTGTCTTTAGTTAATTTGTAGCTATGCCGTCTTGATCTTGTAGGTGATTGTATTTTGAAAAAAAACTTGTTATAGTCAATTTTCTCTGTTCCTTTGATTATCTTATAAACCTGTATTAAGTCACCTCGAATTCTGCTTTTTTCTAGACACTGTATGCAAGTCTTTCTTAGTCTTTTCTCATAACAGTAATCCTTTAATCCCACTGTCAGCTTTGTCGCTCTTTTTGTATCCTTTACAGCATGTTCAAATCCCCTCTACGATAAGGACTTCACACGTGTACACATGACACCAATCTATTTCTAACTAATGATTTGTACAGGTTAACACTTTCTCGCTCCTATGTTTAATATTTCTTTTTATCATACTTAACATTTTTTTTGCCTTTTACACTACTACCTAGACTTGCTCACTCACTTTACCTGTATGATCTATTATAACCCCTGGATCCTTTTCCTTTTCTATCTTTCTAATATTGTTTTTGCCTGTTGTGTTTGTTAGTTGCAGCTACGTAACAGTGTTCCTTTGTTGTTGTTGTTGTTATTATTGTTGTTATTATTGTTGTTATTGCTCTTACCGCACATAGGCCCACCTTGACGTGGTTGGAGAGCTTATGTGCCCTAGTGATCTTGGGAGCTATGCAGGCGGAAGTTTTACTCCTGGCAAGGTCACTTGATCCGAACAGGTCCTGAGAGAGGGACCAGACCAATGGGCTGAGGAGTAGAAGGAACCCTTTAGGTGTGGATGCAGAAGCCACCGGCGAGCGGTACACGCTCTGGTCCGCACCAGTCCATCCCCACTAAATGGGTTAAATGCTTTTCTTGTCTCATTACTTGCTTTCGTCCTCTATCCATCCATGTGAAGGATACACCAAACCATCGCTGCCTTGTGGTAGTTCCTGAAAGAACAAAGGCTAAGGCAACAAAGCCCGAATAGAAAATGTGGGCAGGCAGAGCACATAAGCCTGGCAAGGCAATCTGTTTATGGAAGGAGGCATCCAGAGTAAAGACCTCAACCGTTGAAGTCGGAAGATATAGACCCAAGGGGCACGGGAGTAGAAAACTGACATCTACGCAAAACAACGGATGCTATGCAACAAACACTAGACCGTTATGATGTCGTCCGTATGGGACGTAACCAGTTAGGGACGATGCCGGGCTCCCCGCCTCGAAGGGGTCCACCAAATGCTACTGGAACCAAAAACTGACACTTCCGAGAAGGCCAGGGAAGATTAGAGTAATGGTAATGGACGAAGACCTAAAATTATGTAGTGGAATGCCGAGAGGGGGAAGATCTAAGAAAATGGAATTAAAGAAGTTCCTGAAAGAGCGAGAAATCGATGTGTGTTGTAAACAGAAGACATACCTCACCAGCAATCACAGATTCTCGATAAGAGGATATGAGATTTTCCGACTGGATAGAGAAGATCGACCAAAAGGGTGTGTCCTGACTGCCATCAGGAACAAGTACCCGACCTGGGAAGTTCACAGATCCAAGCTACATGACACAGAGCATATAAGTATTGGCTTGAGAACCTTGGACTGAGACAATATGTAATTTATATTCTTCACCAGACAAATTTTACACCTGGAGAATATCAGACCGGGTACCCACGACTGGATGATTGTCGGGGTCTTTAACAGTCATTCTCCAAGCTGGGGGTACACAGACCTCAATGCGAAGGGAGAGGAGGTGGAAGATTTTATCATAACCAACAGCCTAGTCATGCTAAACAAACCTGACGACCCATACACGTGCTACTCTAGGTCCTGGAGGAAAACAAGTAATCCGGATTTCGCCATGGCTACAGAAGAGATGGAAAAGGTTTCAAGTCGAAGCATGTGTCAACAACTGAGGGACAGCGACCATAGACCAATATATAATTACCATAGAGGGAACAAAAGATACTCCAAAGGTTAACTCCCTCACTAGATATAACTGTAGGCAAGGAAATTGGAATCTATTTACGTCTCAAATTGACAGCTCTCTATTGAAAATCAAAACCGGGCTTAAAAGCCTAAACTCTAAACTTCAAACCTTCAATAGGTGCGTTCTTGACGCTGCCAAGAAAAGTATCCCAAGAACCTGCAGAAAAGACTACCAACCCTTCTGGACCCAAAAACTGGAAGAGCTTCAAGGCGAAATTAGTATGTGCAGAAACATCATGGAGACGAACCCAACAGATGAAAATACAATCTTGCACAACAAAGCAAAAGCAGCCTTCATGAAAGAGAAGAAGAAGAGTATGAGAGAAATATGGCACAAACTAACCAGTTCTTTAGACCTGGAAAAAGATTACCACAAGACTGGAATCTTACCAAAACACTAAACGCTGACAAGACAGAGTTCGAAAACCGTGTTACATACAACCGTAGGCCAGGAGACGGGCAAGACGGCAGCAGACCTTATTTCCCGAACTTATCAGTCAGAAATTAAGACGCAAGTTTCAAGAGTTAGAGTTAAAGAAGTAAGAACACAAATCACAACTCTCCACTCTCCAAAAAATACCGTGCACAGGCACTACAACAGAGGGCATGACCTTAAAAAAGTTCCCCAAACAAGAGCTGAAAGACGAAATTAAAGATGATAACAGCACCAGGGGCAGATGGTATCACAAATGAATTCTTCAAACACCTTGGTCCCATTAGCGAGAGGTTCCTCCTTGAAATATTTAACCGAAGCTGGCACTAGGGTACTTTTCCGGCACTCTGAAAGGAGGCTTACATTCAGCCTATTCCTAAACCAGGAAAAGACAAACACGATCCTAGAAACTGCAGGCCCATCAGTCTCCTCAGCTGTGCGGGGAAACTAATTGAAAGAATGATAAATAAAAGACTCACCTGGTATCTTGAGACCAACTTGCTACTCGCCTCAACTCAAACAGAATACAGGCAGCACAGAAGCACAGATGACCATTTAACAATTCTAACACAGGACATAGAAAACGCCTTTCAAGGGAAAAAGAAAATGCTATCCATCTTCTTTGATATCTCCCGTGCCGTTGACACTGTCTGAAGAAAAGGCCTGAAGCTGAAAATCCTCCAAGCAGGAGTTACAAACAATATGTTCTCATCAATTAAAAGCTACCTCTACTAAATATCTCCCTGGATTAAATTGGACAACTATACCAGCAAGTCAGTCGGGAGGAGAGAGGGAGTGCCACAGGGAAGTGTAATAGTGCCTACTCTCTTCTTGATATATATAAACGACATCACTAAATGTTTCCATCAGCATATCTCAAACAGTTTACAAGCAGATGACTTCGCTGAATGGACAGCCACAGAACATGCAGCAATAGCCTCATACTTGCTCCAAAAGACAGAAGAGAAGTTGGAGAACTGGACAAAAGAGTGGGGACTGAAAATAAACGACACCAAAACCTCCACCACTTTCTTTTCACTCTTCCCCAAAAAGGAAACAATTATAATAAAGAAAGAAAACCAACCAATACATCAGTTGGACACACCCACATTCCTTGGAGTCACATTTGGCTCGAGATTTACCTGGAAGTCAAATATAGAGAAAATCCAGACAAGAGCCATAAAAAGACTCAGTGATGAAAAAACTGGCTGGTACATCGTGGGAGACCAACAACACAATCCTCAAGCAAGTTTCCACCGGTGCAATCAGATCAATCATGGAATATGCCTCTAGAACTCGGTCAACATCGGCTAAAACAAACACAGGAAAACTAGACCGAGTTCAAAATATGGGTCTCAGAATGTTCATAGGGGCATTGAAAAGCACTCCAATTAAAGAGCTGGGAAAAACAGCAAATATTGACCTCCGTGAAGTAAGGGGAAAATATAAATCCCTTACTCAGTTTGAAAAACTAAAGAGGATACCAGATCATTCTCTGCACCAGTAGTTCCAAGAGAGAACAAAATACAGACTACTAAGAAACAGCCTCAACTATCTGGCCAAAGAAATCCACAGAAAACACGCAGACATTCTTGAAGCTGAAACTAAAAAGTGCAAAGCACTCCTTCCAGAACCATGGACACGGAGCCAGGACATGTCCGAAATAATCTTGGAGGTTCCAGGGTTATCGAAGAAAAGTGAAGAGTCGGCAACAGAGCAAAAAATCCACGTTCTACGGCAGCTTAAAAGGCAGTGCCCTAGCAACTCTTGGAAACACGTTCTACAGGAGCTCAAGAGACAGTACCCTAGCAACTCTTGGACATATGTGTACACAGAAGGATCTGCCTCGGTGAGCGATAAAAGGGGAGGCAGTGGTATCTACATAGAACACTCCAATGGCGACATAGAAAATCACTTCATACCAGCAGGAGAGACTTGTATTAATTTCGGAGCTGAAGCAATAGCTGTTCATGCAGCAACTCAGATTCTTATCAGCCAAAACATAAGTACAGGGAAAACTGCCATTCTAACAGACTCCAGGAACACTCCAACAACACTCCAAGCCATCTCAAGCCACAAACAAGATAAAACTCTTACATGAAATAAAATACAACATAGGATTGCTGTGTGAAAAAAAAAAATTATTTCTACAATGGATTCCGCCTCACTGTGTGATCCCTGGAAACGAGAAAGCAGATGAGCTCACAACAGCCGGAAGTGGTGGCAAGCAGATCCCCCATCCGCAGAGCTATCAAGAAACAAAGACAATCATCAAACGATCCATAGGGACAGAATGGAGAGAAAATCACAAAGAGTACACGCCAGAAAATGACAGCATAGACAAACTTGACAGAGCAGAGATGGGCAGACAAAGATCTTCAGACTTAGAACAGGACATTGTAGACTCAAGGCCCACCTCCACAGAATGGGTCTCAGAAACACTGCCACGTGCGATCGTGGAGCACCCAAGCAAACACTAGAACAGTTCCTGCAAGAATGCTCTACCTATGCAGACCAAAGAGAGGCAGTCTAGCCTGGAGAAGCGACCATGCTCGTAAAGCTGTGTGGGACAGGCCAAGACAAGAATCGCAGTCTCCTTCGTGAACCTCACCCGACTAGAAGCATATTATCAGTTGATCGACGAAGAAGAAGAACAAGAAGAGGAAGAACTTGTTATTGAAAGCTACACGAGCTGATTTAAGCTAACTTTCTAACAATGCTTCCTTGATGGAGCGTTACATACGCTCTGCTTGCATCCAGAAATGTAGTTGACAAGGTAAAGTGGGATGTTCCTGAATAGTGAAATGTTGGGATCCCCAGTGGGGATTACAGCATCCATCCCCACCTCGTTGACCAGACTGATGTGTCGCATTCTGTATCTAGGAGCACGAACTAGGCTAATGCTGCCACGTGAAAAACACAGGTTCTAGAAATTGTCATTTCTCTTGTTTTGCTGGAAGTTTTGCCAACTTTTCTTCAGCTTTTGTAACCTCTGCATTGCGATTGTCAATTTAATTCTCATTCCCTTTTAAATGTAGCCTTGCCGTTGTGTGTTTGTTTTTTGGTTGTATGTTGTGGGTACAACCGGACTTTCTGCAAATAATATTTAAAAAAAAAAGCTTGTTATTGACTGTGAGATGTGTCTGTGTTGTGAAACGGTGAAAATCTGTAGACATATTTTCTCAGGGACGCTCATAAATTGGCGATGAAGATCAAATTGTTTGTGCAGCTTAGATTACAGTATACCATCTGTGCTGAGGGTGGGTGAGATTATTCGAGTTGACAGGCAAATATCAATAGTCAGTGTAGCAATTGTAATAGGGTGCTCTCGTGGTTTGGCCGATAGCATAATTCATTTCCTAATCTTGGTCATGAGACGTCTCGCGATTGATGAAGAGCTTGAACGTTAAGTGCAAATGTATGAGACGGCAGACCAAAGATGTCTATATGCTTGCACGTTTGGGTGCACCGATTCTGTGACGAAGTGGTTAAGCAGTCGCCCTGGTGATCGGGTGGTGTGGGTTCGACTCCGGACCCCGCCGTCTTTTTCACGGGTTCTTGATGCGGAGTCCCCTGCATCTTGTAGTCGCCCCCTAGTCGTCTTGTCCTTCACTTGCCACTGGGGTAGGATGGCACGAGACAAGAGAGTGAGGATAAAAAGTAGCGCAGTTAATCCTTACTAAAAATAGCATTAGCAAAATTAAATATGCCATCATCGTCTACGATGGACGGCGGCCTTTGCCTTGGCCTTGGATGCACCGATAAAGCGATTGAATAAGTGTATCAATATTGGTGGAAATTATGTTGATAAATAAGTCAATTGAATAATCAGCTTATCTTTTTTTAGTTTCTCATTTATTCTTTCTTTTTTAAATTGTCATATGTGGTCTTTTTACTGACTTCTTCTTATGTGTGTGTGTGTGTACATGTGTGTGTGTGTATGAGGCGTGTGTGTGTATGTGTGTGCGTGTGTGTATAATCTCGTATTAAAACTGTGTTTTATCTTATCTATCGTGTTGTTCAGAGAATATTATCCGAGACACATCTTCATTTTCTCCTTCTTACTTTTCTATTTCTTTTTCTTCTTCTTCTTCTTCTTCTTCTTCTTCTTCTTCCTGGTCTGCCTATAGGCATGATCGTTGTGGAGAAAATGCTCGATAGTTTGGTTGCTCAGTCCACACGTGAACAGTAGTGTGAAACTACAACAAGAAGCTTGGCCATGTGTTTATTTAGTCTGATATAATCTACCCTAAAGTGGAGGATGGTGACCCAGCTCTGCTTATCAAATGTGCGGTGGTTATCTCAGAATGAAATATAGGGCATTGAATAATCCCTCTCATTATTTTCGTGTTTGATTCAAAGGAGTCATGTCGATCCTTGCAGCTTGCTTGCTTACAACAAGACTGGGTTGAAGCAATGTACCTAAGTGTATTCTTTTTAATTCTTAGAGCTCTCGTACTTCTGCGGGGATAGATACCTCTTTGCAGGTTTCAGCTTTGGTATGAGCTGGATGTAGCCGGGAGGAGGATTACCTGCTTAGCAGGCTAGGCTCGAGCAGCTTATTACTCTGCTGTGTTGGGACGACTGACGCGGAGGGTGGTTAACCGATATGTGAGTCTTAATCTTAATAAGGCTGAAACACTAGAGTAAAGTAGACCCGAAGCCTATTAGGCGCATATGGCTGAAACACTAGAGTAAAGTAGACCCGAAGCCTATTAGACGCATAAGGCTGAAACACTAGAGTAAAGTAGACCTGAAGCCTATTAGGCGCATAAGGCTGAAACGCTAGAGTAAAGTAGACCCGAAGCCTATTCGGCGCAACTCTGCTGCTCTAAACAGTCCACCTAAGGTTATGCCATACCACACAGTTAGTCGCCTCTTTCGACATGCTCTATGTGGGGCAGTGGTGCTATTTTTGTCCTTATCATACACAAAGACCCCGGAGGACCACTTGGTCGGTGTTCCTGTTAGGTTTATTTACGTAACTAGCCACACCCTCTTTTGTCGCAGTTTAGGAAAAGTTTTTAATGTTGAGTGGTTCTGTTCGTTCTACCCTTGGTATAATTTCATGTCCTGAATTTAAAGTAATCAGAGTTATATATCCAGTCTCTATGAAAATATTTATTTTTATTCACGACATAGATTCTGATTGTAAAGATTTGTTATCAAAGTCCTTTAGAATGAAAACATGTGTTGTTAAATTTATATTATAAGCGATTGTCCATCATGGATTTCAATCCCATGTACACCGCAGAATTTAGTTTGACTAGTCGCATATTTTAGACATCTGTATTATATAGCTACGTGTTTGTTTTACATAATGTTTTACAGTTCTGCCTAATTGATTAGTTCTGTCCTAAGAGAACAGTTAGGCTGGACTGTAAAGTGTTAAGATACGAATATAATCAACTAGGTCAGACTTTTAAAGGTTAAGACAGATCTAAACAATTAGGATGGACTATCAATGGGTTACAGACACTAATCTAATCAATTAGGTTGAATTGTAAAGTAAGCATAGTCACGAATCTAATATATTAGGCTGGAATGTCAATGGGTTAAAGACACTAATCTAATCATTTAGACCGAGTTGTAAAGATTTAACAGGAATATAATCTATAGGTCAGAGTGTAAAATGTTAAAACAGATCGAATCAATTTGATGGGAGAGTAAAGGGTTAAGAAGTATTTAGCATGAATGTTATTACGTGTTCATGATTATTGTTATGACATGTCTCAAAAACCCGGTCCAAGCGCCACACATGGCATTCTCTAATGCCACCAACGTGAGTAGAACCACAACAGGGGGCAAAAGATACCACGTTTCAGAAAAGGAAATTAATCTTTACTGGATTCAAACTTAATATTTCTATTAGATGCAAAGTTAGTTTTTTTTTTTTTTTTTTTTGCTTAAATGTTTGCCTCACTAGTTTCTACTGGCGGAGGCGCGCCATTTTCCACCCCAGACCGTAGTCAATTAGGCGATATCAGGACGCATAAACCAGTGCTTGGATGCATGGGTGCATCTGTATGTACCTATGCTAGGTTTGTGCGCCCTCAGAAGCTAGCCCAACCAAAGTGCAATGGAAGGGCTTTACCACGAGGGCGCGTGTGAAAGTTGTGCAAGGGTGTGACTGTAGGACAGAGTCAAATGAAACAGAGTGAGGTAAGAGGAGAGAAGGGGAAGAGTGGCCCCCAGGGTGAGAGCTCATCCAAACAGTCTCTTCTCCTCCAAAGATAGTTCCCCCACAAAGGACCCTTTATATCCTAGCCGTCTCGCGAAGCCAGTACTGTTCTCGCTCCTCTTGCACGAACTCGAAGCACTGTCTGGCGTGGGCACGCTTTCCACGGGGACACCCTTTACCCGTTCAAATCTTTACTTTTGTTGTGCAAAAATGACACGGACATTACATTACGAACCAACTTGGTGTTGTGTACTTCATTTCTTTCGATTTATCTAAGTTCATGAATGCAATGAAACATCCACTCGGCTTTTGTTTTGTTATTTTAAAACTTAATCTGTACCTCATTGTGGCACATGTTGTCACCGCAGTTATTTCGATGCCATCGAAGACCTTCGCATAATCCATAAGCGTAAGGCGTAAAGGTGTACTTCATCCACCTCTACATTAATTGATTGATTGTGTAGGGGTTGTAGTGGTTGAGAAGACTTTCCTGAAACCTACCTGCGCTCGTGGTTGGTTCTCTTCCAGCAGCCTCTCTAGTCTGTTGGTGATGACTGGTGAAAAGTGTAAATCGATGAGAGAATATAGATCGGACGGTAAATTGCTACGTTTTCTTTGTCCCCTTTTTGTATAGACTAGAATGGTTTTAGAGGTATTCTGTTAGTCGGGGATTTGGCTTGGTTTGGCTTCGTTCCTACTCAATCTCCCGCTACCAAACACTGAAAGGGCTTAAGTAGCAGAATGTAATCCAGAGAACAGAATGCGTTGTGTCGTAGTTTACAGCTTGACTGTGATATTTGCACTTTTCGGTCCAACAAATCCGACTTCGGCAAGCATTTTTTGAGTACCGGGTTAGCATTCCCTCTTTGATCCGTTCTCCTTAGCCATCTACCCTACTGCAGCCTGTTATCCAGGATCACCGCGTGGAGGTGTAGAAGGGTCTTGGCAACTTTGGTTCGCTGGCCCTGACACTAGCAGTCAGCTATGAGTCGCTGACCACTGTAGCCCATGCGCTGCTCAGCATCTTGATCCCTCGGTCGGGGATTTGACATTCGTTCCGATAGATATTGATAGATCAATATCGATAGATATCACACTAGTGTGTCCCCCGATCAACCTGGATTTCATCAATTGTGATTCTGTCTTGTCCTTGGGTTTTACCTGGTTTTAGTTTTTTGTTGTTGTTGCATTTGATTCGATCTTTGGTATTGCCACAGATTCAGTGGTTGGTAATAAATTTGGTAACTACTGCTTTTGATGCAACGAGGTCAGTGTAATGCTTCTGGTATTCTGCCTCTAAATCTGCTCTATCCTTCCCACTGACTTTGCCTGTACCGTTCAGGTCATTCATGTACTATTTGATTGAAGAAAACTTGTTATGCGTTTGATTCTGCCGTGTCTTGTCTCAGCTGTTCTGATCATCTTGTTCAGAATTTGCTGTTCATGGTCATCTTTTAGTCTGCTTCTGATCAGCTAGTCCAGCTTGCAGAACTCGAGTTTATTGGAGATCCCACGCACTTTCAATCCACTTGACGGATTTTCTCTGACAGCCTAACAGTACTCAGCATTGTTAGGATCTGGAACGTCTTGTGTGCGGTAGTCAGTCCATGTTTAAGGTTAACCTACTGGGTCTGTGGTAACTATCTATTTAGTCAATGCAATATTTTAAACAAATTTGATGTCACTTAGCACATTGCCAATGTTTTGTAGATCAGTCCAAAATATTTATGTTGGTCCAACTTCGTTATGTCATTCCCTTTGCTGGGTATTATCACACATAATTATTTATAATGTTTACCAGAAAATTAGAAAAATGGTTAGGTCATGACCTAATTTACTGTAAATCCAGTAAAGGCGGTAGGAGCAGGTGACGTGGTGGTTAAGATGCCGGTCCTCTGACTATGGAGACATGGGTTCTTCTTCTTCTTCTTCTTCTTCTTCGTACGCTGTCAAACGTCAACCTGTATTTTTTTCGAAAATAGCAGCGATCATCCTAAGGCTGTCGACACTGCCATAGAGCTTGTCTAGTGTTGCCACGGGTGATGGCCACATGTGCTTTCTCTGGTCCTCGTATGTCGGGCAGTTTTGCAACAAATGTTCAGCTGTCATTTTCCCGGTACCACAAGTGCATTCGTCAGTGCCACCTATCTTCAGTTTATTGAATAGGTGGTACCTCAGTCTGTTATGGCCTGTGCGGAGTCTGAAGACCACGACCTGCTCTCTTCTGTTCAACTGGTAATAGGCAGCATATGTTGTGTAGCCAGTATGTTCTGTTTCCCATTTGGTCATTTATCTGGCTCTAATAAACTTGTTGGACTTCGTAGATCACACTAGAATCTGGTTGTGGTAATCTTGCAGCTTCTTTTGCCAGTCTGTCTGCCTCCTCGTTGCCTTGGATGTCACAGTGGGATGGAACCCACTGTATCACTACTCGTTTTGGTACGGACTGCTGGCATAGTTGACAGAGTACTGCTCTTAAATCATTAAGTTCAGTATTTTTCTGGCTTTTTAGTGCTGTAACCACTGCCAGGGCATCTGTAACCAGGACTATCTGGCTTTCATTTCTGTTGCCTGTCAGCATTTCTTCTACTGCAGCCCTCAGTGCCTCTGCCTCCGCTCTGAAATTGCTTGAGTATTTTCCAGTTGCCACCGACAGTGTTATTTTTCTACCATTTGGTAGGCTCAGGAAAAACCCTGCCCCTCCGTTCTGTATTGTGTTTGTTACAGAACCGTCGGTGTATGCATTGGTCCTGTCCATGCTTGGGTAGTTTTTCTCTATGTACCTCAAGGTTAGGAGACATGGGTTCAAAACTTTGGTACGGTACTTTTTAAAAAAAAAATTATATCGAAAGCAAAATGAAAAGATAACATGTATACTGTGTGGTGACTGCAGGAGCAAGCAGACTTTATTCCGTAGTCTTATAAATCTACCTGGTTTTGTTTATAGTGAAGTCTAATAATATACACGGCTGTCAGGGATGAAGTGTTGGATACTTCATTGTACTAGGTTTCAGCCTTTCGTTAGGTAGCTTGCCACTGCCGTTCCTCGGCGATATTCGTTTTCTTATCAGTATGTCAAGTTCTCATTTACAGCTGTGTTTACCAGAGCATACTTAAAGTAGAACTGAACTCTAACGTGAAAGATGAGCACTCTGCCACTTTTACGCTCGAATCATATCTATACATGTTTTATTTGAAATCTTTGTTGTTATTTACAATTTAAATTCACTGTATTTTTTAATTGTTGATATGAAATTTGCCCTATAGAACATGTGAATGTTGGGCTTTAATTTCAGCTTTCATAACGCAGAATAGAAGAGGAGCTGTAGATGGCGCCCAACTGGCTGCTTAGCTCTTGTTTTTGAGATGGTTAAGATGGACTCACACATCGGTTAAACCACAAACCAAGAAACTGGTTGTATACAGACTGTAGAGTCTTCTAAATCAGTATAAATAAGTTAAGTTTAAGACAATAGAGAGCTGAGTTAAGAGTCAATCGATTGTTTTTCCCAGCCTTTGTCGGAGAGCTTGACTTCCTGCCCCAATGAGTGATTGCTGCAAAGTCTAATGTATGTCCTTGACCATTCCATGTTTATCTGAAACAGTCTTGTGTGTGAGGATGTTACCTACATACGTCAACGTGCTTTGTGGGCCTACTGGATGAATGTTAGCGACTTTTATCATGTCGATAATAATAATTCACAAAGTCGATTGTTAACAGAACTGATCACATCAGGGAGTTAAGGGCCGCAGTGAATTATGTTCTCTCAAAAAGGTTGATAACCTCTGAACCAGCCAGATAACTCTTCTGCTACTTATGCTGACTAGACGAGAATTGTAGAGTAAGAGAAAAACATTTTTTATTCAAGTAGTCAAAATACCATTTATTTTTCGATATAATCTCCTACAACGTTTATGCACTTATCCCAGCCTTTAAATAAAGCTAGAAAAGCATCAACGTAGAAAGACTTGTCAGTCATTCTGAACCAATCCAGGACAACCTGTTTCACTTCGTCATCAGTGTTGAAATGCTGACCTCCCAGGAATTCTTGTATGGGTCCAAACAGGTGGAATCGCTTGGAGCAAAGATTGAACTATAAGGTGGATGTGGCATTACCTTCCATTTGCTGCAGATGGCACATAGTGTGGTGAGCCAAATGAGGTCGAGCGTTATCTTGCAGGAGCAGGATGTCCTTTGTGATCAAACCAGACCTTTTTTCCTCAGACGGTTATGCACATCACTCAAAATGCGTATGTAATGTTCACTGTTGGTAGTGGTACTACAGAATAGAAAATCAACATGAATGATGCCAAGTATGTCCCAGACAAAATTCGCCATCACTTTACCTGCAGGCGCAGTTGTACGAAATTGTTTTGGTGGGAGTGATTTCGTGTGCTTCCACTGCTTGAGTGCTCGTTTCGATTCATGAATATAATGATGCGCCCAGGTGTCGTCATATGTAATGAAGTGAATTTTAAAAAGGCATGTCCTTCTGTTGCTGAACGTTCCTTCAATTCAGTGTAGCCTTGAACTCTTCTCTGTCGGTCAAAAGTGGAAAGCTGTCTTGGCTCCCAAAGTGCACTAAAAAAAGTAAAGTAAAGTAACCTATAGCATTACTACCGTAGGGGTGTGAGGTGTTAGCGATCTCACATTTCAAAGGCTCGGCTATATGAAGGCGGTAGCCATTTCCTCTCCTTCGCCGCTTTTACTTCCCGGACTGAACCGGTACCCATTTAAGGCTGGGTCGACCCGGGAGCCATTGCGGTCTGAAAAAACATTACTGCCTCATCTGGGGAAGGAACCCAGGACCACTCAGATGCGAAGCCATCGCGCTAACCACTGCGCTAGGCGGCTCCAAGTGCACTAAACTTCCGAAAATGCAAATGTTCATGAAAAATAGTGTTCACCGTATCCAGAAAAAGATTTTCCTCTTGTACATGTATGCGACAGGTTATGCGACGATTTTCCAGGATACGAAGTTCCACAATCTAGATGTTTACATGAATGACTAGGGTTGGTTGAGGTACGGATGTAAGACCTTCTCTGGAACGTTTACACCATCCAAATGTCTTACAGCAGCTGAGTGTCTCATCATCGTACTGTGATTGCAGTCGTATGAAAATTTCCGCAGATTTCGGGCCTTCCGTCAGAAGAAACGTCATCACAACACGCTGTCCATGCGAGCACTAACAGTTTTGTTTGGCATTTGTATTTAACTGTCTCGTGACCGGTCCATGGCAACCTACCCGTATTAGGACACAAGTGCCCATAACTGATGATAGAAGTTGCAGCACGCTTTAAGTCACTCAGGTAGAACTAGAAAAAAAATTATGATTTGATTTGATGTATATAAATATATATATATATACACACACACACACACACACATACACAATCACACGCACTCACACTCACACATACACACACATACACACACATTCACACGCACTCACACTCACACACACGCACTCACACTCACACATACACACACATTCACACGCACACGCACTTACGCACACGCACACACACGCACACACACATACACACATGCATCGACATTCATCGACGCTTGCTTTGAGGAGATCCAACATTGGATGTTAGCACAGTGAGACGGTGAGTTGTACGATTCAGCAGTTTCGAAAGCTTCATGAAGGATAAGCCACAGCGTTCAGACCACGCAATGAGGAATGTCTCGATCAGCTCGTATGCGTAATTCGGAGGATTACAACCAGGGAACTGTCTACCCAGCTGGAAACCGACTGCAAAGCTTTGGAAACGATGTAGCCAATGTTCGGATATCAGAAAGTCTGCGCCAGGTGGGACCCAGAAATGCTCACACACGAACAGAAAGAACATCGCATGCAAGTTTGTCATGACCTCTTGAACCATTACGAGGATGAAGGTGACAGTTTCCTGGATCGCATCATCACTGGTGATACAACGGGGCTCTAAATCAATGATCCTGAGTCAAAACGGCAGGCAGTCCATGGAATTACGACATGTGAATTCCCCATCGAGGAAAAAGTTCAAGACACAGCTTTCAGAGGTCAAAGTGATGTGCATTGTTTTTTTTGTGAGGATAGGAAGGAGAAAATCCTTCTTATTTTCTGGAACCTGGATAAACCATCAACTCTGACCGTTGCGACGCTGACTAAGCTGAAGGCTAAAATTGCCAGAGAAGAAGTCAACTTCTCTTTTGCAACACGATAACGTCAGACCCCATGCCAGTTTGAAGACCGTTGAGCACATTGTCAGGGTTTGCTGGATTGTCCTACCACACCCACCGTATAGTCCGGAATTGGCGCCTTCTGACTTCCATCTGTTCGGGCCAATGAAAGATGGACTGCGTGAGCAACATTTTCCTAGCAACGACTCCGCCATAGCAGCTGTAAAACAGTGAGTCACCTCTGCTGGTGCAGATTTTTACGAGCGTGGCATGTATACTCTCGTTTATCGTAGGAGAAAATGTATTACCAAGGGTAGTGACTATGTTGAAATAGTGTTTTTGAAGGCAAGGCTTTCCTCTATCGAACTATCGAATAGTATTAATGTGTTCTTTGTATATCTGTTGTGGTTTACATGGAATAAAATAGGACGCATTACATTCGAAGAGCCGTCGTGAATGTATGTATGTATGTATGTATGTATGTATGTATGTATGTATGTATGTATATGTATGTGTGTATATATATATATATATATATATATATATATATATATATATATATATATATATATATATATATATATATATATATATATATATATATATATATAGGGATTCTGTCGGCCTCGTGAGCATCAGGTGGTGTGGGTTCGACTCCGAACTCCGCCGTCTTTTTCACGGGTGCTTGATGAGACCCCTGCATCTCGTAGTCGCCCCCTAATCGTTCTGTCCGTGGCTTGCCACTGGAGTCGGGCGGCACGAGACGAGAGAGTGAGGTTGAAGAGTAAAGCAGTGTTTTATCCTTACTAAAAATAGCGCTAGCAAAATTAGTTAGGTCATCATCGTCCACAAGGGACGGTAGCCTTTGCCTTGATATATATATAATATATAGAGTCTATATAGGGTTTATATAGGGTCTATATAGGGTTTTTATAGGGTCTATATAGGGTTTATATAGGGTTTATATAGGGTCTATATATGGTCTATATAGGGTTTTTATAGGGTTTATATAGGGTTTATATAGGGTCTATATTATATGCTAACTCTATCAGAAATACATACGAAGAATATACTGATTGCAGATAGGCTATAGACTAAGCGTTTGAGAAAACACTTCACACCATGGGATGATGCAAAAACTACTAATTTAAAAGAATATACTGATTGCAGATAGGCTATAGACTAATCGTTTGAGAAAACACTTCACACCATGGGATGATGCAAAAACTACTAATTTATCTTGCATATACTGTGCTTTTTTCTCAAATTTGAAAACGCAACATACTTTCATTTGATTAGACAGAAAGAACCAATGGCGATACTACTTTCACAGACATACACATATAATTCAGAATAATAACATAAATGGATACAATGTAACGTATGTCGATAGAAATACAAATAAATAAGATTGATTCAAATATTCTACCAGGTAGCACGCGTCCCTAGTATATGCATCTCTTAAGTTAACCTTCTGATGTAGGTCAACATGTACGCCAATGCCATCAACAAAACATGCGCAACTGAAGCCCTGAGTTTTATCCTCAGGATAAAGTCATCCACAACGCTGATACTGCAAGTATAAGCCTAGATCACTTTAAACCTCGTGCGAAGAATTTCACTGTGACCTCTCTCCTTCATGTTGTCATGGTAACGCTTCTACCTGTGAGCTTGCCCTCTCTAGAACTAGGGATTTCCCCCCAGAGTGCTGTGAAGTTTTGTTTTTATATATCACTAGCGACTAAGTCGTTAGAGTTTTGGCTTCGTATTTCGAAGGTACCAGGATCGTTCCCTGGATCAACACTTCACACATTATTCACTAGCCTTGCAAACCACCCTATGAACTTCAGCATTTATATTCAGGTATGAGGTTATCCCCACAAAACACAATGCTGCCATCAGTGAAGTGTTAGAATTCCCCAGTTTTCTTGAGGTATAATATTCAGTTTCGTTCATCGTTGTATTTCCTCCCTAGCAGTAAGCCAGGCACCCATTTGCAAAAGAGTCGACTGAATCGTATTGATATCGATAATAAAATTGTGTACCTTTACTTTGAAGAGCCAGGACTCTACGACTCTGCCAATCAGACGCTCGAATCAGATTTTTGCCTTATAATATAAGAATTCTACACTGTCTATATCAAACAGTTCTGCTTCCAAATTCGCTTAATTTGTCTCATTTCCTCCATTACTGAAAGGATAGCGCCCATCTTTTATTTATCGTGTGAAATTAGTTGCGAAAGAAATGTAGAACTGGTTATTCATTTTCCACTTTTTTCAGACGGGAGAGACGGGAAGGTCACTAACAATTATTTTTTAGCCACAGGAGATCTGTATTTTCAAAAATGTTGAGTACCTCGTTCTCATGTTGCCATAGCAACGCTTCTACCTGTGAGCTTGTTCGCCGAGACTGGGGATTCCCCTCAGAGTGTTGCGGTACATTTGTATTTATCTAAAACAAACGGCTCAGTGGCTAGTCGCTTTACCTTTCAAAGATACCGGCATTGTTTCCGGGGGCAACACACCACTTCTGCCTTACACAATTTTTGTATCGTGAAAGAATACTTGAAATACGTGAAATACTTGAAATACTTGAAATAATTACAAAGTCTCGAAGTCGTTGTTCCCATCAATTAGTTATTTAGGAAAGGAATCGGTTAGTTAATGTCAGTAGTTATTTAGCTAGTTGGTCAACTACTTAATTAATTATTTAAGCAGTTTTTTTTTTTTAGGTAGTTAGCTATTTATATTGTTAGATAATATGTCAGCTATTTAGCTAGTTATTTATGTAGCTATTTAGTCGGTTAGTTAGCTAGTCAGTGTAATAGTGATTTAGTAAGTTGGTCAACTACTTAGTTATTTAGGTAATTATTTAGTTATTTGGTCAACTATTTAGTTAGTTATCTAGGTAGTTATGTAGTTAGTTGGTCAACTACTTAGTTATTTCGTAGTTATTTAGTTAGCTACCTAGGTATTTGTTTATGTGGGTAATTAATTAGACGGTAAACTACTTAGTTAGTTATGTAGGTAGTTAGTAAGGTAGTAACGTTGATAATTAGTTAGACAGTTAGTTAGATAGTTCATATTTACAAACCATATTCGTAATTACTCTTTCATCATTATCACGTGATATGCTCGATTGCTTTATAGAATAATCATTCAGTTAAATTTATCGCTATGGACATTCCCTATTAGGTTTCCGTAATTATGTTCTTTTATTTTATATTACTCAAATCGTAATTTGTTGTATTGAATCTGTGTACTGGTTGTGTTTGCTCATTGCATATTTAGTTCATTTTGTATAATTGCTTGTATTTGTTTTTGATTTTTTTTTTGCGTTCGCCTTATTTATCTATTCCCCAAGCGTGTGTGCGTTACACTGTGGTTTTTATTTTGCGCCTGTCGGCCCAGTGCATCCGACTTCAGCATGCATTTTATGTAAGGGTCTGCTTCTTCCTGCATTTTCTAAGGGTTTGCTTCCCCGGGGTAACGGCCGGTGCTGTGATGGGGATCGAACCCAGCACCTTCGGGTTGTGAGCCGTGCCACTTAACCACTAGGCCACGCCGTCCCCTCAATTGATTGTATGATTACATAGTCTTGCTAACCCGGGATAGCACAGCACTGCAACAGTCTCTTCAGTATCTGGAAAGTACGGCTCAAAATATGGGACTATCAATCTCATGGAGGAAGACCAAAATTCAGTATCTTGACTCTGATTCAAGGTCACAGAACATAGTAGTTTGCAGTCACACAGCGGAGAGTGTAGATGCACTTTCTTATCTCTGAAGCACAATGGATTATGACGGATGCAGTAGCCCAGATATGTCTAGATGGGTTGGTCGCGCTGCTTCGGTGATGAACGATCTCCGTCGTGTGTGGATCAATAATATAATATATCTCAGTTCAAAGGTGCACATTTATCAATGGGTGATTCCTGTAGTAATGGAGCCCAAACCTAGACCCTGCTGAAAAAGGACATCTCTAGACTCAAGTCCTTTCCTATGCGCAATGAGCGGCGTATTAAGGACATCTCTAGACTCAAGTCCTTTCCTATGCGCAATCAGCGGTGCATTCTTGGAATTCGTAGATACGATCTAGTATGTAATGTCGAAGTATCTACTAAGACTAATCTCCCAACTATATCGGAAGTCCTGTGTGGTCGACGCCTTTCCCTCTTTGGACATGTTGTCCGACTGGATCAGGAAATTCCAGCTCACCAGATTCTTCTCAAGGCCGTTCAAAGTGCTATGGGTATCCAGCCAGCCGGCTGGAAGCGCAGTAGAGACCGTCCCCAAAATATGTGGTTTCAACAGATAGCAACTACCCCACCCCCTTCACTCCTCCCAGCTGTAGAAGAGGTCTGGCAGATCGCTGTTTTGACTGGTCATGGCGCTCGACCCACGCATGGGCCTCAGATGATTAGGCGAACATTTATTTATTGTAGGAGGGATTATTTTTCTGTGCCTGAATTGTTTGTTATTATTGTGTGCATTTAATACTTAGCTTAGGGTGGGGTGTATCTCGTCAGTGATCTCCAGTTTGAAAATTGATATGGAAGCAGTGTTCTCAGAGTTAAGATGGCTAGCTGAGACCACTTTAATAAGGGAAATCATTGTGACTGACTCGCAGGCCGCACTTCAGAAAGTACGGAAAGGATGGCTAAGGTACGAGTGCAGTTGTTGAGGCCTCCAGGGGTTGACATGGATCTACTGTCCTGGCCATGCTGGTGTTCAGCGGAACTAAAGAGTTGAAATCGTGGCTTCACTAGCTCCCATCATGGGCACGTTAGTGATGGATATGAGTGGCATTTTTAAAACAATCAATGACCGTCTGTTGGATGAGAACACCGAAATAGATGAATCAACAATCCACATACTTCAAAGTTTCGATATCAAACTAGGTTCGAGCAAGGTGGGTCGCATGAGAGGACGGAGCAGGAAAGTATACAACCAGCGTGCCACAGGGACCGTCAGCACCTAGACTGTGCACCATTTCCGGAGAGAGTCTGAGCACCTATATGTATGTCCGAAGTGCAGTGACGTCGATTCTTAAACAAGGAGACATAATCCCGTCTAGGTTAGAACATTATTAAATTCATTACGCTCCTCGCTATGCATTTACATACTTACTCTACCTTGGGATGTTAATCCTCAAAGTATGCCAGCTCCCTGGGGAGGATAGGTCTTGAATAAGTACACACCAAGTCAATAAATCTTGACTTGTCCAATCTATTATAGGTGTTGTGGCTAAAAGTTTTTCAGTACAGAAAATTCAGCCCCATGCCCTAGATTCTTTTCCTATTTTGATGCTTATAGTTTCTACAGGATAGAGTGAGAACAAATAGTAATTGTCAAGACACCACATTACATCCTCATACGGCTCCTGGAAGCAGGCTTTGTTACAGGAAGCTGGCAAAGAAATGGGGATTGACACTGTGATCCCCATTGTGGTGAGCTTGCTGTGGAGTTTCGCATTCAACTACAGTCAAGAGGGCCCTTCTCATACACCCCTCAGGTAGTAAGAGGTGCCACTGTAACCTGCCACCAAAGAGTACTATTTACTTTTACGAGCGACTACCAATAACAAAATGAACGGATAGCCAGCAACATGTGGAACCTTCCTTCGTCGACTCTCAATACCTGGCTGGCAGGTTGCACTATCCTATTCTTCATTCCATCTATCGGAATCCAGCGACACACGGACAATATAAATAAACCCATCCTTAGAGCTGACTGCAGTGTGTAACCTTCAGGGTTTGTAACAAAACTCTCAGATCTGTGTCCGATATCGCACAGAAATAAACAGAGGATAACTCCTTCTCCATATAGTAAGAAAGAGAAAAAATGGAAGGTAAGTCACCTTGAATAAGGAGTTATTTAAAAGCCCTTATATTTTAGAATAATAAAGTGTTATACATACTCCACTACTGTAGAGTCCACACATTTGAACAATGAAAAAATAAATGTATAATAAAAGTCACTGGAGATGTAGATCTAGAGGTGAATGGTCGGATTTCATAAAAAATTACAAATGTAGAGGTCCTGAAAAAAGCTAACGGTGAAAACAAGAACTGTTGAAAGATATGAGCCGATAAATCACACAATTAAGCCCCATTAAAAGGGAGGATGCCTTACGTCTGGAAAGCCGAAACATGCTGATCAGACATGTTAGTCAGGGTCAGGCAAAATATACTGATCAGACTTGTTAGTCAAGGTCAGGAAAAACATACTGATCAGACATGTTATTCGGGGTCAGGCAAAATATGCTGATCAGATATATTAGTCAGGGTCGGGCAAAATATACTGATCAGACTTGTTAGTCAGGGTCAGGCAAAATATACTGATCAGACATGGTATTCGGGGTCAGGCAAAAAATGCTGTTCAGACATGTTAGTCAGGGTCAGGCAAAATATACTGATCAGACTTGTTAGTCAAGGTCAGGCAAAATATACTGATCAGACTTGTTAGTCATGGTCAGGCAAAATATACTGATCAGACTTGTTAGTCATGGTCAGGCAAAATATACTGATCAGACTTGTTAGACAAGGCCAGGAAAAACATACTGATCAGACATGTTATTCGGGGTCAGGCAGAATATGCTGATCAGATATGTTAGTCAGGGTCAGGCAAATTATACAGATCAGACTTGTTAGTCAGGGTCAGGCAAAATATGCTGATCAGACATGTTAGTCAAGGTCGGGCAAAATATACTGATCAGACATGTTAGTCAGGTTCAGGCAAAATATGCTGATCAGACTTGTTAGTCAGGGTCAGGCAAAATATACTGATCAGACTTGTTAGTCAGGGTCAGGCAAAATATACTGATCAGACTTGTTAGACAATGCCAGGAAAAACATACTGATCAGAGATGTTAGTCAGGGTCAGGCAAAATATACTGATCAGACTTGTTAGTCAGGGTCAGGCAAAATAAACAGATCAGACATGTTAGTCAGGGTCAGGTAAAATGTACTGGCCAAGACCCTCACGTTTATTTCTCCTCAGTCCTCCCTAGAAACTGGCTGTTTTGATGGCAGTCTGACTAACAGGGTGAGGGATCCACGTGATCCCGTAGTAGTGAGGGACATGCAGATAAGGCCAAGTATAGCACAACCGTTTGGAGGACCCCGGCCCACTCTATTCAGCACTTTCAGAATGTGTGGAAAGCTGCGACAACCCGTCACTTAACGGTCTTTTTTACTTTTTTTAGGGCGTACAATAGAGTAATTCTACTTGTGGGCATTCAACAACAACAGCAGCCATATTAAAAGTCATAACACTATATTAGAAACCATCCTAGAGGGAAAGGTAGAAGGCAGTCTAACACGAAGTGGCAGATCTACAAGTGGAAAGAGAACATCAAATGATGGATGAGCAGCAGTCGGTCTGTGTGTACCAACAGAGCGAGAGATAGAGATTGTTGGAGATTCAGTCCAGCCAATCTTCACTGCGGAGACGGTACTTGAATTGACACAGCAATTTACGCGCATTTCAGTTTAGACTGGTCGTCAATCTTATTATTCTTTCTTTCGTCTTTACGCGTTTTTGTTTCCTGTTCTGCGTATGCCTTATGAAGATGTTCCTTGACTGGGCCCTAGTATGTGCTTCTTAGACGTGAAGCTGTACTGCTTCTATAAATGTTGCTATCCATCTTTTGCGTGGTCGGCCGTTGGATTTTCATCCATTGTTTCTGGATAGCATTGCTTTCTGAGGGAGGCTATCTGATCTTTGACGTGTCACTTGGCCGAACCATTTGGATTGCTGTCTATTGATGACGTAAATCATTAGTCGTGTACCTACTTGTTGGGCCAAAGGTCAGGAGTCGACAGGCCGCTAGATCAATAACACACCTACTTGTCTCCTAATACCTTCACCTGTGATTCTATCCATCCTTGTTACTCTAAGCATTCTGCGCAGGTATTTCATCTCCGTTATGATTTTTCTTTAATCTTTGCTTGTCAATGTCCAATTCTTGCACTGATAGCACAATGTGAGTAGAAACTTTGTGTTTTTATAGCGTTATTTTTATATCCATTGACACTTTCATTGAAATTTCGGAGACTTTTACCCAACGATTTTCACATCAATCTTATAAATCAGTCGATGAGAGCAGATTGTCAACAATAAGAGAAAAACAACACGATTCTTGAGGACTGCCAGAAAGACAGAAAACTATGCGCTTTATTTTCTGCGTCTCATCATGTCTTATATTCCCAATGCTCGGCTCGTTTTTAAGTTTTATCGAGTGTAAACGTAACATATGAACGTATCATCAGTCCTATCTTTCCCATCTCCTCCTGTCAGATAAGCCAGACATATAGTTAGTAACCATGTAGATATGTGTTCTTTCACACAGCGGTTGCATTTCTTCGTCTTCTTCTTCTTCTTTTTCTTCTTCTTCTTCTTCTTCTTCTTCTTCTTCTTCTTCTTCTTCTTCTTCCTCCTCTTATTCTGTATTCTCTTGTCTTTCCTATCTTTCTTCTTTTTCTTCTTCATCCTCTTTATCTTTATCTTCTTGAGCTTCTACTTTTTTCTTTTTCTTCTTCTTGTTCTTTATCTTCTTCTCCTCCTCCTCTTCTTCTTCTCATTCTTCTTCTTCTTCTGTTTTAACTGATCGTTCGTGCCTTTCTTCGTCTTCTTTGTCTTCTTCTCATCCTTCTCCTTCTTCTTTGTCTTCTTTACATCCTTCTTCTTCTTCTTCTTCTTCTTCTTCTTCTTCTTCTTCTTCTTCTTCTTCCTCTTCTTCTTCTTCTCATTCTCCTTCTTCTCCTTCTTCTTTTTCTGTATTCTCTTTTCTTTCGAATCTTTCTTAGTCTAATTTTTCTGGTTTTTTTTCTTATTATTATATTTTTCAATTATCTTCTTTTTTTCGTTTTCTTTGTATTTTTTCTACCTGTTCTTCTTCGTCTACTTCTACTTCTTCTTCTTCTTCTTCGTCTACTTCGACTTCTTCTTCTTCTTTTGCTTCTGGTTTGTCATTTCCCCAAAACGTAAGTACGTATTCAGTCTGTTATACCGCGTGCCATGTTTGAGGTACTCTGTCAATCTCGTAAGACTACTCCATATTAACAAGTATAACAGATCTGTATTACATAAACAAAAAATACACAACAATACGAAATATCATGGGCTAGAAATACATTGATGAGTGCAACTAATAAAGCAATAAGTCATGTCAGTCTTGCATTTTCGGTCCTTTTATCTTCCTTTTCTTGTTTTTCTACTGTTTTAGTTTTTATTATTGGTATTTCTCCTCTTCATTGTGGGTGCCTTTAGAACGATACGATAACGGTTCATTAATCTTTTATTTTAAATAGTCGGTTAGTTAGCCAATCATTTAACCAGTTATTCAGTCAGTTAGTCGGTCAGTCAATCAGGTTGTCATTAGTTAGTCAGTTAAACAGTCAGTTAGTCAATTAGTGAGTAAGTCGATTAGTCAGTTAGTTAGTCAGTCAATTCGTAAGTTAGTCAGTCAGTAAATAAGTCATTTCATTCCTGCCATACGGGTTTCAAACGCATAAGCGCCACTGTTGCATGTGCTATTCTGGCAATTATCGTATGCTGCGAGGCCTCGTCACTGATCAGTGGTCCCAGATACCTGAACCGGTGTACAACTTCGAGTTCCAGACCATTTGCTTTAATCCCAGATGTAAACTCTTCCGTGTTATTAGTCATCAACTTTGTTTTGTCTGCAATTATCTTCATGCCATAGCTTTGCGTCGCTTTGTCCAATCTCATAAACAGCTCATGGAGTTCCGTCTCCGTGCCTGCCAGACCATCTATATCATCTGCAAATCGTAGTTTTGTAATCGTCCTGTCGCCTATTCTGACCGTGCTAACATGTCCCTCCAAAGCCGCCTCCATTATTCTTTCCAAAAATACATTGAAGAGTGTTGGAGAGAGTAAACAACCCTGTCTCACCCCAACAGAGTTACGGAACCATTCGTTTAGTATTCCATCTACATAAGCTGCACTTGACGCCTTCTCATAAAGGTTCTCAATTATCTTCACAATATTAACATTGATCTTGTAATGCTTCATTGTTGTCCATAGAGCCGCATGCTATACCTTTTTGAAATCGATGAACACATGATATATTTGTTGTTGAAGGATTTCTAATTTAATATCCGCAGATTAAATATCTGTTCAGTTGTACTTCTTCCCGCACGGAACACTGCTTGCTCTTCGGCAATGATTTTCTCTGCCTGTAGTTTTAATCTGTTGAGGTTTATTCTTAAGAGAACTTTGCGAGGATGACTAATGAGGCTAATTGTTTTATAGTTCTGACACATGTTTAGGTTCCCTGATTTAGGAAGCGGTAAGACCACTGATTTTGTTCAGATGGTGTTTGCCACTATCCTGTCCGTCAAATTCTGTTACAGATGTATGTTAGAGCCTCAATTATTACGTCACCTCCCATTTGTCGAAGCTGTTGGGATATTATCCACTCACAGCTTTCCCCTTGTTTAGCATCTTTCCCGTTTCAGTTACTTCCCCTCAGTTACATATTCATTTCGGGGGCGATTGCATTTCCTTGGTCACCTCGACCCTCATGCTTATATAATTCAAAACAGTACTCTGTCCTACGAGCCCGAATGTCTTGGGCTTCTGTAAGACATTTCCCTCTCTTATCCTGAATCGTTGTATTGCGACCTTGTATAGGCCTTACTAGGTTTTTTGACTATGTTGTATGCCCCCTTGGCATCGTTTCTTTCCAGAGTTTGTTCGATATCTGAGCACTGAGCAGTTACCCAATCTGCCTTGGCCTTTTTCATTTTGGCCTTAATTTTTCCATTTATCTCTCTGTATTTTGTAATCCCATCCAGGATATTCTTCGACCTCTTCAGTAATCTTCTCTTGTCACAAAACTCAAGTATTTTATTTGTAATCCATGCCTTCTTCATTACTCTTTGCTTCCATAAGACCTCAGTTGTCATGGCTATCAATGCCGAAGTTATGGTCACAACATCTGCCTCTACGTTAAGAACCAAGAAGGGTGCGAATCTGTCTCCCATCATCGTCCCAAAAGCCTCTACTATCTCTACTATCAACTAATTAGTCAGTCAGTTATTCAGTCAGTCAGTTGGTCAGTTAATCTGTGTTAGTTAGGCAGTTAGTCAGTCAGTTAGTTAGCCAGTCAATTAATCTGTAACTTAGTCAGTAAGTCAGTTAGTCAGTCAGTTACTCAATCAATCGGTCAGTTACTGAATCAATTAGTCAGTTACTCAATCAGTCAGCAGTCAGTTAGTCAGTCAGTTAGTTAGTCCGTTACTCAATCAGTCAGTCAGTTAATCGGTCAATTAGTCAGTCAGTCCGTCATACTCAATCAATCAGTCATACACTCAATCAGTCAGTCATATACTCAATCAGTCAGTCATGTACTCAATCAGTCAGTCAGTTACTCAATGAGTCAGTCAGTTAATCGGTCAATTAGTCAGTCAGTCATATACTCAGTCAGTCAGTTAATTGGTTAGTTAGTCAGTCAGTAGGGCAGTCAGTTTTATTTCCACGTATACTGTTTCCAACGTGGATAGATTAGTCTATGTCCTGATCCAAGTGCATTGCGTTGGTCACTGTGATCGTGCCCATATACATGCACTCTGTCATCTACTTGCCTCTAAGTCGCCCTCTTACCCTCTAGCCAGATCTACCAACGCTGTAAGCCGTCATTGAAGTTGATGAGAGTACATTCTCATGAGATACCCGAACCAGCATTTGTTTTGCCTGAAACTGTACTCTGCACAAGACACAGTGCCCACCATGCTTCATACGTCTTCTTTTAGCAGTCTGTCTTTCCTAGTGACTCGGATGACCTTCCTCAAACACTTTATTTCACATCTGATTTTAAAAAAAAATATTTATCGTCTTCAAAATTGATAGTTGAAACCAAGATCGCTGTAATACACCCACCAGATTACTGATTTCCTTGAAATACAAGACGAGTCCTTTGCTCTAGAGGAGTTTAATTTTGTTGGTAATATAACCTTGTGTTGATCAGACTAAAATCGCAAGGTCGAATGCTGCAGTCTAACACTCAATAGGGACGGTTGGGTTATGGAGCCAATTGAATAAATATACTTTATCAGACTGAGCCTGCATCTGGATTCCAGGCAAACATTAAGCCTTACCTGTAGGGAACAACTAAGAATTTCTACCTGTACCAAGATATCTTTAAGCTGCAGTACGAGTCTGATTTTCCTATTATCGTTTCTTCTATGCTATTTTCTCTTCTTTTTCATGTCTCTGTCAATCTCCCTCTCTCTCTATTTCCCTCTTGAGCACTCCCCCCCCCCCCCTCTTCCTCACCTTGGCTTCTCATTTCTACCTGGTGAAACAAGAGCGACGTGTCGCTTCAACTCATCAGGTAGGTCGTGGGAAAGCAAGCATTTGAACCGGAAAGAGTTTCCTTTGCATGACACATTTGGGTGCGAGGCCGGGTGTGTAGGTAATGTGCTCATGTGTGTAGGAAGCTTATTCGTGGCATCATATGTGTGTACTCATAGTGAATCTATACTTAGCAACACAGTGCTTAAGTCCGAAGTGTCGTGTGATGTCCTCTCCGTGTTCAACTATCTTGTGCGACGAAAACCCGGTGATTTTTATGCTTACTGTGCTATTTCAGTAGTAAACAGCTTACGATCGCAGGATTGCTGTTTTTGCTTCAATGAGATATATACTTAAATGACATATTTTATCCAGCCTTGTGTTGAATCCTACGATTTATAACGAAGCAGAGATTAATATTGAGTCAGATAGAGATGTGTGTGAGTGCTGAACTGCGCTAAATTCGTTATTCGAAAAACAGTCAACATAAACATATGGCTACCGCTTTCTTACATGCATGCATTATTTCCAAGAAAAATCAATTACTTAAAGAAATCAACAATTTCTCAGATGATAATGGTTCATCGATATGTCTAATTGATATTTCTTCATTGTCTGTTTTATGAATGTCAGATCGCTAATTGGTGCTCAATACACAAAATTGTTTAGAGCACAGTGTAGTGGAACATGAAATACTTTAGCTATGCACTCGTCAATGCTTATGCCTACGTCAATGCCATCATCATCGTAAGTAAATTGAAGCTCTAGAACGACCAGTCTACAACCATGCAGGCTGTGGCTGCATATTTCAAGCGAATCATTAACAACGTCACGCAATCACGAACAACCTCTGAGGCTCAGCGCGAAAAAAAAAACAAAAAGGGACAACCAGACGAAACAAGTTATGAGGGAAGAAAATATGTCGATAATGCAGAAGAGGAGGAGGAAGAATTCCCAGAAGTTTTTGTGGACGATATCACGTATGTGTCCAGGAATAACGACATTGACTCTAAACAGCAAGGAGACCACTTGAAGATATTGTCGTCCAGATTTGCTAAGGTAGACAAACATGGTCAAGGACAGCCATCCATCCCACCTACTTGGAGAGAAGATAGGGAAGGGATTAGTTTTGAGGTTCCTATGTGCAGGAAGGTGAGAATTGTGTCTATATCCCCTGATGATTCGTCAACTATTCCCTGCTTTGAAGAAAATGTTTATGCTTCTTCTAATAAACACGTTCACATGGTCTCAGTCGATTCGTCTCTTGAACTTCCCTTTATAGATGCGTTATCAGACGGATTTGATACAGATCAAGTTCATTGCGATTCCAAAGCTGAGCACGAAGTTATTACAGACAAGTCAAGCAATCCTTTCTCTGTTTCTGTGACACCGATTCAGTCTCGAGGTGCGAGCGATAAACGGCAACAGAAAAGTGATCTTTCAGAACACCACTTTGGTCCTGTTCAAAATCTACATGATGTTTGCATCGCTAAAAGTGAGGCTGCTCCACTGCTGTCTAATAATACCACTTCTGCTGTTCAAACACACAACATCTCTCAAGCTACCAGCGAACAACTTCAAGAAACTGAAGCATCACGAATTCTCTTTGTAAATCCATTATCAGACGGTTTTAATTGTAACCAAGTGTATTCCGATTCTAAGTCTCAACGTGGTAGTGTAACAGAAACATTAAGCAGTCAACTTGCTACATCATTCAGTCTGGTTGGAGCTACCAACAAGTTGACTCAGCAAAGATATCCTTCTGGACATCAATCTGTAGAAGTGCTACCAGATGGTTTTAGTTGTGATCGGGGTCAGAGGAATCTCATTGTAGATGTTTTAGCTGAAGATTCTGAAATGAAGGAAGTCCAAGACAATTTCAAGCCAGTAGATGAGCATGCACAACTGGCGTCAACAAATATCTCTTCATCTTCTCTTACACCGAGTCTGTTTAGCGAGATACAGCAACAGAAAAGTCCTTCTGAGCTTCTCTTCACAGATGCATTAACAGAAGACTTTCAAGCGGACCAAGCTCTTGACGTACCCAAAGCTGTATCCTTCACGTCTAATAATCCACTTGTAGATTCCTTGACACCGAATATTCCTCCAGCTACCATCAAGCTACAGAAAGAAGCCGACCAATCAGATACATCGCATTCTATAAAATCAGACACAGGACAGACAATTCTTGAGATCAACAACAATGGATCTTCAATCCCCCCGATAGTTGATGGGAGTTCCCAGAATTGTGATAGTCTATTTGCTCAGATTTGCAATGAAGCACGAGAAGAGAAACCTAGGGAGGCAATTCATTTGACAGCACAGGAACAGACTCAGATCTTGCCTTTGCAGTTGAGTCTTCCAGAAATTGAGCATACAATTCAAGGTAGTAAGAGAATTGAAATGGGCTTATCAAAGGATAAAAAGGAACACGTTTTTGAAAATCAAATAGTTTCTCAAGATAAAAGAGTATCTGAAGATCAAAGAGTTGTTGGGGATCAAACGGCTATTGACGCTCAGAGAGCACCCGAGAATCAAATAGTATATAATGATCAAAACGTTCCTGAGAATCAACGTTTTTCTAATGATCAAAGAGAATCTGATGATCCAATGGCATCTAATGATCAAACTGATCCTGTGGATCGGATTTGTTTTAATGATCAAAGTGTATCTGATGATCAACATATTTCTCATGATCAGAGAGTATCTGAAGATAAAATAATATCTGATGATCAAAATGCTCCCGAGGATCAAAGTTTTTCAAATGATCAAATTTTCTCTGGGGATCAAATAGCATCTAATGATCAAAATATTTCTGACAATCAAATTTATTCTCATGATCAAAGAATGTCTGGAGATAAAAATGTTCATAGTGATCAAAGCGTATTTGAGGATCACAGTGTTTGTAATGATCAAAGAAAATATGAGGAACACATTGTATCAAGGAATGCAATTGGTGTATCTGAGGAACAAAGAATTGATGAAGATCCAACTACTGCAATATCTGAGAATCGCGTAGTATCTGTTAATTATCCAACAAACACACTATCCGAAGGTCATAGCTATCCCGTGCCAGAATGTTCACAAACTTGTAATGTGGATACAATAGGACCTGAACCCGTGAACTTAGATGACCACTTGCTTATAAAGTCAGGTCAGAAGAAAGGTTACAATTCAGAGGTTGCTGCATTATCAGAGAAATCCCATAGTTATGATTCTTTACTGCAGAGCTGTAACGACTATACAAACCACCATGAGCATACGTCAGAAATAGCATCTGCACTCAAAGCTGATGAGGAAAAGTCTGACTCTGCGTCAAATACCTTCACGACCAGTTCACCACAACAAACCAGTGACCAGCTCAACAATCTCGGATCTCCAGTACCTCGTTCGAGTCATTCGTCATATCAGCCTGATCATAATTCGCATACCTCAGGTGTACTTAATACCGATGTTGTCGACGTGTCAGCATCGTTGAATGGTGATTCAGAAGGCACGAGGGATCATCTCAGTCACGATACTATGGATCAATGCTGCTCATGTTTAAGTTCTGAGAAAATGTTACCAGAACACGTTCTTGATAATGTAAAGCACTCAGGGCCATGTTACTGTAATAACGTGTCCAAAATACAACAATTATCTAATGAAATTCCTGCACAATTATCCCCAACCCTGACCAAACCAATCCTTGAACCATTCACTTCATCCTGCACCAAACCAATCCTTGACCCATTCACTTCATCCCGGACCGAACCAATTCTTGACCCATTCACTTCATCCTGCACCGAACCAATCCTTGACCCATTCACTTCATCCTGCACCGAACCAATCCTTGACCCATTCACTTCATCCCGGACCGAACCAATTCTTGACCCATTCTCTTCATCCCGTACCGAACCAATCCCTGGACCAATCTCTCCACCCTCGACCAAACCCATCCCCGTCGTAACTCAACAGTTGAGTATGTTAGCAATACAAAGCATTGATTGTCATGAGAAAGTAGGTGATCCTAAAATTGATCGTCATGCACTGCAGCCAGATAAATCAATCATATCATCAGATTCATCAAGTAATGCAGTGCCCCCCAATACTGACTGCATTAATGAAAGGACAACTCTAAACGTAGAGCATGTTTGCAACGAGATCAGCATAGAGCTTCCATCGCTAATTCAAGAGACAATAACTTTACTATCACCCCACGAGCTTGTAGAGGATGTTTCCATCTGGGACAGAAACACGGAATTTTCAGACTCCGAAATATCCACATCATATGAAGACATAATATGCATTATTGAACAGCTTCAGGAGTCAGACGTCATAGAAAATTATAACAGTATGGAAGTGTTTATTGACACAGATTTTATCTCTGGCGATCTGCCATCTACTCTCGGCGTGGTAGAGGCAGATGCATTTCCGGAAGATACATCTATCCAAACAAACTGGCTATCTTCACAGACCGTGAATCTTTTGGCAACGCAGAGTTCATATTCGAGTTTAGCCAAATCTGTCTGGGCCGAAGTGTCGATGAATCTGGAGAATGCCTCAAAGACGGATAATTCCGATACTGAGAATGTGTGTATCAATATCGAAAACTATTACACGCTGGCGATACCAACGTTGAATGAGGATGAGAATAGCGATACTTACGTGTGCGAGACAAAAGCAAATAATATCAACGGTAATTACAAGACAAATGAGGACTCAGATGATAATGATGATGATGGCGATGATGATGAGGATGATGATGATGACAGTTTTGACAGCAGCGACGATTCTTCCGATGAGGAATTTATAAACATTTCCAAGAATTTTAAATTTAAGATTCTTCCGGTAATTTACGAAGATGACGAGCATTGGGAGAATGGTCTATGTAGCAACGAAGAACAGGAGGAGGTATTCCAAGATGCCTTGGATTATAGCTCACTTGACATAGTTCCGTGTCCTGACATCTTTAAGGAATATTTACTAGACACGCATTTTTCTGCGCGGGTTATTCGTGTTGATAAAGCTGAAGACATTGCCGAACCGGCAGACGAGAATAGCTTGAGAGCATGTGATATTTCTACCGTTAAACATAACGAGCAAACATTAGTGATAAATGATGCACCACAGACATCAATCTGCGAGAACACTGCAATTTTATACCTGCTGTCAAAGTTGGGACTTTCTAGAAGCTACTACAACCATCTCTCTCTACCGTGTTTGAAACAAGTCATCAGAGTAATCTGCGCAAGTCTCAATCTGTACAAAGGCAAGAACTTGACTCCAGAAGCTGGTCGTATCCTTCTAGCTTCCTCTCTCCATCCCGTGATCAATGTTCTAGAACAGGTACTGGGTGTCTTCATATAGAACTGTGTGCGTGATCCCACTTGGTTTTCAATTGCCTTTTTTCCCATCTGATGATTTTAGTTTCAAACACCGCATCCTGTTTGTTTATTCAATTTGGTTCGATTCCCTGCTTGTACATTGGTATACGCTTGTTTCTTGTTTGTTTGTTTTTTAAAGTCTGCCATGCCAACGGAGATTGTAATTTGTAATTAATATTTCAAATCTGACTTTCTTTAGTTTGTAAGAATTGACTCATATTTGCTATTATTGACAAATGTAATAATAAAAATGTAAATGTTTTATAGACAAATGGAGGTTTTCATACATAAACAAATAACCTCCTGTAGAAGGCTTCCAAACATATAGAAAACATCAGAAAATATTAAATAATACAGAAAAAATAACAGAGAGGTTTAATCGGTGTATATCGGCTAGAAAACAAATCTTATTGTAGAGAAGAGGGTTCGATGCCCAAAAAAGTCTCCATCAATTGTAAAATAGAAGTATATCCTATGCACAAGTGACCTATAGTTCTCCTGGCTTACTCTAGCAATGGGAATGAACTCATGATTAAAGTTGCATCATTGTTAATTAAGCGTTAGTCTCTTAAGTTTGTAAATTTCTTGACTTATAGTTTATTTGTTTTCGTGTCGCTTGCTTGATTATATTTTTATTTGCTGGTTCAGTCATTTAATAAAAACTTAACACTATTAAGACATGATGTGACTTTTAAAGGTGTCATTATGTTGTGATTAGCGCATTTACAAAATTCCGTTAAGATTTTCAAATTCTACGTTAAAACATGTATCAAATTGTGAATTGAAACATTGTTAAATAACTTGTTTACATTCAAATTATATTCATATTAAATTAAACATCTTGCATTTATTTCAGAAGTATCATTGCGAAATGTTGGACTAGATTAGATTCCTTTTTTTCCCGCAATAATGTGTCATTGAGAAATATGGGATTAGATTCATTAAAAAAAATAAAAACAGAAACAACATTAATAAATATGGGATTAAATTAGGTTCTATTTTTATCATCTTATTTTTCAATAACATATGTCATTAAGGGATACTAGATTAGATATACTTTTAAACAATTTTTTTATAGAAATTATCATTAAGAAATATGGGACTACATTATATTTCATTATTGTAAATCATAAATATTAAGAATTATGAACTTAGGTAAGATTGCATGTGACATTTCACTATTTAAGAAGCGTAGAACTACAGCTGAATGTAACCACTTCTGCGATTTTACGTGAAAAGGTTGCTAGTCCCATACACAACTTTCTATAGCCTTTTTAAATATGTATGGACGTGTAGTTGTCCTCCAATTTGCTTCCCAGTAAGATTCCACTGAAGTCACAATGGGACAAAGTTGGCTTTGTCTCTTCAATGTCTTTATCCGGAACTGGAAATATCTAAACGTTTGGCTTCTCACCTTAGGTATAATTGTTAAGAAAGCATTGAATTATACAAGCATTGAGTTATACAAGCTTCGAGTTATACAAGCATTGAGTTATACAAGCATTGAGTTATACAATCATTGAGTTATACAAGCTTTGAGTTATACAAGCTTTGAGTTATACAAGCTTTGAGTTATACAAGCTTTGAGTTATACAAGCATTGAGTTATACAAGCTTTGAGTTATACAACATAGACTTCAGAATTCAAACCGTAAGAAAAGTGAATAGCTCAAATTCTGAACATCCAATGAAAATAGTTGCAAGGCCTGTAAAGGATCAACATGTCCTAATGAAATGCCAACACGTAAAACTAGCAGATCCGTTAAAATGCTTACATGCCATAGTACTGGACTAGATTTGCAACAACGTATTGAGACGATCATGTGTCTCCGACTGAAAAGAAAAATTTTACCTAACTGTTCTAAGATGAAAAAAGAAGAACAAATAATTAAACTCACCACACTGCCTCGGAAAGATGAAGACTTCACACTTTATCGTCGATAACAGTTTATAATAATGGACAACCTGTTTAAACATTAAACATTATAATGCAAACGATTGAAGAAGAAATTTGATGATTTTGAAATGTGGACATGTAAAGAAGTGCGATACATCTATGGAAAGAAAATAAATAAGACTGACTGACTTAGAGACATTCTTCATCTTGTCGTCTTTCCCCGAATCCTGTTTTGACTTTCAGCGTCATATTATGAAGAGATCTCTAGAACGAGCCATACTGTGGGTCTCATTCACAGTAGCATTCGCCGGCTCAGGTATTTCCGTAAGCTATCTTTTTCGTGGTCAGCTTTTGACATTGAATCCGTTGTATCTAAATATCATTGCTTGTTGATGGGATAGTGTGGGGGTGGGGTGGGGGGGGGGGGGGGGGGGGAAGGGGGGGGGGGCTGAAAAGTTGATCATTAAAAGTGATAATTCAAAGCAAGTGTCGTCTCCACGACGAAGGTTTTGCTTAAATGGAACAATATCCTATGGATTTTGTCCTGACGGTACGCTCTGTCAGCCTGACATTAGTCAGTCTTTTTATGTTGATCTTCCATTTATAGCGCTGTCCGCCTTTAGTCCGCCACGCTTCGTTACCTTCCATTATTATTTTCAATAAGTATCGTGTATTTATTTTTTATCTTAATATTTGACCAGCCTAATTTTAATGAATGCCAAAAGTTATCTATCCATGCCTACTTTCGTCAGGACGTCGCTTTTTGTTTTGTTTTTTTCCCACAAAATACGACACAATTTTTTGTAAAACCATATTTCAGAGTCTAGCAGTTAAGACATAATAGCTTTCTGTAACCAATACTGAACGTATGATAGGTGAATGGTAAATATGCCAACGGTAAACAGCGAATTAAGTAAGATGATACCCTCCACAATTGACAAAGCAAATCCGAGCAGATTACGCCACCAAGACAAATGACAGGGGTCGGTGTTGACCACATATGAACGGGACATATTCAGTTCACTGATTTTCTTGATCAGACCAAGGGACACAATTTGCCTGCCCCCCTCCTGCTTCTTCTTATATCCTTGGTTAAAGACGGACAAAGTCTGTATGATGGCGTCTTTAAGTACAGTAACAATTCCCCTCCGCTTCATCTTTTTCGCGGTTATATTTCGTGCGATGCCCAAGCACTTGTTCATTATATTCATGTAGGTTTCTACAGTTTTTCACCAAGAAGTTTAATTTCAGTATCACGTTATCTTTGTTATTCATACCATGGCGAATTTAGTAATGACATTAGGTTCTCGCCTCTCTGACACACCCATCGTTACTCCACACGTGTTCTTGGACCTCCACATTCTTCTTTTCCCTGTGGATTCAAGTCCGGAGCATGTTTGGATTATGATTTACTTCGGACTGTGTTTTGTGTCCATCGCCATTTATGTTTCCCCAGTCTACACATGTATTGAATGCTGTGTTTTCTCTGCAATTCCTGTTTTGTGATTGTAGTTACCAATTTGGAAAACATTTAATATATAACATAGAAAATAGTGCTGAAATTCATCACAGTGTAAGTTTACCTTTCTTGATAGTTATTTCCCTTTGCTCTTCTTTAATAGCTATTATTTCCATCAGTGTGTTATTTTTGTATTGCTTGTTTGCATGTATTAACCATGAGTTTCATTGAATGTTATGGCAATGACTGTGACTTATTTCTCACATATCATCTATAGCAGTCTGTTATAATGACAGACAGACTCAAAGGGAAACAATTATTCCAATATAATAAATTAGTATTGAGATATTTATACTATTTTTTGTTTCAAACGTTGCATAGTTTATGAACGTTTAAAAGGTAGACAATTCGCCATCTAATAACATCCACATAGGACCAAAACCCACTGTGTAGAGCAGGAAATGGGTTGGAAGAAGCAATACTTCAGTTAAGTGAAACGTTCGACAAAACAGGGACGTGTCAACCACCAGTCAGATAACTCCTTATTACAATTGTTTTTGTACATATTCTAATGACGATCATTGCCTTCAACCTCGCTCACATTTCTGTTTAAAATTGTCCTTGTCGTTAGACCCAATCGTTTTCAGGCATAGCTACTCAGAGCCCAGTAAATAAATGTTTGTTTTCCTTTAGTCTGTCTTCAGTCCACTTATGTCGTTAGACGTCGTAAGGAGGTGCGACCTCCTTTGTTTCATATTTTTTGGCAGGTGAATATACACTGGGAACTTACAAGGTTAGTCCCAGCATTTGTTAGTCCCTGGAAAATATGATCGCCTATTTTGAAGAATGGGGGAGATGGAAGCGTAAATTCGAGCAAGGTAGACCCGCAGCCTGTCAGGCGCTATCTAAGCCGCTCCGCTAACCACATAACCAAGACCTGGTGTTATGGCCACACAGTCCCCTTTTTTGCGACTTATTCTCTGTGAGGCGAGAATTCCTAGAATAATTTGAGTAGATTTTAAACTTGAATTTGTCCCGAGCAGCGGCCGTTAGTCCTACTCTTTTCGATTTCCAACTGCTAAGGTATTTTTAACGTGCGTGCCACTGCACACGGGTGTCTGATCTCACTACTCAGAGATCAGGGGAAATATTTACCGGATGATCGACCTGAAAAAATTCCGGTGTCTCAACCGGGATTTGAACCCACGACCTCCAGCACCCGAGGCGCGGGTTCAAACCCTCCTTTTTAGGAACAACAATAATAACAAAGACAAGAATGGAATAGTTATTCTGGATCAGTGTCCGTAGAGACTTGACACTGGAATAATCTGACAGCAGCCATCGACTCACAGCGAATGCTTGCGTCAGGATCTGCGAACCATTGGTGACCAGGAAACTATCTTCCTCTAGCTGGTGACACTGGAAACAGGCTGAACTCGTGCAGTCTGGCTTAGATAATAGTCATCGAAGAGGGAAGGTAAACCCGGTTTAAAATATGTATTGCTGGTACCGAATGTGTCTGGCGGAAACGCCCAGAAATCGTAGCAACGCTATAAACTACGTCACAACCTCCTTGGATGGAAAAGAGAAGTCTGGATGGATCTAGCTTTTTATTTAACTTCCCTTGCTAATTAGGTTCAAATCTTGTATTTGAAAATGCAGAGACTTCCCGATAAACGTGAGAGCTGCAACTTTTAGGACAGGTACACACTGAATAACAATCCACTTTTATGATTTTGTTTTGTTGGACAATATTGGGTAAACTTTGGGACAGTTTTCTGACCCATGCGTCTTCAAAACAAACCAATACTACATACTTCCTTTGAGAAACCTTATTTTTAATTTTTATGGGGTCTAAGGGTGTGATTCCCACCACGATAGCTTTGGGTACGTGGTTCATGTCCTAGACGAATCCTGTGATTTTATTTTCGTTGAGTCATTTAATATTATTTAACGGAATTATAATTTAAAATAAGAAAAAGATGTCCCATTTCGAAAATACATAAATGGGTAGATTTAAAATAAATAAATTGTTTAGCACTTTTATTTCAAAATGTTTTGGAACGCAGACAATAATTCAGTTGAATTAACTAAGTTAGCTTTACTTTCAAGTCTTATTGCAATCCCTCATTACGTTTTGTCACAAATAGGAAATAAAAGTTTGTGACGCAGAATACTTATACACAACGTAATACTCAACATCATCATGTAACATGTTCTTGTTAGAACGTCACTCTTGTCACAAACATTCTAAAGGAAACTCGATCAGCAGTCAGTCTACGCGTCTGCTCCATGTTCATGTTTAGGGCGTCTTTGATGTCTCGATCAGCAGTCCGTCTACGCGTCTGCTCCATGTTCATGTTTAGGGTGTATTTGATGTCTCGATCAGCGGTCAGTCTACGCGTCTGCTCCATGTTCATGTTTAGGGTGTATTTGATGTCTCGATCAGCGGTCAGTCTACGCGTCTGCTCCATGTTCATGTTTAGGGTGTCCTTGATGTCTCGATCAGCGGTCAGTCTACGCGTCTGCTCCATGTTCATGTTTAGGGCGTCCTTGATGTCTCGATCAGCGGTCAGTCTACGCGTCTGCTCCATGTTCATGTTTAGGGTGTCCTTGATGTCTCGATCAGCGGTCAGTCTACGCGTCTGCTCCATGTTCATGTTTAGGGTGTCCTTGATGTCTTGTGTCCACCTACGTCTTGGTCGGCCTCTGCCTATTCTTTCTGGGACAATGCCCTCCACAACCGCTTTTTTCCAGTCCGTCATGGCGCTTAATAGCCGAAAAACCTCAGTTTTCGAGATATAACGTGGCTCATAAGCCAGCTCTCTTCGACACTCAGATCTTGCAGGATGGCTTTATTTGTTATTTTCTTTACCCACGGTATTTTTAGGATTCTCCTGTAGCATTTGGTCTCAAAAGCCTCGATCTTCTTTCTTAATATTTGTGTGATGGTCCACATCTCGCACCCGTACAATGCCACCGGTAATACACATGTTCTGAGAATCTTCAATTTTAATTCTTTGTTAGGAATGTTCCACAGATTTTGCATACTATTCAATTTTTGGATCGCTATGGACAATCGTCTTGCTCAGTCCTCATCGTTTGTTTTCAAATAGCCAAGATATTCAAAGTAATTCACGTGTTCAGGCTCTTCATTACCAATAGTGATCCTGGGTTGGGGTCTTTGTGTTTTAATGGATGGATACCACTGAATCCTTATTTGATGTTCGTGATGAAACATAAGGAGGGGTTAGCGTAGGACGGCAATGTAAAGCCAACTAAGTTCAACCATTAATCTAAGCCCGTCGCTCCGCTCAGTGTAAAGGCCATTTACAACATCCTGCTAGCAAATGCGGTCCTGGTCTGCTCTTCCTGCATTTCTCCAGGTGTAATAGTTTAATTTTTGAGCCTTCTCACATTATTTTCTCCACGTATTTTTGTGTGCCTCTCACTCTCTCTCTCTCTGTCTCTTTCTATATCTCTCTCTGTCTCTACCTCTCTCTCTCTCTCTTTCTCTCTCTCTCTTCTCTCTCTCTCTCTCTCTCTCTCTCTCTCTCTCTCTCTCTGCCCTTGAGGTTCTCATCCATTTTGCTATCTGTGCTGTTATCCCTGCCTAGTAAAATGGACGCAACTGTTTTTGGTTATTGTACCTCGGTCGTGGGGTGTCCTTGGGACTTTCATTCCACTGTACCATTTTTGTCGTTTTCCAATGCCCTTCCTTTCCTTAAGCCGTTGTCTCGTGCTTTGCTGTCAACGTTTTCGGCCTCCTTCGTGCCTTGTAGCCAAAACTTATTTTGTTGTAATCGCACAATGGGAGCTGATCAGAGAGGACCTAGCCATATTATTTTCTGGCTATGGATGTATTTACCATAATTTGTCTTGATCAATCAGTCGTGACACCACCATGTTTCTTCTTCTTCTTCTTCTTCTTCTTCTTCTTCTGCGTTCGTTCTCAATCTTCCACTACCAAGTCTTGAACAAGGCTTTGCAGGATGTAGTCCGGAGAACGGAATGCGTTGTGTCGCAAGTTTACAGCTTGACTGCGATATTTGCACCTTTCGGACCGACACATCCGTCTTCGGCAGGACCATGTTTCTAATTGTGAGTCTCTGATTAACCTAATACCTTAGCTCGCATGGTTTTCATTATAACACGCCGCATCTGTCATCTGGAAGTTAGTGGTTCAAATCCAGACTACCTATTACTTCACGTTCTATTATGTTGTCGAATGCATGTTCTCCAAGTGCTTATAATACACATGTCTTTGCTAGTGCTTTTCCCCCTTCAATATATTGCCCCTGCCGTTTTGAAATGTATGTTGAAATATATGTTATAACTTATTTACTTAATTTCCGTTTTCTGCAATCTCACATACTCTTCGACCGGATACCAGCCGCCATAGATACGTTTTCGTTTGCCAGCCATCAGATCTTCAAAGTACAGAATTACTTCTTCCGCTTTTTTATCAATCAACTGAGGTTATGGTTCAAGTCCTGAGATGATCAATAAGGAGAATGTGCGTTTCAGGTCTATGCCGGTCGCCCACATAGTTTCGGACAATTTGTTCCCCCGGACATAACTCTCTCTCTTTGGTCTGCATATGTGGGGCAGTCCTGCTCACCCCTGCTTTGTTTGTCAATGATATCATTTTCTGGCTTGTATTCCGTTCTGTGATTGTCCCTATTTTTTTTTATAGCTATGTGGATATAATGTCAACATAAATTTGCAGTAGATGGTAAGGAAATAGATCAGATCACGCATTTAGAATATCTTGGCTCCAAATTGATACGAATGGCGACTGCTCGAAAGAAATCAGAAGAAGAATAGATATGACAATGTAGAAACTGAACGGCCTGAACAAATTATGGCAGAGCACCAATAAAACGTCAACAGTAAAAGTCTTGAGAGCTTGTGTTTTTCCTGTGGCAGCATATGGCTGCGAATCATGGACGATTACCAAAACTTTCAGACAAAGAATCGAATCTTGCGAATCAAAATGTTACAGAAAGATCCTCAAAATACCCTGAACGGAGAAAATACAAATATAGACATTCGGCAAGAGTTGAGCATAGAGGAGAACTGGTTTATCAATTCAATTTTGGCCAGAAAATGTAAATACTTTGGTCGCATCAAGACACACAACGGTCTTGAAAGAACTGTGATGGAAGGTATGGTGCCAGGCAAGAGAGGCAGAGGTACACCAAGAAAACGATGGTGCCAAGATATCCAAGAGTGCCTGAGTGTAGCTGTGGCGGAGGCTGGAGTTTTGGCAATTAAAATAGTGTTTTTTTTTTCCGACAGACAGTGATGGGTGCGACATTCTATAAAGAACATGGTACATGATGATGATGTGGATGCGAGTCTGTATGCCTCCACTTCCGGCTTTTGCGAATTTATCAGCCTTCCCACAGTGAGGCGGAATCTGCTGCAGGACTAAATCTAGGGTTTCTTGAAGAATAACTAACCGGATGGTATTTCATTTCATGGGAGGAGTTTATCTTGCATGGGGCTTGAGATATCTTGGAGTACGCTCCTGGAGGCTGTTAAATGGCCGTTTTACTTATAATTGTGTTTCGGCCGATAAGTAAACAGGATTACTGCCTTCAGGGACCGCTAAAAATGTGCTCTGAGTCTTGGGTCACCCCACATTCACAGATATGGTCGTTCCCAAATCTCAATTTCTTTACATTTTCAACCTTCACCTGTACGTGTCAGTTCTTAATCTGTTTGGAGCTCGTCCACGTACCATGTGTCATATTACGACTCGTCCACGTACCATGTGTCATATTACGACTCGTCCACGTACCATGTGTCATATTACGACTCGTCCACGTACCATGTGTCATATTACGACTCGTCCACGTACCATGTGTCATATTACGACTCGTCCACGTACCATGTGTCATATTACGACTCGTCCACGTACCATGTGTCATATTACGACTCGTCCACGTACCATGTGTCATATTACGACTCGTCCACGTACCATGTGTCATATTACGACTTGTCTCAACTTCTTATTTAATCTCCATTCAATCTTCGCTGCGCCTTTTGCGCCATTTTGGGATTGGTTTCTTTCAAGATAACTGACTTACGCCGTGTAGATAAGAAAAGCTTTACGACGCAGGGAAAGAAATACTGAGCAAATGTTTTTATTTGGTTAAGATCTGAGAAGTTCATAACATATTTATTTTGAGGTTTTCTTTCTGTGGCGAAATAATACTTCTTAATCATTAATTCATTTTTTCGTTCCGACTTGAAGCCAAGTCCACCAGTGCAAATGACAATTTTTGAAGGAATCCCGTTTCCAAGCATTCACAATCATTAACCTATTCTCTCCAATGTGAACCGTGTTTTTTAAATTATAAATGAAGCCTTTATAAAAGACCTATATAAGAGCTTTTGCGGGGATTTATTATAATGGCGATGTACTTTTACATGATTAGGTTGCCAGTCCCAAACATAACCCTCTGCAGTTGAATGTAATGACATTTTTGAAAAGTGACAGCGGTTCTATTCTTTCATCCCGAGGTAACACATTTACACAATGTTAAATCATTAATCTATTAAACGGATTATAAATGCAATTGAGATGGTATGGGTGACAGAGAATAGGTGGAGATGAATAATACTTATTCTCAGAATGACAGACAGACAGACAGGCGGACTGGTGGACGGACGGATAGTAAATGTAAAGTAAAGTAACATTACTGCCGTAGGGGTGTGAGGTGTTAGCGATCTCACATTTCAAAGGCTTGGCTAAATGAGGGCAGTAGCCATCTCCTCTCCCTCGCCGCTTTTACTTCCCGAACTGAACCGGTATCCATTTAAGGCTGGGTCGACCCGTACCCATTACCGCCTCAACTAGGGAATGTTCCCAGTACCACTCAGATGCGAAGTCAGGGCGCTAACCACTGCGTTACGCGGCTCCACTAGATAAACGGATACAAGGATGGATTTATGATCAGACGGACATTTCACAGATGAATGGATTGATGAATATGTGGAGTGAATTGATGAGTTATATTTGAGTGATTGATTGGATAGGGTCGATTGATTGATTGATCGGATATGACTGATTCATTTGAATGATTGATTTATTTACTTATTAGATATGATTTTATAAACAGGTATATACATATATAGGTACATACATAGACACACATACCTTGATATATGCATATGTACACACATACACATGTGAACATGCGTATATATTTACATGTGCCTTTCCCGGCATGCATAGAAGCAGGCACACCTGTCCACTAAAATGTCTGTTATCTTACACATAAATCAAAAACATGCAGACAGAACCAGGCCTGATCTCAGATCAGCTTCAATCTACCTGTACCAATATGATTATATAACGACTCTGGTAGTCAATGGCAACGCTTATAATGCTCTACATATTTTCACTTATCGGCGTATCTATGTTTGCAAGAAAATATTGTCATGTTTGATTCCGTTTTTTCCCCCATTTATTATGTTTTCCACCTACGCAGACACTCCTAAAATACATTTATAATTTTGCTGTAATTTTTGCGACGTATAAAACACGGTAGACATTGGTGCAGCAGATGAGGCCGGTGAAGATGAAGTGTTATTATAGATTTCATTGTACGTGGTTCTTAACTTTTTGTAAGGTAGGGTGATCGGTTCGTTCCCATGTTGTTTGCATTTCTTTCATCGTACAAGTTTATGTATCCGTGCACAGGTGTGTTTGCAAAAGAATAAAGTGAGTACGTTACGAGTTTGGCCCCTTTGGCACGGGATACAAGCTTTCTAAGAACTTACCAATTTAATCAAATATGATGACACAGAAATGATTACATACTTTCAAAGGTTCAGAACATGAACATGTTGTTGTTGATGTTGTTGTTGAATGCCCACAATGAGTAAGTTTACTCTTTTGGGCACCCTGAAAAGGGCGTTTAAGTGGCGGGTTGTAGTAGCTTTCCTCACATCCCGAGCGTGATAATGAAAGTGGATCGCAGTTTTCCTGGCGACTGTGCCATGTTTGACTTCATCTGCGTGACGCTCACTGCTACGGGGATCACGTCGATCCACTTCTCGTCAGCCAGACTGCCTTGAAAACAGCTTGTTTCCAGGGAACGCTACATCGAATCGAATAGAAATGGTAGCCTTGTTCAGTATCCTGTTCCAGACCCTGAAGCAACATACAGGTCACTATGTTGTGTCTAACTACTATCGTCTCAGTTCACTGGCCACCACATCCCTCTAACAATTTTCTACAGAGATCAGCACTACAGAAATACAAAAAGGGCATTAACAAAGGCTTTCTGTAAGAGGCCACCTGCCATAGTGACTCTTTGCTACTTACAGAAATAAATAATGTGGTGTCCTTCAGCAGATTATGATAGGAGTTGAAGTGTTAGAGACTTCGCTAGATTAAGCCACAGTTTGGGTGAGGTAGGGTTATAAGTTCCCTTCCTAACTTCCTTTTCCCCCACAACTGTAAGTCAAGTATCAATTTACAGCTAGGTCAATTGTTTCGTGACAGTTGTGGAAATTAGATTATAGATCATGGGGGTCGCTGTAGTCAAGAGGTGAAGGTACTCGCCTCTCACAGTGATGAACGAAAACGGTGGGCGATCGAATCCCGCAAATTTCAAGCCACCCCTGGTCTCTTACCTCCAGTCGTCTCGACCCATAGTCTTGTTATTGATCCAAGGCATATTCTTCCTCACTATAACCCAAATACAACGCACATCACTTTATTAAGACAAAACCCCTCTGATGTGGCCATATCGCTTCTCGGTGGGCAATAACTTCTATTGATCATGAAGAGATGCAGGTCAGCGGTCACTGGAATTTTGCCCTTTGTGACGATGTCTAAGGTGGCGCCCATACCAAAAGTGACGTCACTACAGATGAGTTTCCATGACTGGCTGAGAATAGAGAGATGGCCGACTCAGATGGGTGTGCTATGTCTCTGACAAGGCGTGACGATCCCGTGGCACTAACACACAAGACTGCTCCCTGCTGGGGATACTCGAAAGATATACTTATACCCTTAGCATCGATATCCTGATTCCTCTAAGACAGCAGAAATTACACGATCTCGAATTGAAGAAGACGTGTGCTTCTGTTCAAAGGCATTGGGCTGTCAAAAACTAGCAGCATTCGGCGATAGGGATTGCTTCATCACCATCATGAAAATGGGCAAAATAGAAGAAAAAAACGGTCTTCTGAAAATGTTCAAGTTCAAGTGCCACCTCTGTATCGAAAGTCGACTCCAATAGATCTCCAGTAATTGTGTAAAGGATATCTTGTTATAATGGTGCAACATACCAGGCATGGGGGGGGGGGGGGGGAGTCGGGTCGCTGTAGTCAAGAGGTTAAGGCACTCACCTCTCATAGCGATGGACGGAAACGGTGTGTGGTTGAATCCCGCAAGTTTAAAACGACTCCTGGTCTCACGAGAGATAAGACCAATCAATAGTCTTGCGACTGATCCAAGGTAGCTCATGATAAGAGTGAGATATTGATGACCAGCGCATATTCTTCCTCACTATAATCCAAATACAGCACACATCACATCATTAAGACAAAATCGTCTGATGTTTTGGCCATCATCGCTTCGCGCTGGGCAATAACTTTTTTTTTTATACCAGGCGTTATATAGTCCATTTGTTGATGTCTTCTCGCCCACTTATACCGCTGTCTGCCTCTTCAAACGGGCAAATATATCTTAGCTGTCTAACCTTGATTTATATCTTGTCTCTCGATCCCCCACCCCTTCCCCCAACGTTTAACGATGCGTGTTCAAATGAAATCGGACCTAACTGTACTAAGTGCACATGATGACGTCATTTCTGATGTAAACAGCATATACCAACCGTCAAGTTTGCAAAATTTGCATTATCCTTCGATTCATAGTTTCCTCAGCAGACCGTTGAAAACATGGCGGGTGTGTATTAAAATCCGTCCAGAGTTGATCAGCCAGCGGTGATTCGGTTTTTAACAGCTGAAGGATGTCGACCAGTTCACATGCATCGCAGAATGCAGGCCGTGTATGGTGACAAAAGTGTGTCGAAGACAACAGTGACGAACTGGACAAATATGTTTGAAGAAGGACGTGAGTTAACAAAAGATCTTCCGGGCCAGGTCAGGCGCTTATTGTTGAATCAGAAGATGCCATCGCCAAAATTGATGCAGCGATTCGGGTGGCATCTCGAATTCGAACCTCGAACGTTTGAACACTTTTGTGGAGCTAAATGTTGTCCTATTTTGTGACCTTAGTTGTGAATCATTGGGTCAGCGAATCTTACGTGACTGGCAATACAGAGGCAGTCCTGCCATACAGGGGCAGTCCTGCCATACAGAGGCAAACTTGCCATACACACTCGGCAGTTTGTTCGTTTAGTCTATATGCGCATAGTGGTGAAGCGTGTAGTCTAGTCGACAGTAAGCTTGCTTACTAGACTCGGATTACAGCGTGTCAAGGGGTTCGAGTTCACGAACGGACAAAGGCAAAATCCGGGCCTTGTTTCGTGTTGGGTACCACCGCTATTCCAGTCGACCTAGCTGTGAAAAGGTACCTGATACATAAGTAATGGAATTAAAAACAGCAAATAAGGCAACTGGCCACCCCACCTCACATAAGCTGCGGCTTAGTACATGAAGAGCTACCTTCATCCCCGACGGCAACAGTTACCATGGGACTGGACTTTACCTTTAGTGAGGAAGCAGACAGTCGAAGCTTATACATGTGTTTATTGAGGCTCTTAGGTCTTATCTTGAGGCGAAGAATTGTGGTCTATTCCTGTCTGTCAAGGGTGTGTTAGTCGTTTTTTCGTTGGTTCTCTTTTCTCTTCTGATAGACTGAATTGCTCTTTTTCCTAAATGTGATAACAATGTCTACATGATCTCACTAGCTTCCCCTTTTTGCAAACCTACCTACCCTCTCGTTCACCGGTGCGCCACAATGGGACGGTAGCCACTGTGTTGTGTGTCGCTTTCTGGCAGCTACCTCGCTTAATTCCTTCCACAGGTGAGGGAATTTGCCACTTTTGGGAGCTTTCAGTGCAGATAGCACATGTGTGAAAATGACTGACTCGTGGCAGTAAGAATTGTTTGTTTGAGTTATACCCGGCAACTTGTACAAATGCTTGAATCTCTGTTGTATAGTTAGAGGGGAATTTACCAGTGGGAATACTTTTTGCTTTACGATGGTTTTCAGGTGGAGCTAGAGAGGACTCATCATGTAGCATGTCCTTTGTAGAACGTCGCTCCCATCACAGTCTGTCTGAAAGAAACTCGTTCCCTTGCCAAAACTCCAGCTTCCGCCACTGTCATACTCAGGCACTCCTGGATATCTTGGTGCCATCGTCTTCTTGGTCTACCCCTTCCTCTTTTGCCTGGCACCATACCTTCCATCACCGTCCTCTCAAGACCGTTGTGTCTCTTGATGTAACCAAAGTATTTGCATTTTCTAGCCGAAATGGAATTGATAAACCAGTTCTCCTCTATGCTCAACTCTTGCCGAATGTCTACATTTGTTCTTTTCTCTGTCCAGGGTATTCTGAGGATGAGCTAGAGATGACTACAGCATAGAAACAGGCGAAGAACATACATTTTAGTCATACATGATGTATCGTGCATTATTATGGTCTGGAACATATAATCATCTCTTATTAATAAAAATAAAATCCCTTTATAGCAAAGGAGACGTTAACTCCATATCGAGCACTTGTGTCACTTCTTCTTCTCCTCCTTCCTCGTTCGTAATCAAACTATCGCTACTAAGTCCTGAAAAGGCGTTGAAATTAGCATGATGTTGTTAGGGGAATGGAATGCGTTTTGTTGTTGCTTACAGTTTATGAAAAGATGGGGATACACAGATGATTACACATGTTATTGTGGCGCAATACAGGACCCAGACCACCTGATGACCTGCCCCAACCTCCAGGAAATATGCAATAGGTGCGACATGCTGGAGGCAAAGGACAAGACAATCCATGTCGCTGGATACTGGATGCATACTGGATAACGTGGTGCTTGGACACGGAAAGCAAGTCAGTTTACAGCTTGACTGCGAAATTTGCACCTTTCGGTTCGGTTGTATCCGACTTTAGCAATCATTTTTAGGTACCGGGTTAGCCTTCCCTCTTCGATCCGTTCTTCTTAGCCAGACTGCCTTATTGCAGGCTGTTATCCAGGATCACAACGTATAGATGTGAAGTGGTCTTGACAGGTCTGGATCACTGGCCGTGATGCTAGCAGACAGCTTTGAATGGGTGACTGCTGTAGTTCATACCCGAAAAAGGTATACAAAAATGATATAAAATATCGTATCTCTATTGTCAACTCACTGTCACACCAAACACATGCCGAATTGTGTTCATTTGCTGCATAGGTGGTTTCAGATATTTGAATATGCCCACTGACACGCTGATAGCTTTCGGAATTACAAAAATGTTTAATGTAGTTTCATAAACGAACAATCGCAGACCATGACAAATACTTTAGCCTCTATAGACTTTTACCAAGTGACAAGTAAATCCAAAACACACCAAAAAAAGTTGAATGCTTAGCGTAATAGAAATCTAGGAAGTAAAAGCCAAGCAAGAAATGTTAGAAGATTGTATAATATATCAAAGGACAGATCGGTCTAATCAGTGGAAGATATAAGACTCCCTAACTATTGAGGAATGCACATCATACTATTCACACAGATCTCTGCTGAGTAAAGTAGCCTTCTGGATTTGAAAGAAATATAAGACCAATTTCCCATGTAAGTTACAAGAGTAAATTAATGAACATATTATTTTCAAAGGATTTGGAAGAAGAAAAAGAAGAAGAAGAAGAAAATGGCGACGATAAAAAAAAGAAAAATTAGCAGAACGAAAATAAGAAGAGTAATAAGAAGATAATAAAAAATATAAATAATAATAATATAAATAATGATGAAGGAGAAGGAGAAGAAAAAGATAGACACAGAACAAGAAAAAAGAAAAAAGGAAAATAACGAGTAGAGAAGTAGAAGAAGAAGAAAAAGAAAACGAAGATGACGAAGAAGAAGAAAAATAAAACAAAGAAAAAGAAGATGAGGAAGAAAAAGAATAAAAACAACAGGAAGAAGAAGAAGTGGAAGAAAAAGGACAGGAAGATGACGACGATGAAGAGAAGAAAATTAGCAGAAGAAAAATAAGACGAATAATAAGTAGAAAATATAATAATATTAATAATAACATGATAACAAGAAGTAAAAAAAGGAGGTAAAGAAAGATGAAGATATTATTGGAAGAAGAAGAAGAAGAAGAAGAAGAAGAAGAAGAAGTAGAGGAGCATGTTTACCTGTATCCTCATGTATTTGTTTTTCTGTGTGTCCTGCCTCTCCCCCATTTCATCCCCCATATCAAGGATTTGGCATTTTGTCAAAGAAAAACAGCACGTGTATTATCTGCTGAGTATTAACAAGAAAGCCAGCCATTTCTCCTGCAGGTGAGGGTTTTGATCACCTGGACTGTTTATTATCATATCAAGTACATGCGATAGCTTTCATTTTTAAGAACGTGCAAGAAGTATCGCAGCGACCATGCTGTTGTCGATTAAGTTTTTGATATTTCACTGTACTGTCTCTGACAAAGTTATAATATCAAGAAGTGCAGAAGGGCTAGAGCAGCTAATTTCAGCTGTAAATGGACACAGTAAAGATCAAAGCCTGTTTATAAACATAAACAAAACCAAGATAATGACCATCAAAAAAACACAATGTCAACATAAATTTACAGTAGATGGTGGGGAAATAGATGAGGTCACGAATTTTGAATATCTGGGCTCCAGAATTTACAAAAATGGTGACTTTTCGAAAGAAATCAGAAGAAGATTAGCCATGGCAATGCAGGGACTGAACACCCTGAAGAAATTATGGCAGCGCACCAACAAAACAACAACAGTAAAAGTCTTGAGAGCTTGAGTTTTTCATGTGGCAGCTTCTGGCTGCAAATGATGGACGATTACCAAAACATTTAGACAAAGAATCAAATTCTTCGAGTCAAAATGTTATAGAAAGAACTTCAGACGGAGAAAAAGACAAATGTAGACATTCGGCAAGAGTTGAGCACAGAGGAGAACTGGTTTATCAATTGCATTTTGGCCTGAACATGCAAATACTTTGGTCACATCAGGAGACACAACAGTGATGGAAGGATTGGTGCCAGGCAAAAGAGGCAGGGGTAGACCAAGAAGAATATGGCACCAAGATATCCAGGAATGCCTAGGTATGACTGTGGCGGAGTCTTAGAAAGGAAAAGAGTTTCTCTCAGACTGTGATGGAAGCGACGTTTTGTAAAGGACATGCAACATGATGATGGTGTCTCTGTTTCTATTACACCATTGTCCGTTTGTGTGGACTTCTATTTCTCCTATTTTAACCAACTTCCCATAACTGAGAGAGCTACAATTTTGTACACAACCTCTACTACTGCAACCTGTGTATCTGTTAATCAGGGTTCGATCACCCTTCGAGATACACGACACCGTCTATTCTGCTGCAAATGGGAAATTACCACAACTCTAATGTAAGGCCGTTATTAAGACTAATTCTCAGCAAAAGCTGAGATATAGCACACAAATATATCTCATATACAGTGAACCTCAAAGTTGAGAAACATAGATATGGATATGAATGACGGACGTTCTGTGAGCGATAAATGATCACCACTTGGAAGTTTTCGCTGCAGTTGGTGAAATCGCAATCGATAAACGGCATAATAAAGAAAATAATTATGCCTTAATCGACACAAGTGGGACGAATGAGAGAACGGAACAGAAGAATGTCTAACCAGCAGACTCCTGAAAATATCAGTGTCAATATTCTCTGAGATTTGCTTATGAGGACTGAGCTTCTATGTGCATTCTCGGAGTGCAGTGATGTCGTTTCTGGACAGAAGAGTCTATAACACTACATCCCCTACGGTAGTTTAATCTATGGAATTAACTTTACCTTTTCATCCGATCTTGCTAAGTAATAGGTAAGGAGAATAATGGCCATGACATTACGTAGGTTAACTAAAGTGAAAAACGGATGGCAAAAGACTAACAAAAAGACAAAAATAAAAATCCTGAAGACTTGCATCTTCCCATTGGCAACACATGAATATGAGACATGGATACCCACAAAACAGTAAGAAGAAATTTTAGTCCACTGAGATTAAATGCTCCAGGAAATGGTTACAAATAGCATAGACAGATAGGGAAAAAAAATAGATTTTGAACAAAATTGGATATTACACAATATTACATCTAGGAAACTAAAACACATCAAACGCCGCATGGTCTAGAAAATACCGTACTGGATTGTATGGTACATGGAAAGCAAGGAAGAGGCTCACCTAAGAGAAGATAGACACGTGACACTAAAGAGGTCCTGAGGATGACGGAGACGTGAGATCTGGCAAAAAATCGAGAGTCTTACAGATCAGGTGTCATGAAAATAAAGTTCTGCAAAGGACATGCTACATGATGATGATAATTCTACCTGTACTTTGTATGAAATATCAAAAACTAGGATGAGTCTAGTCATGTCTAGATCTGGCACATATCTCATGCAACGTGTATCGAGACGTGCCAAGTAATGCTATTTATTTACCCTTGACTTCGGTAAAGATTGTTTGTTATGTTATATATTAGCATATGTTAAGCAGCATCTGCGTTACAGTACTCCCGGCAGAGCCATAGGTGTTGAATGCCTGCCAGCAGATGGTGGGGTGCACATATACTTGCTAGTATTACATGCTTCTAATCCGACCATGCTTATTCCAGAAGTCACCCCTGGGCAGTCATGCTGGCGCTGTTGGGGTCTGGGCTGATGGATCAGGAAGGGAGAGATATCCCAATCCTCCTATGGCCACTGTGTGATGAAACTACACGACTGGAATATAAAACTGATTGTCTACAGAATCTGCTTGGGATCGCTGTCGTCGAGAGGTCAGACACTCGCCTCCCAAAGCAATGAACAGAAACGGTGGACTATAGAATTCAGAAAGCTTTAAAGTGACCCAGAAACGATGGACTATCGAATCCAGAAAGCTTTAAAGTGACCCAGAAACGGTGGACTATAGAATCCAGAAAGCTTTAAAGTGACCCAGAAACGGTGGACTATAGAATCCAGAAAGCTTTAAAGTGACCCAGAAACGGTGGACTATAGAATCCAGAAAGCTTTAAAGTGACCCATAAACGGTGGACTATAGAATCCAGAAATCTTTAAAGTGACTCAGAAACGGTGGACTATCGAGTCCAGAAAGCCTTAAAGTGACCCAGAAACTGTGGACTATAGAATCCAGAAAGCTTTAAAGTGACCAATAAACGGTGGACTATAGAATCCAGAAAGCTTTAAAGTGACTCAGAAACGGTGGACTATCGAATCCAGAAAGCTTTAAAGTGACCCAGAAACGGTGGACTATAGAATCCAGAAAGCTTTAAAGTGACCCAGAAACGGTGGACTATAGAATCCAGAAAGCTTTAAAGTGACCCATAAACGGTGGACTATAGAATTCAGAAAGCTTTAAAGTGACCCAGAAACGGTGGACTATAGAATCCAGAATGTTTTAAAGTGACCCAGAAACGGTGGACTATAGAATCCAGAAAGCTTTAAAGTGACCCAGAAACGGTGGACTAGAATCCAGAAAGCTTTAAAGTGATCCAGAAATGGTGGACTATAGAATCCAGAAAGCTTTAAAGTGACCCAGAAACAGTGGACTCTAGAATCCAGAAAGCTTTAAAGTGACTTCTGGTCTCACGGGCGGTGAGATCAGCGTGTCTGTATCCTGAGTTGCATCAAGTCGCCTTGACATATGACTTGCCACAGGTCAAAGGTAGCTTGGGACCAGAGAGTAAAGTCGATGACAAGAGCAATTACTTCTTTACCATAATCAAAATACAGCGCAAGTTATTTCATCAAGACAAAACCGTCTGTTGATGTCGCAAACAATGCTTGCGATGCGCAAGAAATAATAATAATAATCCGTCCATAAAGTACCAATTTCTGCATAACATGCGTATAATTACATACTCCCGCAGTCTTCATTTATTGTACTTGGCAGAGATGGACAGACAAAGATCTTCAGACTTAGAATGGGACATTGCAGATTGTGGATCAGCTAAGCAAACATCAGAACATATCCGGCAGGACTGTCCCACTAATTCAGACCAAAGAAACCGAACTGACTCGTGGAAACGACCATGCTCGAAAAGCTGTTGGTTACTGACGAAGACCTGAAACGCAGTCTCCTTCGTCAACCTCACCGGGCTAGTAGTGTAGCATCAGTTGACCGAAGAAGATGATAATTTCATTCATTTCGAGATCGAGTCGAGGCAGTAAACTATGTTTGGATGTGTCTATCTGTGAATCTTCTGTCCTGACCTTGCTGATCCTTGCTGGAATGAATGAGCTGACATCCTGGCCTCATGAGCGCTCGCAGTAATGACCACTGACAGTAGATAGAGGTGTCATTTTTAAGTTCATCAAATACTGCCTTTTCGATGAACCAGCTAAGCATTGATTGCAGATTTTTGAAATCATGCTCGGGTTCAACAAATATGGGAGCAAGACAACGAGCGAGCTACAGGGAGAACGCTAATGAAAAAGAAGAAGCAGGAAGGATGAAGGAAGGAATAAACAAGGAAGATGGTAAGAAGAAACCAGGAGAAAAGAGGAAGGAAGAAGTAGGAAGAGATAAGAACAAAAGAAGATAGGAGAAATAAAAAAAATGAAGGAATGAAGAAATAAGATAAGTCAAAGAAGGAAGGAAGGAGGAATACCTAGAAAAGGACGAGTGAATTAAAAAAAGGAAGGAAGAATTAATGGAAATCAAAAGAAAAAAGAAAGAAAAAAAAAGAAAAACATGAAGGAAGAATGAATGAAAGAATAATGAAGGAAGAATAATGGCTCTGTTCTGGAATCACAGCATTTAACGATCTACAATGTCGAGTACCGAACTAAAATAAATTCTGTGGAGCGCCTTGTGGACTACCCTCTCCACCAACACGCGGGGTCTCGATAGGAGTCCTGTATCCGTCATTTCTGCTGTGTTTCAGTTTTGCAATAGTGCAGAGGCACGTTTCTCGGAGCGCAATGTCAAGTTGAGCACACTCAGCTCTATGCAATATCAAGTTGAGCACACTCATCTCTAAGGAATGTCAAGTTGAGCACACTCATCTCTATGTAATGTCAAGTTCAGCACACTCAGCTCTATTTAATGTCAAGTTCAGCACACTCAGCTCTATTCAATGTCAAGTTCAACACACTCAGCTCTATTCAATGTCAAGTTGAGCACACTCAGCTCAATTCAATGTCAAGTTCAGCACACTCAGCTCTATTAAATTCAAGTTGAGCACACTCGGCTCTATTCAATGTCAAGTTGAGCACATGCAGCTCTATGCAATGTCAAGTTGAGCACACTCAGCTCTATGTAATGTCAAGTTGAGCACACTCAGCTCTATGTAATGTCAAGTTGAGCACACTCAGCTCTATGTAATGTCAAGTTGGGCACATTCAGCTCTATGCAATGTCAAGTTGAGCACACACAACTATATGCAATGTCAAGTTGAGCACACTCAGCTCTATGCAATGCCAAGTCGTGCACCCTCTGCGCAGTGCAATACTGAGTTGACTACACCTGGCGAAGTGTATTGCCGAGCTGGTGCAGGAACCCCAGCCGGCTACCACCTCCACTAACGCACGAGACCTGATAAGAGCGTGTCCTTTAGTTCCACCGCGTTTAATATTAAGCAATAGAAACACATACATTCTTTAACAGCAGACGTTTTGAAAATAGGCCAACCAAAATAATGTCCTTTTGACATAATCAACTAAACAAATTATGGCCATATTAAAAAAAAGTCTGTGCTTCCGATTTGATATGTAAAAAAAAAGCTGGTTTCATTTGCCAAGTCTGAGATAAAGATCTGGTTTTCCCTCCACCGCTCATCTTGTTTCTTAAGACAGATTGTGTAATACCAATATCTTTGTATATTATGTGTTTATTTTCGGCCGTCTTTTTGTTTGCCTTTCTGTTGTGCTTGTTTGAGAAAGAGAGAGAGAAAGACATAGAAGGTTATAGATATATATCAGTTCAGTTCTTCCCGTAACTCATCAGGTCGTTGGGGCAGACTTGAAGACACTCCCCAAATCCTATGCCATTTTTCTCTGTCTGCCGCCGCCTGTCGTATCTCACCAGGACGAAGGCCTGACCACTTAGTGATGTTGTCCACCCAACCCTTCCTTGAACGTCCTCGCCCTCTCTGTCCCGGTACGGAACCATAGAGTATCGAGTTGGTAATGCCGTTGGACATCGTGGCCCGCACCAGGCCATCTTTCGTCTCTTGATTGTTGTAAACAGATCTTCAAAAGGGTAGTAGCGTTTTCAACTCTCTGTCGTATTTCTACGTTCGTACACGATCTTTATATATATATATATATATATATATATATATATATATATATATATATATATATATATATATATATGTGTGTGTGTGTGTGTGTGTTTCTGTTTCGCTAGTTGTTGTCTGTGTGCAATCCTTTTGACCATCTGTCGTTTGGTTCACTCTATTTCGTCCCTGGCATATCGTCTCTCACACTCTCTGGCACATGCTGTTATTACGGCGAATTTAAACGGCTCAATTTACATGGTGTCTTCATTTTTTGGGTGATATATTGGTTGCTTTCGTTTGTTCTTTGTTCCTGACGAAGACCGTGTGGTTGTTACGTGGGTATCGCTCTGTTTTTGTCCTGGTGCGGTCACTGAGTCCTTCCCTATATGTGTTTTTATACGATGTTTTCAACCTAACGGCACATTTCATTCGACTTAGGCATATATATTTAATGAGTCCAGAAGCAAGTTTAGCTGTGAACCTCTTCTCCATCCCTCACTATTCAAACTTCAAAAGTCAAAAGTCTCACAAAACAGACGTGGATCGGGAATGAAGTGTTAATCTTCAGTATACTAAGTCACATCCTGTATGAGGTAAGATTACCAGATCCCTTCCTCGCTGTTTTTTGTCAGTCCTTAACCGTGAAGTCAAGTACCCATTTACAGATGCGTCAACAATGAATAGGTATGTTAAGTATGTAAAACCCAAGGGAACGAATCGTTTAACTTTTGTGGAGCAATTAATCATTTCTCCTGGTTGTTTCCCTTGTAGATAAACCAAGATCTCAATAGGCTATCGCTGGTAGGATTGTGTGGTTTTTGCAAGAATATTTGGGTTGGTTGATGGATTGATGTGTAGATGAAATTATAAACGGATGATTGATTGGGTGGATTTTTGTTTAAATGAAAGTATAAATTGATCGATGACAGAATGTGTGGACGGACGGTTGATTGGATCTATTTACAAATGGTCCCGTTAATGAATTATGAACATATGAATGGCTAGATGGATATTGTGTTGTATGCGTTTATGCATGAATGTTAGGAGAATTATGGATGGATACATGGATTGAGTATTGTTGAATTAATTGATTCCCTAATATATGGTGGGGGAATTCGGATGATACCAGAAAAAAAAAATCGAATGATAAACACACGAAACAATCTTTGTACTGTTCCCCAAAACCAGATATTCACTTGAACTAACACGAACGATAACTTGAGAGAAAATGCTACTCAGGCGTAACTCTTGTTGTTTCCATGTTATAAATATCTTACCGATCTCTTACTCAACACATTCTGTGCAATTTTTTTTCATCAACCTCCTTTCATTTTCTTGTACCTGGTTTCCGTGGCAACGAAGACGTTGTAATTAAGCTAATAAAGTAAACGAGGCAAGAACAGAAACTACCGCTACTTTTTTTGTGTGCACGCTGAAACAGAGTTAAGGACGGAGAAAGGGTAATTTCATATGCATATATAAATATATATATATTTTTAAATATATATATATATATATTTAAACATACACAAATATGTACAGTATACAAATATTATATATATCTATATTTGTGCTCATTTAATTAGGGAAGTTTTATTCTAATTTTTAATCAATTCGTTTACTTCACGTGGTGTTGTTAAAAATACAACAGTATTATTCTTTCTGCGTGAATGAATGTAGAAATTTGGTTAAGGATAATGTAAACCTTTTTTTTTTACAATTATGTTTGCAAAATTTGTTAGATTGTGTTCTGACAACGTCTGGGGGAGGGGGGAGTTTTTTGTCGAGTAATTTATTATTTCATTATTTGGCTTGCTTGGTTTCGTTCGTTTCGACCAATCCCAGAAAGAAATTTAAGTAACAGAAAGTAGTCCAGAGAACGGAATAAGTTATTTCGTAGTTTACAGCTTGACTGCGATATTTCCACCTTTCGGTCCGACACATCCGACTTCAGCAGGAATTTTTTTAGTACCGGCTTGGCCATCCCTCTTCGATTGCTTCTCCTTAGCTAGTCTGCCCTGCTGCAGCCTGTTGTCCAGGATCACCGCGTGGAGGTGTAGAAGGGTCTTGGCAGCTTTGGTTCGCTGGCCCTGAACACTAGCAGTCAGCTATGAGTCGTTGACTACTGCAGCTCATCAAATGTTTTAATTTTTAAAGGCGTTTAATAATTAACTAGAGAACGTATCTTCATCTCTGTCTTTGGTACATAACCGCGTTTAGTGCATATTGACTAAATGCCAAGAGACTATTGCTAAAGAATTTGATGCTTTCATAGAATAATCGTTTTTACAGCAATGTTATTTTCATGTTGAAGTTGCTGACTTCAAGTACCTCTCTCTATAGTAGACGTTGTTGAAATCATTGGAGAGTTATAGTGGACGTATTGTGATCTCTCTAGAATACCGACCCGCAGAGATTATTATTTTAGAAATAAGATCCAAAACATAATCTTCGGACGGGGATGAAGTATTATGGCTTTCATTGTACTTAGCCACAGAGGTGGACTGACCAGTTCTCTGCCTCCTTGCCTTTGATTCGCTAACCGTTATTCAGGTATCCATTTACCAATGAATCAACTATACAGCTGGGTCGGCTATAACGTTCCGGTAACGGGATTTGAACATTGTGCCTTTTGCGTTTAAAAGTGAGTGCTCTAACATTTCATTAATCACTTATATCTAAATCCAAGATGAGGTTACGTGAATACAAACAAGAGCTTAACGCCAGATTTCGGTAAAAGCCGGAATGAAAAAATGAAGAAGAAAGAAGGAAAGATACAAGAGAAAGGAGAATTGAGAAAAGAGGAAGGTGGAGAGACACAGATGACAGAAGAAATTAGAATTGAGAAAAGAGGAAGGTGGAGAGACACAGATGACAGAAGAAATTAGAATTGAGAAAAGAGGAAGGTGGAGGGACACAGAAGACAGAAGAAATTAGAATTGAGAAAAGAGGAAGGTGGAGAGACACAGATGACAGAAGAAATTAGAATTGAGAAAAGAGGAAGGTGGAGAGACACAGATGACAGAAGAAATTAGAATTGAGAAAAGAGGAAGGTGGAGGGACACAGATGACAGAAGAAATTAGAATTGAGAAAAGAGGAAGGTGGAGAGACACAGATGACAGAAGAAATTAGAATTGAGAAAAGAGGAAGGTGGAGAGACACAGATGACAGAAGAAATTAGAATTGAGAAAAGAGGAAGGTGGAGAGACACAGATGACAGAAGAAATTAGAATTGAGAAAAGAGGAAGGTGGAGAGACACAGATGACAGAAGAAATTAGAATTGAGAAAAGAGGAAGGTGGAGGGACACAGATGACAGAAGAAATTAGAATTGAGAAATGAGGAAGGTGGAGAGACACAGATGACAGAAGAAATTAGAATTGAGAAATGAGGAAGGTGGAGAGACACAGATGACAGAAGAAATTAGAATTGAGAAAAGAGGAAGGTGGAGAGACACAGATGACAGAAGAAATTAGAATTGAGAAATGAGGAAGGTGAAGAGACACAGATGACAGAAGAAATTAGAATTGAGAAATGAGGAAGGTGGAGAGACACAGATGACAGAAGAAATTAGAATTGAGAAAAGAGGAAGGTGGAGAGACACAGATGACAGAAGAAATTAGAATTGAGAAATGAGGAAGGTGGAGAGACACAGATGACAGAAGAAATTAGAATTGAGAAATGAGGAAGGTGGAGAGACACAGATGACAGAAGAAATTAGAATTGAGAAATGAGGAAGGTGGAGAGACACAGATGACAGAAGAAATTAGAATTGAGAAAAGAGGAAGGTGGAGAGACACAGATGACAGAAGAAATTAGAATTGAGAAAAGAGGAAGGTGGAGGGACACAGATGACAGAAGAAATTAGAATTGAGAAAAGAGGAAGGTGGAGAGACACAGATGACAGAAGAAATTAGAATTGAGAAAAGAGGAAGGTGGAGAGACACAGATGACAGAAGAAATTAGAATTGAGAAAAGAGGAACGTGGAGGGACACAGATGACAGAAGAAATTAGAATTGAGAAATGAGGAAGGTGGAGAGACACAGATGACAGAAGAAATTAGAATTGAGAAATGAGGAAGGTGGAGAGACACAGATGACAGAAGAAATTAGAATTGAGAAAAGAGGAAGGTGGAGAGACACAGATGACAGAAGAAATTAAAATTGAGAAATGAGGAAGGTGAAGAGACACAGATGACAGAAGAAATTAGAATTGAGAAAAAAGGAAGGTGGAGAGACACAGATGACAGAAGAAATTAGAATTGAGAAAAGAGGAAGGTGGAGAGACACAGATGACAGAAGAAATTAGAATTGAGAAAAGAGGAAGGTGGAGAAACACAGATGACAGAAGAAATTAGAATTGAGAAATGAGGAAGGTGGAGAGACACAGATGACAGAAGAAATTAGAATTGAGAAATGAGGAAGGTGGAGAGACACAGAAAACAGAAGAAATTAGAATTGAGAAATGAGGAAGGTGGAGAGACACAGATGACAGAAGAAATTAGAATTGAGAAAAGAGGAAGGTGGAGAGACACAGATGACAGAAGAAATTAGAATTGAGAAAAGAGGAAGGTGGAGGGACACAGATGACAGAAGAAATTAGAATTGAGAAAAGAGGAAGGTGGAGAGACACAGATGACAGAAGAAATTAGAATTGAGAAAAGAGGAAGGTGGAGAGACACAGATGACAGAAGAAATTAGAATTGAGAAATGAGGAAGGTGGAGAGACACAGATGACAGAAGAAATTAGAATTGAGAAATGAGGAAGGTGGAGAGACACAGATGACAGAAGAAATTAGAATTGAGAAAAGAGGAAGGTGGAGAGACACAGATGACAGAAGAAATTAGAATTGAGAAATGAGGAAGGTGGAGAGACACAGATGACAGAAGAAATTAGAATTGAGAAAAGAGGAAGGTGGAGAGACACAGATGACAGAAGAAATTAGAATTGAGAAAAGAGGAAGGTGGAGAGACACAGATGACAGAAGAAATTAGAATTGAGAAAAGAGGAAGGTGGAGGGACACAGATGACAGAAGAAATTAGAATTGAGAAATGAGGAAGGTGGAGAGACACAGATGACAGAAGAAATTAGAATTGAGAAATGAGGAAGGTGGAGAGACACAGATGACAGAAGAAATTATAATTGAGAAAAGAGGAAGGTGGAGAGACACAGATGACAGAAGAAATTAGAATTGAGAAAAGAGGAAGGTGGAGAGACACAGATGACAGAAGAAATTAGAATTGAGAAAAGAGGAAGGTGGAGGGACACAGATGACAGAAGAAATTAGAATTGAGAAAAGAGGAAGGTGGAGAGACACAGATGACAGAAGAAATTAGAATTGAGAAAAGAGGAAGGTGGCGAGACACAGATGACAGAAGAAATTAGAATTGAGAAATGAGGAAGGTGGAGAGACACAGATGACACAAGAAATTAGAATTGAGAAAAGAGGAAGGTGGAGAGACACAGATGACAGAAGAAATTAGAATTGAGAAATGAGGAAGGTGGAGAGACACAGATGACACAAGAAATTAGAATTGAGAAAAGAGGAAGGTGGAGAGACACAGATGACAGAAGAAATTAGAATTGAGAAATGAGGAAGGAGAATGTAGGAAACAGAAATGAGGAAGCAGAAAGAGGGAAGGAAAAAGGAGAAAGGAGGAAAGCGAAAGAAGGAAGGAGGAAGAAGAAATGGGAAGAAGGATTCGGGCGTGTAGAAAGAAATAGATAAGGAATCAGTAGACATGCTCACACTGAATTAAATCGGGAGATGTTGGCTAGAACCTTTTAGTGATAACGTTGGGTGCACGTGCACATCTTTGTGCTGGCTGGCTGCAATATTGTGGGGCAGTGATTCTCAGCTTGTCACTTCTGAGTTTCACGTATCTCTGTGACGACCCCTCTTTTTAGTTTCATGTACCTTTGTGACGCCCCCTCTTCTGAGACTTATGTATCTCTTTGACGATCTCTTTTCTGAGTCTAGTTTAACTCTTTTACGACCTCTTTACTGAGGAGTTTGATGTCTTTGACGACCTCTTTACTGGGTTTAATTTATCTCTTTGACGACCTCTTTACTGAATTGAGTTTATTTCTTTACCTCTTTACTGAGTTTAATATATTTCTTTGACGACCTCTTTACTGATTTTAGTGTATCTCTGTGGCGACCTCTTTTAAAATTTTAGTTTATTTCTGTGACGTCTTTTGTTGAGTTGAGCTTATCTCTGTGACTTCTTTTTAGAGTTTAGTTTATCTCTGAGACGACCTATTTTCTGAGTTAAGTTTATCTCTTTGACGACCTCTTTTAACGATCTGGTTCAGACCTATTACCACCCGTCCATTGCCACATCCGACATGCTTAGTAGGTTACGTTATTACTAATCTTTATTTCCGTTTCAGGCCCCGGATAAACAGCGAGCATAGTTTACAAATGAACAAAATTAGACTAATCAAGCCTTTATCACAACCGTATCTTCCTTAAATTACGTATCTGCTCTACATTGCATTTCTCTAAACCGCGAAGAAGACTTGACGTTGTAACGTAAGTTTGTTTCGTGTTTGTGTCAATGCAGAAACGCTATATTTTAATTTCCGTTATCTTTCTTCAAAATGCACGCACGCATGCACGCACATCTACTCCTAAACACGCACGGACGCGCATACACGGGCGCACACACATACTCCAAACATTTACCTGAAGTTCCTTGCACCTGTTCAGATTTAACTGGGTCACATAAAACGATTACTTTTTTGCAAAGTTTGCTCTCTGCTAATTTTTGTGTTTCTTCACATAAGAAAATGCAGTATCGTGTTTCTGTAACTCTGTATCCATGCTGTTGTGTTAGTTGACTGCATTGCCTTTTGACTGAAGTTGTTATACTGGTATTTAATCAAGCAGCGGCGTAATAAGAGCACTTACTTCTCATGACAGAGGTACTACGTTCAAACACCGGAAATAAGCAGTTTTGTCAGAGTAACCAATCTTTCGATGAAGTACTATGACGTTACATCTTCTTCTTCTTGTTCTTCTTCTTCTTCTTTTTCTGCTTCTCCTTCTCCTTCTTCGTATCTCCTCGCGCCACTTAACGGAGTTTAAGTTCAACACTTTTGGTTTACCTTAACTATCTTTTAGGAAATCGTGAATATAGTTATTTGCGGGGCTGTTTCATCGGCAATTGTTTTTCCATGATGAGGTTGCCAGCTCCATGCACTTTTCATTAGTAGTCTCTTACATCCAGTACGTAATAGACCAGTTGCACTATTCTATTTGGCTTGGAGACCACTGGGAGCACTTCAGGGATCGTGTTCGCTCGTTGATGAAGCACATTTCAAGATGGCAACTACGTTTACAAAAAAGAAAGCATACTACTCCCAGAATTCTAGATGTTTAAGTATAATAGGTCGTATTGTTTTCATTAGACAGCATCTAATGCAACATGGTAGCCATGTGTCACACCATTTCTGGCGTTCATTGAATCCACTTTTAAAACGAATGTGCGAACATACACCTCCTCTCCACCTAAGCAGTGTACGCTACATTCAGACCATCTAAAGTAGGCCATGTTCTGACCATTTGTGAATTTGTGACATAACTTCATCATCATCATCAGGTGCCTTGCTGGTTAGCGTTGACGATCATGGACTTCCATCCGCTTCTATCGCGTGTGTCGTTTACCAACTCTGTTGTTGATTGTCGCGCATTCCATTCTCTCAAGCTTTCCAGCATCTTCTCTTTCGGCTTTCCTCTGTCTCGCTTTCCCGCTATCGTTCCCGTTACCACAACGTGCTCTATACTGCTTCTTCTTATAACATGACCAAAAACAGGATGGCTGTCCTGTTCTGATCTTTGCAATAAGTTGTCTTTGTGTTTGGGCCTCTACGAGTACTGTATCATTAGTCTTCCTCACAGTCCAAGGAATACGTTGCTCCCAAAGATCTTTGCGCTGGCTTGATGATTGTCCATGATTTACTGACATATGTCAGCATTGAAGGAGTTGAGATCTTCTTCTTCAACGTTTGTCCTGAAAAAGACTTGTTGCGTTGTATCGTAATTTACAGCGAAGCTGCTATTTCCGTTCCTTCCAGCCTGACACATCCGATTTCAGCATGACATTTCTATGAACCAATTTGCCTTTTCTCTTCGATCGTCAATCTCATAGTCAGGCTGCATAGTTGTATTCTAGGCTTCCTGGTTGCTTTCTAGGCTTCCTGGTTGCATTCTAGGCTTCCTGGTTGCATTCTAGGCTTCCTGGTTGCATTCTAGGCTTCCTGGTTGCATTCTAGGCTTCCTGGTTGCTTTCTAGGCTTCCTGGTTGCATTCTAGGCTTCCTGGTTGCATTCTAGGCTTCCTGGTTGCATTCTAGGCTTCCTGGTTGCATTCTAGACTGCCTGGTTGCATTCTTGGCTTCCTGGTTGCATTCTAGGCTTCCTGGTTGCATTCTAGGCTTCCTGGTTGCATTCTAGGCTTCCTGGTTGCATTCTAGGCTTCCTGGTTGCATTCTAGGCTTCCTGGTTGCATTCTAGACTGCCTGGTTGCATTCTTGGCTTCCTGGTTGCATTCTAGGCTGCCTGGTTGCATTCTAGGCTTCCTGGTTGCATTCTATGCTGCCTGGTTGCATTCTAGGCTTCCTGGTTGCATTCTAGGCTGCCTGGTTGCATTCTAGGCTGCCTGGTTGCATTCTAGGCTGCCTGGCTGCATTCTGTGTTTAGGGTCATCACTTGGAGGTAAAATAGCGTCTTGGTCAGTTGTGGTTCACTGACCATGATGCAAGCAGCCCGCTACGAGTCGCCGACTGCTGTCAGCTTATTCATTAATTAATCTTCAATTCCAGTTGGTAGGATAACTTAATCAAACTCAACGTTTTTATACTGGTTTAGAAGACTCTGCTGAGTCTGTATACAAGAAGTTACATTTCCTTGCTCTAAAAGCTATGCGCATGCAATTTATTTTTAAATGCATTAATTGTCCCTGCCTCCACTACCTCCTGTGGTAATGCATTCCAATCATTCGCCAATCTCTGACTAACAAAAATACGTCCTAATATCTAAACTGGATTGTGCTTTTGTTTATTTGTATCTGTGCCCTCTTGTTCTTGTAGGTGGTTGTATTTTGAATAAACTTGTTATAGTCTAATTTGTCCTTTCCCTTGATAATCTTATAAACCTGTATTAAGTCACCTAGAATTCTTCTCTTCTCTAGAAACTAGGCCGGTATTAAGTCACCTAGAATTTTTCTCTTCTCTAGAAACTAGGCCTGTATTAAGTCACCTAGAACTCTTCTCTTCTCTAGAAACTAGGCCTGTATTAAGTCACCTAGAACTCTTCTCTTCTCTAGAAACTAGGCCTGTATTAAGTCACCTAGAACTCTTCTCTTCTCTAGAAACTAGGCCTGTATTAAGTCACCTAGAACTCTTCTCTTCTCTAGAAACTAGGCCGGTAGTAAGTCACCTAGAACTCTTCTCTTCTCTAGAAACTAGGCCAGTATTAAGTCACCTAGAACTCTTCTCTTCTCTAGAAACTAGGCCGGTATTAAGTCACCTAGAACTCTTCTCTTCTCTAGAAACTAGGCCGGTATTAAGTCATCTAGAACTCTTCTCTTCTCTAGAAACTAGGCCGGTATTAAGTCACCTAGAACTCTTCTCTTCTCTAGAAACTAGGCCGGTATTAAGTCACCTAGAATTCTTCTCTTCTCTAGAAACTAGGCCGGTATTAAGTCACCTAGAACTCTTCTCTTCTCCAGAAACTAGGCCAGTATTAAGTCACCTAGAACTCTTCTCTTCTCTAGAAACTAGGCCGGTATTAAGTCACCTAGAACTCTTCTCTTCTCTAGAAACTAGGCCGGTATTAAGTCACCTAGAACTCTTCTCTTCTCTAGAAACTAGGCCGGTATTAAGTCACCTAGAACTCTTCTCTTCTCTAGAAACTAGGCCGGTATTAAGTCACCTAGAACTCTTCTCTTCTCTAGAAACTAGGCCGGTATTAAGTCACCTAGAACTCTTCTCTTCTCTAGAAACTAGGCCGGTATTAAGTCACCTAGAACTCTTCTCTTCTCTAGAAACTAGGCCTGTATTAAGTCACCTAGAACTCTTCTCATTTCTAGACACTAGGCCGGTTTTTTCTGGGTCCTTCCTCATAACTGTAAATCTGGAATCACACTATCAGCTTCATCACTCTTTTTTGTATCCTTTCCAGCAGGTTTAAATCTCTTCTACGACAAGGACTCCGCTTACACATCTTGATATCTGTAAAACTGAGTCCCGTTTTACATTTTCTGAAATGGAACTACATAGTATTTGTTTGTTTGTTTTGTTACTGTTTGTGGCAAAAGAAATACTCCAGCGAACCAACGCGAGCAAACACAAATTAGAACTGACATGACCCGCTAAATTTTTTTTTAAACCAACGAGAAGGGAGTTTCGAGAAAATATCTTGTGAGGTGAAAGAATCCGTCCTGTATGGTTGAATTATTTCGATGAAGTACTTGAGAGTGAGAGACGTTGTGAATGGAGAAATGAAAACGGTGAGATGTTAAATAAAGAAAAAATGAAGCGACCTGATAATCTCTACCTGAGTCTTTGGGAGCAAGAACGGGTTACGTTTTCTTCTTCTTCTTCATCGTACGCTGTTTACAGCGATATTTACGTTGCACTGTTTTAATTTGTTAGCCTGTGGCTCAGTGCATCCGATTTCAACAGGCGTTTCTGTAGGGTTGCCCTCCTTAGCCTTTGGCTGTCCCCAGCCTAACTGCAAGGCAGCAGTTGTTTTTGGTCAGAGTTGTCTCTCATAGGAAGTTGTCTTGCAGGACTATCGAGTCTTACCTACTCGTGTCTATAGGGTTTGGCAATGATATGATGGACTATGTACTAGTTTGTACTATCCCGGAAGAGAGGCAGTCCAGTGTGACTTTGTCCCAGGATCGTCACGTCCTGCCAGAAACGTAGCATATGCATGTGAGTGAGGTATCTTTTTGCTCCCTTTATTTTCTCGGTTCATTTGCAGTGATGGTACGCCTAGCATTCCCCGCCACCTGGGAGGTTGTCACAATAGGGCAGGAGGTGCAATGTCCGCTGGACTGCATCTCTTCTGCGTCCATTGGAATGACTGATAGCAGACAGAGGCAAAGAGCGAGACAGGAGTGCATTTTACCAGGTGCATTCCTGCGGCTCGCCCGGGCCGGGCTGAGACTCAAGCCCCAGCCATGTCGTAGCCTCCCATCACAGCGGTGCTGATATTTAGGGCGGGATTCTGGCTTAGAGGCGTTCGGCCGTAGTCCCTCAGATGGTAGCTTATCAGCCTAGCACGTGGACCAAATGTCAGCAACCTGTGATTCCTCTCGAAATAGTGCATTTGACCAGGGGACAAGCCTGGTCATTGCACGGAGATGTTGTTCGCCTGGTGCGGACATATCTCATGGTCAAGGGTTGAGTCTCAGCAGTGAGGTAGCTGATCTACTGCTTAGGGCACCCCGACCGGGAACTAAGTCTCTACAAATGGTTTCATACTTCATCGCCGTATGGGGGTTACGTTTTGAAAATGCCTGGATGTACCAGAGCACATCTGTTGTTGATACGGAGGGTACAAGGAGACGTACTACTGCTTGTACATTGATTTTCAAAGTTATGACAACGATCACAAGGCTACGTGTACTTTAATTTAAAATCGTTCAGTTCTCTATGGAGCATATGTCTTTAGCAAATACATACCAAGTCTTCTTGTACAGGACCATCCGTTTCAGCTCTATCTACGCCGTTATTGTTTCCTTTATGTTCATCTCAAGCTCTCTTCTTCATATGTGTTTTGACCTCTCTTCACTTTCAAGTGACGGAAGTCATCCTAGGGACTGACCTCGGAAGCACATTCACCGTGCTGATTCGTTGTCGTTTTTTGCCATATTTTGACATGTGACCTGCCTTGGTGATGACAACCGAATCTAACAGCTCTTAAAACGGGTCATGAATATCAAAGCTGGAAAACGGCTCTCGTTTTCGTGGCCATCCGAGCGCCCTGCTGTCTACGAAACAATGAAACACTTGATTTGGTCAAATTGAAAAGACATCATCCTCACTGTATGCAGTCTCGGACCAGTCACTCTTCGTGTCTGATGACGCGACGGGCCCTTGTCGTCTGAACAGCTTGTCAACCTACCTACTTCTTTTACCTTAGGGGTTCCTGAACAGAGATTGTTTTGTAATCATATAACCTGGTTTCCTAATTGTGTGACCTATCCAGCACCAAAGCCTTCTCCAAACGTCAACTAAATCATGTCTAGTTCTTTCTAATATTTCCAGATCAGCCATCATACACTACCAATTCAATTTCTTAGGCCTGCACTGACACCCATTTAACAAAGTATGTACCTTTTCCGTTGTTATTTTTTATGTTCTCCGTGATTTAAATAATAAAGTATGTACCTTTTCCGTTGTTATTTTTTATGTTCTCCGTGATTTAAATAATAAAGTATGTACCTTTTCCGTTGTTATTTTTTATGTTCTCCGTGATTTAAATAATAAAGTATGTACCTTTTCCGTTGTTATTTTTTATGTTCTCCGTGATTTAAATAATAAAGTATGTACCTTTTCCGTTGTTATTTTTTATGTTCTCCGTGATTTAAATAATAAAGTATGTACCTTTTCCGTTGTTTTTTTTATGTTCTCCGTGATTTAAATTGTTTGCCACAGAATGGCCTTTGTATTGAAGTTTTAGAGTTTTATTTTTGGTTTGAAATAAATATATTTTGATTTCCATCAGTTTATCTTTGCAATGATAGATGTTGAATCCATAAACCATCTACACACAAAATAATTAAACATGAATTCGTCACTCCACGGTAGAAGAGAGGCGACAACGCTAAAATTCTCCTTTTTGCTTTATATTGAGATTACGGTCACCATACAGAAACCTGTGCCAAAGCACTTTGAGTTATCATGAAGTGATGATTTATGTAGCCATTTAATTATACCAGTGGTTAGCGCTCTGGCTTCGCATCTGAGTGGTCCTGGGTTCATTCCCCAGTTGAGGCGGTAGTGTTTTTTTAGACCGCAATTGCTCCCGGGTCTACCCAACCTTAAATGGGTACCGGTTCAATCCGGGAAGTAAAAACGGCGAGGGAGAGGAGATGGCTACCGCCCTCATATAGCCGAGCCTTTGAAATGTGAGATCGCTAACACCTCACACCCCTACGGCAATAATTATATGGGATACTTTACTTTACTTAAATGATACACAATGACATTTCAAGCCGATATCACAACCTCTGCTTTGATACCAGTATTATTATGTAGTGAATATTAACCGGAATACATTATTCTCTACGACTCTCATTTGCTATTCGGTATCACTAATTATTATGGTTTAAGTTGCTAGCCCATTTACAACCCTCTTTGGTAGTTTTTAACCAACTTCCTGTTAACGTCACAATAACCCTTTTCTTTGCTATCAGGGCCCTTAATGTGAGACAACTTTGTGGTACAAGAAATGCAAGTGTGAATAACTCATTAACCCTTTATGATCACTGCAAAAAAAGAAACACAAATTTTCATATATGTATTTAACAATAAAAAAATCAGGTCGGTATAGGTATTGGCCACTGTCAAAAAAGTCGTTATAGGTATTGGCAACTGTGAAAAATGGTCGTTATAGGTATCGGCCACTGCAAAAAAAGGTCATTTTAGGTATTGGTCTCTGTGTATTAGTCAATGTCTAAATAGGTGGTTAAGGGCAGTGTACACTGTAAAAAGATCGTTATATGCATTATCCACTGTAGAAAACGTCTGTATACTTATTGATCAAGGTAAAAAAAGGTTTGTATCGGTAAATGTAAAAAAAGAAAAGCAAACCTAAAACAAAGGTAATCACTGCCGTCGGGGATGTGGTATTTCTTCTTCTTCTTCTTCTTCTTCGTTCGTTCGTTCTCAATCTCCCACTACCAAATCCTGAAAGGGTAAGTAGCAGAATGTATTCCAGAGAACGGAATGCGTTGTGTTGTAGTTTACAGCTTGGCTGCGATATTTGCACCTTTCGGTCCAACACATCCGACTTCGGCAAGCATTTTTTGAGTACCGGGTTAGCATTCACTCTTCGATCCCTTCTCCTTAGCCAGTCTTCCTGCTGCAGCCTGTTATCCAGGATCACCCGCGTGGAGGTGTAGAAGGGTCTTGCCAGCTATGGCTCGCTGGCCCTGACGCTAGCAGTCAGCTATAGGTCGCTGACCACTGCAGCTCATGCGCTGCTCAGCATCTTAATCCCGGATGTGGTATTTCAAGATGTCATTGTACAAGTTCGCCGTTGTTTCTGTTCTCTTCGGTTTGCATCAATTCTGCCCTGGTTCCGCTGCTTTGCCTAAATGTAAATTGATTAGCCTTTTTGAAACTGATAGGGTTTGAACGTGTCAAGTCCGATGGCTTAGCCTGACTCATTTGTGATGAGGTTTCAGCTTCTCGAACAAATCTGAATTCCAGTGTATAGTTGTATTTTTGAATATTTATATTAAGTTAACTCATTCACTCCGGAATATTTGTACTCCTGGCACACTTTCATTTGAAAGGTAACACTCGTGGTAGGAAGTAAAAGTACATTTGTAAATTGTGTTAAAGTTATTGAGAAACTTTTAACTAAAAATATTGTAAGAATTTAAGCCAACGTATCAGCTGTGTAGTGTTGTAAGATAGTTTATTAACCGATATAACTGCTCTACGAAGGGATTAGCTAAAGGTAGTCCGTCTGGCAATCTCACCAAGTATTGGATAGAAATCAGCTGACCGGGAAGCGCTTTCATTTCCTGTCATGTGATTATCTAAATTACAAGGTTCTTGTATTCTTCGGCAGTTACACAGGTAGGTGTTTGGTGTCTTGGATGGCTTCGCATTCGCATGCATCGTCGTCCGCAAATCCTCATTTTCCTCAAATTGTATCTACACATGAACACTCACATGTGAAATCTGTTCAGGGATCTTAACACAGGGTATGGCATAGTATGCCATGCTGCAAGGATCTTAACACAGGGTATGGCATAGTATGCCATGTCGCAAGGATCTTAACACAGGGTATGGCATAGTATGCCAAGTCGCAAGTTCTTCTTTGATCTTCGTCCAATCCACACATCTTTGATGCCGATTGTCGGTGCTGTTTTGCTCAGATTACTTGACTGTTACCTGTTCAGTGTGAAGGGAACTTTTCTTTGATTTCTTATGGGTTATATCCACAAAGGGGGCGTCTCTGATCACAGGACTTCTTTTTTTCCTTTCGACTTCTGACGCAATACATCTCTTGATTTCTGGTAGTGCAATGTCAGTGATTGCATAAACGTTTCCATTTTGGTGTTTGCTTAAGGAACCCTGTTACGATACGACATGCGTCATTTACTGCCACATCGACGTGTCTCGTTCCTGTTACGATACGACATGCGTCATTTACTGCCACATCGACGTGTCTCGTGTGTGTTGACTCGATCCATACTGGCGTATTCTTCTGCAGAAATGCACATTTTCAAGGCCAGGGCATATACTTAACTTAACGTTTTTTTATACTGGTCTGTAGACCAACCCGTTACATTTGCATTACACTGCTCTCAAAGCTATGCGCATCCAATCTATTCTTTAATGCATTAACAGTATCTGCCTCCACTACCTCCTGCGGCAATGCATTCCAAGCATTCACCACTCTCAGACTAAAACAATGTTTCCTAATATCCAATCTGGACCTTTCTTTAGTTAATTTATATCTGTGCCCTTTTATTCTCGTTGGTGGTTGCATTTTGAAAAAAAAAACTTGTTATACTCTAATTTAACGTTTCCTGTGATTATCTTATCAACCTGTATTAAGTCACCTCGAATTCTTCAATTTTCAAGGCACTGTAAGCCGGGTTTTCTGAGTCTCCTCGTAACAGTAGTTTTGGAATCCCACTATGAGTTTTGTCGCTTTCTTTGTATCCTTTCCAGCATATTTATATCTCCTCTACGATAAGGACTCCACACCTGTACACAGTACTCCAATCTAGGTCTAATTAATGCTTTATACAGTATGACTATCAAATACGCTTTGGGGATGAAATGCTGAAGATTTAGTTAGTGACTTTGCCTAGCGACAAGAAACGTCTCTACGCACTTTGTTACTCAGACGCCAATGAGCGAACTGTAACGCTAGAATTTTAGCTGCAGAAAAAATAACGTTGCTATCAAAACAAATATTATCTGCACACACAACCTACCAGAAGGGTGGGGAGGGAACAGAAGCTGAGGAGGGTTTCGGAGAAGGAGGAGGAGTGGCACTCAGCAGCACGTGCTAACTCTCAGTTATCACTTCCTTTATCTCCTGGCCTACGTCTACCTCTGACCCTGCTTCGTTTCGTTGTTATTGCTTCCGCCTTCCTCAACCCTCCCCTGGAACTAACCGTGTACTTCCATAACGTGTAGGCGGTACTTGGAAGAAATGGCCGTCTCGGCAGGCAGAGGCGGCGCGTGCTTACTCAGCGTGTGGGTAGATAAGGAAGTAGGTTCATTTTTTATCTCGGGCCGAAGACGCAAAGAACAAGCTCATAGCAGTCAGTTTAGTTTAGTCGAAGAATCAACTTCATTGCAGACGGTTTAACCCATACATGCTCGGTTCTTCTCCATATTGTTGGAAGAATCTCAGCACGATGCACGAGCCTCGTATACCCGGCGGAGATCCCGTTATTATTGCGTAGATTTTAAACATAATTTTGAATCTTGACCGGGCAGCTGCCGTTAAGCCTACTCTTTTCGATTTCCAACTGCCGAGGGATTTTTAACGTGCTACACTGCACACAGGCGTCCGATCTCTACTACCCAGAGATCCGGGGAAATACCAGATAGTGCACGGGAAAAAAATATCGGTCTCCACCGTGATTTGAACCTGCGACCTCCAGTACCCGAGGCCGACGTCTTACCTCGAGATCACTCAGTCACCCTAACAACAGTCAGTGACTCAAAGATCTAGGACTCTGACTCAAACAGTCAGCTTTGAGTCACTGACTGAATTTGTCAGGGTAAGTGAACCAGAGCTGTTCAATATCCTTTTCCTCCTTCAAGTGGCGGCACTTGAAACAGGCTGCATCCAAGCAGCCTGCTCATGAAATATGGATAGAATAGGAAAGGCAAACAGGGTCCCATAAAGGTGCTGAATTCAGATGTGTCATGCAGAAAGACACCGGTATTGTAGCCTCGCTGTGAACTACGACATGACGTTACAAAAATTACTTTTCATTATGAATTATTACGAAGAAGAAGAAGATGAAGAATAAGAAGAAGAGGAAGAATAAGACGAAGAAGAAGAAGTATATAATATTTGTTCTCGTTCGTCTTGTTTCCTAAATTGGAGTCTCTTGTGCTGTGTTCTGCGCCCGATGACCAAATTAATCCGCAATCATCACGATTTTTTTAAATATGTACACGACCTTGCAATTTGATGGAACCAAACACTCAAAACGATGAGGCTGTGAGCCACGCAACAAATCCGTTTCCCCACTGCTCAATTCCTCCTTAAATCTCAGCTTCAGTTTGTTGTTTTTTAGGTTTTCTTGAGTAAATCATTTCGGTTCTTTAACCTTGTTTGAACAGCAACATTTTCTAGCGTTGTCCAACTTGTTTTCTAGTTTTCAATGAAATTGTCCGTTGTTTTCCAACCTTGTCAAAGTAGTTTCTTAATTTGATTCTAGTTAGCCATTCGTTCCTCTTGGTTGTTATTTTTTCCAAATTGATTGATTTGTTTCTTGTTCCAAGTAAAGCATATTGTGACAACTACAGTTGTCCCCGTACAGGAAGCATATATTCTAGCATTTACAGTGGCAGTTTAAAAAGCAATAGTTTACATGATGAGTTTGCTAGCACCCTGCATCACCCTATTTAGTTACATTATAGTATTGTGGTAGTATTAGTAGTAGTTGTTGTTGGCGTAGCAGTCGTAAAATAAGTAGTTGTAGTTTAGTGGTTGTAGTTGTTATGGTATTAGTAGTACTAGTATTCGTAATACTAGTAATAGTAGTAGTAGCAGTAGTAGAAGTAGTAGTAATAGTAGTAGTAGTAAAAATAGTAGTAGTGGTAGTAGTAGTAGCAGTAGTAGTATTAGAAGTAGTAGTAATAGCAGTAATTGATGTAATAGTATACGTAATAAGTAGTAATAATAGTAAAAGATGTAGTGGTTGGTTGAAGAAAAAGTAGTAATAATAGTAAAAGATGTAGTGGTTGGTTGAAGTATTAGTAATAGTAGTAGTAATAATTGTACTAATATTAGTGGTAGAAGTCGTAGTGGTATCCGCTTTCAGTCAAGGCTGACTATAGGATTAGACATCGATGGAATAATAGCCGCTTTCAGTCATAGATGACTATAGGATGATACATTCATGGAATAGTAACCACGTTCAGCCCAGGGTTAATATAGAATGACACGTCCATTAATTAGATAAGCTGTTCTGGGGTCTTGATTTCCCTTTTTCCTGCGGCAATGTCTTGTCATGCCTTCATGTTATAAGAGTTTATGTGAACTCAATCTGGAGCGACTATTCAGGACACTTCTTCACAGAGACCAGTTAGCACAATTATGTTATTCTTGGTGTATGTGCACGACATTTTGTTTTCGTGAGCCTGAACCCGTTTTAGTTACGAACCGTGTAACTAAGATCTAAAATAATAGTGGTAATAATAATAATAAAAATATTAATAACACAGGAACAACAACAATAGTAACAGTAATAATAATACTACTAACAGTAACAGCAACAATATCAGTGATACAAATGTAAGCAAACATAACAATAATAATATTAATAATGTTATTAATAATAACAACAAAAATAATAATAACAGCAGCATCAGCTACAACAACAACATCGAGTTTTTTTGACTTGGCTTGGCCTCGTTCGTTCTCAACCTCCCGCTACCAAACCCTGAAAGGGCTTAAGTAGCATAATTTAGTCCACGAACGGAATGCGTTGTGTCATAGTTTACAGCTTGACTGCGAAATGTGCAACTTTCTGTCCAACACATCCGACTTCAGCAATCATTTTTGAGAACCGGGTTAGTATTTCCTCTTTGATCCCTTCTCCTTAGCCAGTCTGCCCTGCTGCAACCTGTTATCCAGGATCACCGCGTGGAGGTATAAAAGGGTCTTGACAGCTTTAGTTCGCAGGTTCTGGCGTTAGCAGTCAGTTATGGGTCACTGACCAGGTGGCTCATGCGCTGCTTAGCATCTTGATCTAAGAGTTTGTTTGTTTTTGTTTTTTTTTTTCCCTTTCGTTTATTTCTTTATTCACCAAGGCGGTGTGCGTCGCACTATGTTTTTCTGTTGCGCCTGTCGACCCAGTGCATCCGACTTCGTCATGCATTTGATGTAAGGGTTTACTTCCTCCTGCATTTTCAAAGGGTTTGCTTCCCCGGACCAACGTCTGGTGCTGTAATTGGGGTTCGAACCCAGCACCTTCGGGTTCTGAGCCGTGTCACTTAACCGCTTGCCCACCCCGTCTCCTAACATCGAGAGTAATACAAACAACAATATTAATATCAAAAAAGCGCGAAAAATAATAACGCAAATTTACAACAACAACAATAACAACAACTGCAACAACAACAACAAAAACAATAACAACAACAGCAATAACATCATCAATATCAACAACAACAATAACAACAACTGGAACAGCAATAACAACAACAACAGAGGTACCAACAAAAACAACAACAATAAAAAAACAATAACAAAGACAACAACAGTCGCAACAGCAACATCAGCAGGAGTTACCGCAATAACAACAATATATTTATTATCAACAACAACTAACACAACATTAAAAAAACAACAATAACAACAACAATAACAAAAACAGGAACAACAACAGCATATCAAAAACAATAGCAGTAACAATAACACCAAAAACGAGAGCAACAGCAAGAATGTCAACAACCGGCACAACAGGAATACCAACAACAACAGCAATATTGTTAAAAGCAATTCAAATAGTAACAACCGCATCAACAGCAGTAACAGCGATAATAGCATTGATGGGAACAACACTAACAACAACAATATCAACAACGGTGGCACTGCCTGCAACAACAACAACACCAACACAAACAACAGCAACACCAACACAAACAACAGTAACACCAACAAACATCAACAACTATGGTAAACATGTACCTTATATTTCCCATTAAAAATATGTTGATGCAATAACCGTTTTCCGCTGATCCTGTTTCGAACACACTTCTTCGTGATAGAACCACGAAACATGAACTGCTCCGGCGAATTTTCTTCCTTTTTTTTTTTTTTAGCCATCGTGTTCTTGACCTCTCCTATCCTCAATTCTCAGTCCCATATGTTTTGGGCCTCTGCACTACTCAATTGTCAGTTCCATCCGTTTTTGCTGTGTTCAATCCTCAATTATCAGTCCAAAGTGCCCTTGTCCTCTCCACTCCACAATTCTCAGCCGGATGTGTTTCTATAAATCTCCACTTCTCAATTCTCAGCCGGATGTGTTTCTCTAAATCTCCACTTCTCAATTCTCAGCCGGATGTGTTTCTATAAATCTCCACTTCTCAATTCTCAGCCGTATGTGTTTCTATAAATCTCCACTCCACAATTCTCAGCCGGATGTGTTTCTCTAAATCTCCACTCCACAATTCTCAGCCGGATGTGTTTCTCTAAATCTCCACTTCTCAATTCTCAGCCGGATGTGTTTCTATAAATCTCCACTTCTCAATTCTCAGCCGGATGTGTTTCTCTAAATCTCCACTCCACAATTCTCAGCCGGATGTGTTTCTCTAAATCTCCACTTCTCAATTCTCAGTCCCACATGTTTTTTTCCTCGATGTTGTCACTTTACTCCTCTTGTGCAGCCGAGATATCTTGAGAGTACATTCTACATTTCGCTTGTTCTACCCACATGAGCACACGTCTTCGTGACCGATTTTGGTATGTGTTGATTGAATGGGTTTTCAGTCTTCAGTGACCTGTGTGTAGCATGGATTTATCAGTAAATAGAGCGTTGCTTGGCAAGAAGTAAGCTTCTTTTATATTGCTCATAGATGTTGAGCTGCCTAGCAATAGAATGGGAATCGAAGTAGTGACTTTGGCTGTTGAGTGGCGAACTGGGAGAGTCGTAATCGTCTCCGATTCTGCTTTGAAAGGCGAAGAAGGGCTGACTGTGACAGAAGTGGATAAAGAACGTAGAGGGCTCGAACCTCCTGGAACTTGCCTGTATCTACTGTCCTGACCATGCTAGGGTTTATTGGAATGAAAGAGCCCATATCTTGGCCACATGAGTTCCCAAAGAGTAGAGATGATATTTTAAAGTTGATCAACGATCTCCTTTTGGAAGAAGAACCGGCAGTCGATGACCCAGGAATACAGTTATTGCAAGATCATGGAATCATACATGGGTATAGCAGAGATACGCGCATGAGAGGGCAGAGCAGGAGTGTGTGCAACTAGAGAGCTAGAAAAACCTTCATAATCTACATTACTCGCAATTTGCTTAGACGAACTGTGTACATATTGGTCTACCCAAAGTGCAATTACTTCGATACTTAACAGAACTGCCTAATCAAGTTTTCTAAATAAAATGCTCCTGTGCTTCAATTTGGGCGAAGAGAGATTGAATAAAATCTTGCTATACTAATTCTCGCGGAAACATCGACACCCCCCCCCCCCCCCCTTTCAGTAAAAAATGAAGTGGCTCAGTGATCTCAAGGTAAAGGTGTCCACCTCGGATGCCGGAGGTCGCGGGTACGAATCACGGTGTACACAGAAACTTTTTCAAGTGGATCTTCTGGTAAAAATTCCCGCTCTCTGGGTAGTGAGATCGGATTCCAATGATCAGTGTCGAGCACGTTAAAAATCCCTTGGCAGTTAGAATCGAAAAAGTAGGCTAAACGGCCGTTTCCCGGACAAAATTCTAGTTTACAAAATGCCATGTACCTTCCCCCAGACCTAGTAAGCCGCAGGAGGTTTAAAATAACTACTACTGATAGCCAATGGCCTTCGGCTACCTGGCAACAGACATTAACATGCCTGTTTGAATACCAGGATTAAAAGTATGAGTATGTCAGTGTCGGTTCTTGTATGAGTTCAAAACGATAATGTTTATTCTTAACACGCAAATAATGAATACAGAAACGCAGTTCTACTGACAATGTCAAAAGATAGTATTCACAACCGGAAACAATTAACTTTTTCTTTTTTTTAAGTTATTACTCATTCGAGATTGGCACTGGTTTGAGCGAACATGAACAATTTAAGTATCCAAACATATCGTAAAAAGCAGATGTGAAGGGTTCTCAATGGTGCTAGCATAATTAAAAAGCATTGCTTTGTCTGGTGTTTCTCAACTACCTAAAAAGCCTTCGACAGTATTGCGACCATTTTCGTGATAAATGCGCTAAGGGATCATGACGTTGCCCAGGTTACTTCCACAGTCCGATCCAGTGGAATGCATCAGTTCATTGCATTTCTCAATTAATTTTTGGAATTAGTCTGTAGGTGTTGTATTAGCCGTAAGAAACTACTTGCTCTGTAGTCCGCATCAGGGGAGACTCTCTGGCATCCGTACGCTGCTACAGGGAGTACAAATCAGATGAACAGGGCACGTAGTTCGCATGTCAGGTAAGCGCCGTGTTCATTCTGTTTTTTAACTAGTTCAACTAGAAACTAGTTGAGGCATCAATAAAGGAGGCGGGTCGGATAGTATCATGGTGCCTCAAACCAACCCCTATTGATAAAATATACCCCATCATTGGCAAAGCAACCATCCGAGATTCGAAGAAGCGAAACAGCAGAAATCGAATGAGAAAAACAGTAGCACGTCTCAAGGCACCCAAGGTTTGGACATCAGGTACAGAGCACAAGACTCAAATCCAGATATTTATCTATATATCTATCTTCAATCCACTTATTTTGTTAGACGTCGTGGGGAAGTGCGACCTCCTTTGTTTCATATTTTTTGGCAGATGAAAATCCATTGGTGACTTTCTAGGTCAATCCCAGCATTTGTTAGCCTCTGGAATATACGATCGCCAATTTTTGAGACTGGTGGAAGTGGAAACGTAAATTAGAGCAAGGTAGACCGGCAGCATGTCAGGCGCCATCCAGACATATCTTCCTAAAATCAACACAAGCCATACAAACAAACCCTGAATGTCGTCGCATTGAGAGATGACACGAATTGGTGTCTATGGATACAGACACGAGGAAATTTATATACGCCGATGACACAGCAGTCGCTGCTCAGGCTAATGGCTTCGATGAGGTAGAAGGTAAACTAACACGCTCTCTGAATGACCTCGCAGAGTATTATCGGGAAAACCACCTAAAACCCAACCCAAGCAAAACTCAGATATGCACCTATCATCTCAAGAACAGAGAGGCAAACAGAGAACTACGGATCAGATGGCAAGGACAGGATCTTGAACACTGCTCGGCTCCCAAATACCTCAGTGTAAAGTTGGATCTCACATTATCTTATATGACATACTGTCATGAGACAAAGCGTAAGGTATATGCGAGAAACAACATTATCCGAAAATTGACTGGCACAACATGGGGTGCTCAGCCATCAGTCTTACGCACATCAGCGATTGCCCTGCGCCTTTCTGCAGCGGAATATGCAACCCCAGTCTGGAAAAACTCCACCCATGCAAAACAAGTTGATTCAGCGGTGAACGAGATGGGCAGGATAGTGTCGGTGTGCCTTAAACCCACCCCCACAAACAAAATATATCCCTTAATTGGAATTGCACCAACTGATATAAGAAGAGGTGTAGCTGCGGAAATCGAACGAGGGAAACAGAAAAACGACCCTAGACACCCGATGTTTGGCCATCATGAACAAGCCACAAGACTTGAATCAAGACAGTTTCTTAAAATAGACAGAGACCATCCAGACAAGCCCGGAAGGTCGACGCATCGAGAGGTGGCGCCTGGACACCACATGCCCTACGCTGTGTGGAAGGCAATGAACAGACTTCGAACTGGTGTCTCAAGATGCAGAGTGAACTTGAAATTGGGATACTCAGATGTCGACTCATGTGAATGCGGCGCAGTTCAGGACCAAGATCATCTGATGACCTGCCCCAACCTCCCTGAAACCTGTGACATGAACGACATGATGGAGGCAAACGACAAGGCAGTTCAAGTTGCTGAATACTGGACGGATGCTGTGTGACATTGTGTTTGGACACGGAAAGTAAGTAAGAATGACACGAATTGATGTAGTCCCCAGAGATGGAACTTGGAAGAAACCCGACCCCGGACACCATCTACCATACACGACATGGAAGTCGCTGAACAGACTCCGATCTGATGTATCACTGTGCAAGAGGAATATGAAACAATGGTAATAGACAGGTGATGAAACATGTGACTGTGGCGCAATGCAGGGCCCTGATAACCTGCACCAACCTCCTGGAAACACACAATAGGTGCGACATGGTGGAGGCAAATGACAAGGCAATCCATGCCGCTGAATAAAGGATGCATACTGTATAACGTGGTGCTTGGACACGGAAAGAAAGGAGATAATTCTGTTCTTGATAACCTTGCCTGTTCCAGCGTTTAGTGCAACTGTGCTTTTTGCAGTATGTAAATATGTATGTTCTTGTGCTTGAGATTGAGCCAGGTGCCTTCGTCGTGAGGCACACATGTTCTAACCCCTCTGAAACTCAACTCATTCATTCCAGAATTGTTACGGCTTCTCAAGACCAAATACGTTAAAAGATATCAGAAAATACAATGAAATAACGACATATATGTAAAGATGTATAAGTGAGGGGAGGGAGAAGGTGGGGGTAAAACACTTCAACTTGTCGAGAATCGAATGCATTTGTGTGTCAAGCCTGTGTATCATTTTTGCAGTCATTTAAGAGAAATAATACGCCGATAGATCCGCTTGCTGCAATGAATTAGTTAGACTGTATTTATTGAAACAAAACGTGTTTATCAACTGGAAAAGTATTGCCTCTTCTGATCTCCACTCCGGCATATTTATTTTTCAATTTAAAACAATTAAAAGATTATTGGTTCTTGAGTTGGAAGGGGGGAGTGGGGGGGGTGTGCCTTTATTACACGCCCCTTCTCAAGAACACACGCCTCTGCCTTTTCGAAGTCATCAGCTCCTCGGAAGGTAAAAACAAAATAGTGCCTGCAGAACAAGAAAGCGCTCACTCTAACCTACCTACCTTAATCCGACATAGGCCTCACCACAACGGCTTGGCGAAAACGCCCAGGCCTATCCTGCCCGCTGTACTAACCTAAGCTCTCATTTTTTTCCATTCTTTTTCTACATTTGAGGAGCCGACAATTAGGAGGAAGTGTAACTCAATGTTTTCGTGCCGGTTGGCGAGAGAACACCTCGTTGTATTTGCCCTGTTTCATTGTTTTTTTAATGCACAATCACATTGGTAAGTCCGTTCATTTCACTTCTTTATTCGACTTCAGTCCTTTCTTAATTATGTCAAAAGTTTAGTTGGTTTTTTTTTTGTTGCAATTTTGCTTAGAGATAACTATTTTCTAGTTTCTCTTATCACAGCTGTTTTTCTATCTTGGCTTACGGTAAGCTGTGTTGTAAATTTTACAGACGTCAGCAGTTTTTGTTTCTTGTAATATGTGTATACATTAGCCTGTTTTCTTGTAGCGTCTGAAGAGTCATCCTAGTTTTGTTAGTTCGAAGAGTCAGCTGTTTTATAACTTTTGTTACGTGTCAACATTTTTGCATTGATTAAATAGTTAATTGCTTTCTATCTTTCATTTAAGATTTAGTTTGTTTTGCTTATTCCCCAAAGTCAATCTTTTCAATTTTGTTTACAGGCTTCATTCTATTCCGGCTTTATTTTATTAGCACATTGTTCTAGTTATTTCTATCATAAGTTAGTTTTTAGTAATGCGTAAAGAAGTCTGTTGTTTTCTATACACGGGTTAATGAATTGTTTTCAAGCTTTGCTTTACCGCTCAATTGTTTTCCAAGTTTATCTTTAGCTATCCACGAGGTCTTGTCGGTTGCTATTTTCCCAAAATTGACATATTTGTCTTATCATTTCAATTGAAGCATATTGCCACAACTGCTGGTCCCTTGCAGGAAGCCTGTATCCAATCATTTGCAGTGGAAGTTTCATTAACAATATTTTTACAGGATCCTTCTTGACCTTCCTTGTAGGATATGCTATTTTCAAAAATGTCTGTGGATAATAAAACACATCACTTGAAAGGGCCCGCTAGGGACTAAGGACTCAGTTAACAACATCTAAAAGTGCGATCGCCTAATGTTCGCTCGAGATATCACTTGTAGCTCCCGATCTATCACTTGTAGCTCGCGATCTACCACGTGTAGCTCGCGGTCTATCACTTGTAGCTCGCGATCTATCACTTGTAGCTTGCGATCTACCACTTGTAGCTTGCGATCTACCACTTGTAGCTGGCGATCTACCACCTGTAGCTCGCGATCTACAACTTGTAGCTGGCGATCTACCACTTGTAGCTCGCGATCTACTACTTGTAGCTGGCGATCTACCACTTGTAGCTGGCGATCTACCACTTGTAGCTGGCGATCTACCCCTTGTAGCTGGCGATCTACCACTTGTAGCTGGCGATCTACCACTTGTAGCTCGCGATCTACCACTTGTAGCTCGCGATCTACCACTTGCATCTCGCGATTATACCACTTGCAGCTCGCGATTATACCACTTGTATCTCGCGACCTACCACTTGTAGCTCGCGATCTACCACTTGTAACTTGCAAAGGACGTTTACGGTGCTCGTCAGAAATATAATGGTCCTTAAACAGAAATAATACTGATAGGGTGTCGATGTGATTTGATGCTGACGAGTGTTGTTGTATAGGAGCCGATCAATTTGATGGATATTTGTCACAGACGGTAAAGGAGTCTGCTATTTTCTATTTCACTCTACACTCACTCTAAAAGAAACACAGTAGAACACTTCTACCGTTACTTAACCGTATCGATACTGTTATTGCCCGGTTCTTTCTCCTCTGCTAATATGGCCTGCTGCGACCGAACTTTTGTTGCAGATTGCCGCTGATGGAGAAGTTCGTAGGTTCGAAACACAAGTATAACGTTCGTGGTCTTATTCCTCGTTGTGGTGGTAGATCCCAGTGGTCTCATCGTGGTCAGGATAAACTGCATGAAATATGATCCATGGGATCACTGGAAAACTGCCTCTAGTTGCGACTGACGACTTACATTCACGTGATCATGGTGATGTCGACGTGAACAGGGGGACTGCGTCACTATGATGGATGGGATGGCTGGAAGACTGCCTCTATAAGCTACTGACGACTTGTAATTACGACCACTACATAATATTAGGGTAGTTACCTTGCTAGCTGCGTGTCTATCTCAACTGCCGCTCTCGTCGCTTAAATCTCAACTCAAATCTTCCTCAACTGCATATCTTCGCCGCCTGTCTTCCACTAAGCGTCCCTTTCAAAATACAGCTGTCTCTGAAGTGAAGTGTTCTCTCTCTGTCTCTGAAGTGAAATGTTCTCTCTCTATGGTTCTCAACTCAAATCTGCCTCACTCCATCACTTGCTAGTTTCATTTACATTTCCTTGGTCTGAAAGCTATGTATATCCAATATATTCTTGAATGAATTAATTGTCTCTGCTTTCACTACCTCCTGTAGCAAGCATTCACCACTTACTGGCAACAACAGAATATTTTATAATATCTAATATGGACTTATCTTTAGTTAATTTGTAGCAGTGCCCTCTTTTTCGCGTAGTTGGTTGTATTTTGAAAAAAAACCTGTTATAGTCCAATTACTGCTATTGATATCATTCACCTGCATGGTCGTAATTTCTTGCTGACTTTAATCCGAATCATCGCACAAGAAACTCATTTCAACAGAAACAACAAGAGAAAAGACTGTCCACATGGCGGAACAAAGAAAGAGGTCTTCATCACCTGTGATGGACGAACAAAGAGAGTGGTCTTCATCACTTGTGATGGACGAACAAAGAGAGTGGTCTTCATCACCTGTGGTGAATGAACAAAGAGAGTGGTCTTCATCGCTTGTGGTGGACAAACAAAGAGAGTGGTCTTCATCACTTGTGGTGAACGAATAAAAAGAGTGGACAATCGCTTCTGGTGGACGAACAAAGAGAGTGGTCTTCATCACTTGTGGTGGACAAACAAAGAGAGTGGTCTTCATCACTTGTGGTGAACGAACAAAGAGAGTGGACTTAATCGCTCGTGGTGGACGAACAGAGTGGTCTTCATCACTTGTGGTGGACAAACAAAGAGAGTGGTCTTTATCACTTATGGTGGACAAACAAAAAGAGTGGTCTTCATAACTTGTGGTGGGCAAACAAAGAGAGTCATCTTCATCACTTGTGGTGGACGAATATCAGCAGACAGGACTTGCTTGTTTGAGCACCAGGATTCCAAGTAATAATGGGTCCACACCCCTCGCACGCATGTAGCAAAAGTCGACTAAAGGGAGCTGTGCATGAGGTTGGCAATCTAGTCGTGCAAAACAAATTACTACAGAAAACATCACTACCAAAGCACACACAGTCCTTCGGTGCATGTGTCATAAAGGAGGTCAACAGATGTGGTGATCTTAAACTCCGAAAGGAGTAAACAAAAAGTGACAAGAGGAGAGAAAGATTAACCAATATGCATCAATGATATCAGTATCTTGAAGTTCAAAGATAAACATACTTAAAGAAAGAGATAATACATTTAGACAAAAGAAAAATATATGGAGAAAAATGAAAGAAAAAAAAAGCATGAAAGATATAAGCAAAGAAATACAAAAGTTGATAAAAGAATTAAAAACGCGAAAGAATATGGAACAAAAGAAACACATTTTGAAATTAAGAAAGCAAGAACTAAAGAAAGACTAGAAGAGGAAAAAGGACAGAATGACAAATAAAGAAAAAAATCAAGGTAGAAAGTAAAAACAAAGAAAGAAAACGAAAGAAAAACGTATGTCAGACAATACCAAAAAAAAAAGTTAAGAAATAAAAATGTAAACAGAATTAAACTTAGACGAAAAGAAACAAAGAGCACATGGATGTGAAAAACAAATCTCAGAGCAGCTGCTCGCTGTTTCAAATTTCTGAAGGTTGGGAAAGTCAAGTTAAATGAAACACAATGCTGGTTGGTCTGTTTCTTACCTGCGTAATTACCTGCCTCCCTCTGGGAGCCACATCCCGAAGAGTTATCAGTCTACAGACACTTTACTACGCTACGCCTACGCCCAAAACGCACTTTCCACGTAACTTCACATTCATCCATTCTTTACGCTCCAAATGGAACGTGTGTCCATAGCTACAGTTGACCCGTTTGTAAAGAGGAAACGGTAAAGCAGTAATTGAGGGGATGTTACAGACAAGCCGTGTTCAAATGAAACCTAACTATACCAAGTGAACAAACGTACGATGCGCATGATGACGTCACTTCTGGTGTACACAGCACATCACAACCATCAAGTCTCCAATATTTCATTATCCTCCCATTCATAGTTTCCTGAGCTGACCGTTGAAAACATGATGGGTGTGATATGGAATTCGTCCAGAGTTAATCATCGAGCGGAGATTCGGTTTCCAACAGTTGAAGGGTGTCGGCCGAGGCGTCTTCATCTGCCACTATGCGCATAAATAAACAAATCATCCTCCTCTTCGCATCGCAGCACATAGTTCAAACTCCATCTCAAGTGTTCTTTCTTATGGTGGTTGGTCAGCAAGCGAGGTACCCATTGTGAACACACCTTACCATACTTCATTTTCTTGCTAACCACCATTTGAATTGTCACTAGCGAGACAGCGAATTTCTCTGCTAGCGAACGTAAGCTCCGGTAACCGTCCACCTGAATTGCTGCATGAATTTTGGCGATGGTATCTTCTGACTCAACAATATGCTCCTGATCTGGTCTCGGAAGATCTTTAGTTAACTCATATCCTTCTTAGATATTGAATCACCGCTCGCTGATCAACTCAGGGTGGATTCCGTATCACATCCGCCATGTTTGAAACGGTACTGATGAGGATACTTTGATTCGGAGGATAATGACAGTTTGCAAACTTGACGGTTGGTATGAGCTGTATACACCAGACGTGACGTGATCATGCGCATCTTACGTATGTTCACTTGTTGCAGTTAGGTCCAGTTTCATTTGAACACGTCTCGTACATTGACACTATGAGCGCACAATGGCGGGGGGGGGGGGGGGGGGAGAACAAACATTATGATAATAAATGCAATAACGACAATCAGGTTGTGTTGGGTGACACACTCCTACAAGATTCGGATGGCTTAGCTTTTTTTTTTTCTTCTTCGATCAACTGATGCTGCACTTTCCCCCCCCCCCCCCCCCCCCCCCCCCCACCCGTGAGATCAATGAACTAGCCTGCGTTTCAAGTCTTGGCCGGTCCCCAATAGCTTTTCGAGCATGGTCGCTTCCCCGGGCTAGACTGCTTTTCTTTGGTCTGTATAAGTAAGGTAGTCCTGCATACTATGTTCTGGTGTTTGCTTGAGTACTCTACAACCGTACGTGACGGTGTCCCGTTCTGTGGAGGGAGGCCTTGCGTTTGCAATGGCCCGTTCTGAGTCTGATGATCTCTGTCTGCCATTCTCTGTCTGCCCGTCTCTGCTTGCCCTTCTCTGTCTGCCCTTCTCTGTCTGCCCATCTATGTCTGCCCATCTCTCTCAAGTATGTCTATATTGTAATTTTCTTACTTTTATTCTTTGTGATAGTCTCTCCATTCCATCCACATGGATCGTTTAAGGATTGACTTTGCTTTTTAGTAGCTCTATGATTGACAAGTCTGCGTGCCGCCACTTCTAGTTTTTGCGAGCTCGTCTGCCTTCTCACTTTCAAGGATCCAACAGTGGCCCGGAATCCACTATATCTATTTTATTAGGACAGCAACACGGTGTTATATTTTACTCCACGTGAGTCTATCTTGTCTGAAATTTTAGATGTCTAGGAGTACGCTCCTGGAATCTGCTAGAATGATATTAGCACTAATATAGACAAAGAACGAAGTACATGTAAAGATATCAAAATTAAAACATGATAGGCAAGAAGAGCTTTCAATCCAACTGGAAACTTATGGAAATCAGAAGAAGTTAAGTCTAACACAAAAATATTAATCTTCAACTTGTTCTATTGTGTCTTCTGAAATATGAAGAATACAAGAAAACCAACAGGAAAGGCACAGGCTTTCATAAATCAGTACTGAACGAAGAGTAATGCGATTGACATGGAATGATAATAATACTGATGTGCAACTGTTGGAAACATTTGATATAATGTCGTGTTGTCCGCTCTAATTCCTATGTTCATTCTTTTATTTTAGAGGAAGGGTGTCATTCGTTTTTTTTCTTTATAAAATTCGTGGTGTTAATTTTGTGTTACATTCTTTTTTTTGACCGAATCTGTGAAGGTTAAAAAATCAACAGCTGTTTGTTTAAGTGGTAGCATTACACTTTCTTTGCTTCAACCTTATATTCATTTCTTCATTTTATCTTATCTGTCCACGCAATGCCTTCCACGGCGAGATGAGGCACAATCTTCCTTCCTGTGCTTGGGGTCTTTCCTATTTTTATACCATCCCTACCTGGAAATTGTTAGGACTGTCATTTCATCTCTTTTGTGATTATCCTCGTTTGACGTCCTTTTAAATTGATATTAATCTATTTCTATTTTTCTGAAAGTTTTTATTTTTATTAATGTAAATAAATATATATATATATAAATGTACTAATTTGCACATACATGTATATAAATATAGATGTATATGCAAATTTATATATTTATGTATATATATTTATCTGAAGATGCCATAACTGGCGAACGAAACGACTTATCGAGCTGAAATATTCACCGACAAATATGCTGCCGATTTCTGGAACATCGTAACATATTTCTCGTCATTATGTCGTTCCGTTCACGATATATGGGTATATGATTATATAGTTGCAAGAAGTATGTTGTTTACCAGAAAATACTGACACGATGTACTGTTTGTTTCCTAAACAACCGGTCCATCTATCTCAACTACGGAGTGAGGAGATGGATTGGTAGAAGGCGGGCTGTGAGAAGAGATAGATGAGGGCAGGTTTAGAAACGGAATAGATGGACGGAGGGATTAGTAAGTTGATGGAAAGAGTTTGATGTGAACGAGTTTGAGGGTGAGAGAAGATAGTGGGAAATGGGGGAGAGGGGGTGACTTACATATATAGCCAAAGCAACGCCTGGTAATACAGCCAGTTATCAATTAAACATGTAAAAAAAAGTTCAATTGCAGGCACTGAAGTCGGGGATGAAGTGTTTAAGACTTCGTTGTTCGAGACTTCTGCTTCTTTATGAGGTGGGCTGGTCAGCTCCATTTCTAGTGGACTTCCCTTCTGTAATAGTAACCCATGTATCCATTTAGGTGGGTCGATTTGAGTGTACCGTTTACGGGAATGAATTTTCTAGAATTGTAGTGAAAAGTTAGTGCTGAACCAATTTGATAAGTATTGTGTTAATTATCCACTACCCTTGTTCTTGTTCTCGTGGTCAGTTCTTCACTCTTGACGAAGTTTCTTTGGTAGAAGGTTACAGTGACTCTTCTTTATTCCGGGGTGTACTGAAGAAGGTTATGGCTGTAGGATTTGCGTGGATTTTCAGTAGGTTAATCACTTTGTAGTTTACAGTCTCAATCCCTACCACGTTGGCCAGGTCGACACAATCTGTTACCAGAAACATGATGAGGAAGTCTGGTGCTGTTGGGGTTAGTCATGGCAGTGTGGCCTACGTATTGTGAGATTGGCTTACAATCCCATCGTACCAAGTTCAAATCACATTATGATCGGCTCAACAAGATAGACGTGTGAGGTTGTTAATGATATGACTCCTTCTCCTTAGGGAAGGAAGACTAACGTCCGGTCAGGCAAAATCTACTGATCAGACATGTCAGTCAAGTTCAGGCAAAATATACTGATCAGACATGTTGGTTAGGGTCAGGCAAAACATACTGATCAGACATGTTAGTCAGGGTCAGGCAAAATATACTGATCAGACATGTTAGTTAGGGTCAGGCAAAACATACTGATCAGACATGTTGGTTAGGGTCAGGCAAAACATACTGATCAGACATGTTAGTCAGGGTCAGGCAAAATATACTGGCCAAGACCCTCACCTCGGCTTCCTCGTTGCCTTCCCTGGAAACGGGCTGTTTTTATGACAGCCTAGCTAACAGGGTGAGAGATACAGATGAAGCCAAGCATAGCACAACCGCCTGGAGGACCCCGGTCCACCTTCATCAGCACTCTCGGGATGTCAGGAAAGCTACTGCAACCCGCCACTTAACGTCCTTTTCATGGCGCACAAGAAAGTAACCTACTCGTTGTGGGCATTCGAAACAACAACTTTTTCTCCTAGTCGACCCAGCAGTAAATTGGTGCCTGACGAATTTAGCAGATCATTTCAGAGACGCAGTGGAGCTACAAAACTCGTGCTCTATCCTCCACACTTTCAGTGATGAATATTTTTTTATTTTTTTTTTTATTTGCGTTCGCCTTATTTCTCTAATCCCCAAGGCGGTGTGCATTGCACTGCGTTTTTATTTTGCGCCTGTCGGCCCAGTGCATCCGACTTCAGCATGCATTTTATGTAAGGGTCTGCTTCCTCCTTCATTTTCTAAGGGTTTGCTTCCCCGGAGTAACGGCCGGTGCTGAGATGGGGATCGAACCCAGCACCATCTGGTTGAGAGCCATGTCACTTAACCACTAGGCCACGCCGTCCCCCAGTGATGAATATAACTGAGTACATTTTACTTTGGTGAAATAAAGTCGATGGCATGAGCCATTTCCCATTTTTTTCTCTCATTTGTTTTGCCAATCTTTACTTTATCCGTCGACGTGTGCTGTTTGGCGCCATGGGGAGTTTCAAGTCTCATTTCTTGTGTCAAGTGTGTTGTTTAAGTTGTACGCCCATGTTTTTGTTGTATTTATATTTCATCATTTTTCTCGTATTCTTTCTAGTGTTTTAAAACTGTATTTTTTATTGGTAACGGATGGAAGCAGTAACTGGCCATATCTGTTCCTATGAAATGACCGTATCGTTTTGTTTTCTGTCTTTTGTATTTGGTATAAGATGTATTGACCTTAACTGATGTGGGATGCGATCACTTTTTAAACTTGTTCAAATGTCTGCATTCACGAATGTGGAGTGGAGACTAACGTCTGGGCAAGCAAAACATCCTGTTCAGATTATCTTACTCAGGGTCAGTTACTGAATAAATTGTGTTTGTCAGGGTCAAGTTACACGTACTGATCAAATTATGTTTGTCAGGGTCAGGTTAAACGTACTGATCAGATTGTTTGTCAGGTTCAGGTTAAACGTACTGATCAGATTATGTTTGTCAGGGTCAGGTTAAACGTACTGATCAGATTGTGTTTGTCAACACAACACAGAACGGAGGGGCAGGAGCATTCCTGAACCTACCAAATGGCAGAAAAATAACACTGTCATTCGCTACTGGTAAGTACACAAGCAATTTCAGAGCGGAGGCAGGGGCACTGAGGGCGGCAGTGGAAGAAATGGTGACACACAGTAAAAATGAAAGCCATGTAGTCCTGCTTACAGATGCTCTCGCCGTAGTCACAGCGCTAAAAAGCTAGAAAAATACTGAGCTTAATGACTTAAGAGCAGCACTCTGCACCAAAAAGGGTAGTGGTACAGTGGGTCCCATCACACTGCAACATCCAAGGCAACGAGGAGGCAGACAGACTGGCAAAAGAAGGTGCAAAACTACCACAAACCGATACCAGTATGACGTACGAAGAGTCAAAACGGCTTATCAAAGCCAGATACATGACCAAATGGGAAACCGAACATACTGGTTACACCAAAAACGATGCCTATTACCAGTTGAACCGAAGAGAGTAGGTCGTTGTCTTCAGACTTCGCACTGGCCACAATAGACTGAGGTACCACCTATTCAACAAATTGAAGATAGGGTGTACCGACGAATGCCTGTGCGGTACTGGGAAAATGACCGCTGAACATCTGCTGCAGAACTGCCCGACATACGAGGATCAGAGAGAGCAGATGTGGCCATCACCAGTGGAACTGCAAGACAAGCTCTATGGCAGTGGCGACAGCCTCAGGATGACCGCCGCTTTTTTCGAAAAAATAATGGTTACTGTCTGACTGCGTACGAAGAAGAAGAAGAAGATTGTGTTTGTCAGGGTCAGGTTTAACGTAATGATCAGATGATGTTTGTCAGGGTCAGGTTTAACGTACTGATCAGATTGTGTTTGTCAGGGTCAGGTTTAACGTACTGATAAGATTATGTTTGTCAGGATCAAGTTAAACATACTGATCAGATTATGTTTGTCAGGATCAGGTTAGACATACTGATCAGATTATGTTTGTCAGGATCAGGTTAAACATACTGATGAGATTATGTTTGTCAGGATCAGGTTAAACGTACTGATTATACTATGTTTGCCAGGGTCATGTTAAACATACTGATCAGACTATGTCAGTGTCCTGATTAAACATACTAATCAGACTATGTTTGTCAGTGTCAGGTTAAACGTATTAATTATACTATGCTTGTCAGGGTCAGTTTTGACAAACTGATCAAGACCATTTGTCACTTACGTGTAGTTCTTCCTGGAAACAGTATGTTTCATTGTTGTCTGGCTAACGAGGTGAGATGTGATCCCCGTAGTAATGGGACACGCAGATGACGTCCATCATATCACAATAGCATGGAGGACCTAAATCCATCATCATCAGCATTCCCAACTGTACGTAAAGCTACTGCAATCCGCTACTTAATGCCATTTACAGGAAGCACAAAAATAGTAACCTACGCATCATGTGTATTAAACAGCATTAACGATTTGTCTAATTATCTTTACACGCTAGGCAATAGGCAAGCACTGTTTTGGGCCCCAGAGACGTGGGGAAGGAAAGGCTCACATATGATAACTTGGTCGAGGACAATGAAGGCCAAATAAATATCATGAACCAGTTCACTGGTACAGTACCAATAATGTCCATGGTATTTTGTGGAGTGGAAGGAGCTTAACGCTGCTCTAAGACATCAAAGAGGTGATCAGTACTGATTGCTTTGTCGATCATTGACTATGATTCTAAGGAAGAAATTCACATCAGCCAAGACCAAAGTTCAGAATGTCATTTCCGACACAGCACCCCAGGATATTGAAACTTAAGATTACACTACGGAGGGCCCACATTAATTCATCTATCTCGGTAACATAATATCATCCGATGGTAGCAGCTGTCCCGATACGTCAAGGCCGATTGGACTAGCTGCGTCTTCTTCTTCTTCTTCTTCTGCGTACACAGTCAGACAGTAACCATTATTTTCTCGAAAAAAGCGGCGGTCATCCTGAGACTCTCGCCACTACCATACAGCTTGTCTTGCAGTTCCACTGGCAATGGCCACATCTGCTCTCTCTGATCCTCGTATGTCGGGCAGTTCTGCAGCAGATGTTCAGTGGTCATTTTACCAGTACCGCACGGGCATTCGTCGGTACACCCTATCTTCAGTTTGTTGAATAGGTGGTACCTCAGTCTGTTGTGGCCAGTGCGAAGTCTGAAGACAACGACCTGCTCTCTTCGGTTCAACTGGTAATAGGCATCGTTTTTGGTGTAACCAGTATGTTCGGTTTCCCATTTGGACATGTATCTGGCTTTGATAAGCCGTTTTGACTCTTCGTACGTCATACTGGTATCTGTTTGTGGTAGCCTTGCACCTTCTTTTGCCAGTCTGTCTGCCTCCTCGTTGCCTAGGATGTTGCAGTGTGACGGAACCCACTGTACCACCACCCTTTTTGGTGCGGACTGCTGGCACAGTTTGCAGAGTGCTGCTCTTAAGTCATTAAGCTCAGTGTTCTTCTGGCTTTTTAGCGCTGTGACTACTTCGAGAGCATCTGTCAGCAAGACTATATGGCTCTCATTTTCACTGTGTGTTACCATTTCTTCCACTGCCGCCCTCAGTGCCTCTGCCTCTGCTCTGAAATTGCTTGTGTACTTACCAGTAGCGAATGACAGTGTTATTTTTCTGCCATTTGGTAGGTTCAGGAATGCTCCTGCCCCTCCGTTCTGTGTAGTGTTTGTTACAGAACCGTCGGTGTATGCATGGGTCCAGTCCGTGCTTGGGTAGCTTTTCGTTATGAAGCTTAGGGTAGTGTCTCTCCTTTCTTTCTCACTCTGGCAGTTTTTGTTTGCAATACCTGGTATATTTTCTACCACCTCTGGAAATATATCCTGCCTCCAAGTAGGTTTTCGTACAGTAGTGATGGGTTTTGGTGTTGTTAGTGCGTTTATGGGATCTTCGTGCATCTTTGCTTTGGCTATTTCTGCAAAGTTTCTCCGCTTCAGTTTCCCATTTCCCAGATTGTTTAGTCTCTGGTACATTGGATGGTCCGTCAGTCTTCGGAGTTTCTCTGACTGCAGCTGGGCTCTGCAGTCTCTTCTATCGGTCATGGATTGCACTAGCTGCGTCTGATATGCACGACCTCCGACGTGTGTGGAGTAATGGCAGGATCTCGCTTGGGACAAAAATCCGCATCTACCAGTGCAGCGTGGTCACAGTCCTGCTTTACGGCTTTGAAACCTGGACATTACTGTAACATGACATGTCGGAAACCGGAAGCCTTTCGCATGGGCAACCCACGGTGTACCCAGGGCATCCGATGGCATGACTTCATTCGCAGCGTGGAGGTCTCTGCTAGTACAGGCCTCCACCAAATCTCAGAAACACTTGACCGGCGATGAGTTCTAAATAAATATGTACCAACGATTTTAATTTCACTTTATGTCACGACGTAGTGCAGTGAGGTCATGACGATAATTATGTCTTTGAAATGTTGAAGAAAGTAGTGTATCGCCATGGATAAAGAGCAAAAATAATTAGGAAATCTTGGAGAAATTAGGAGTGCAAAGAGAATTGATTAACGAAATCAAAAACCGCAGGTTAAAATATTTTCGTCACATAAAAAGAGAAACACTTTGCTAAAAACAGTACTGGAAGGAAAAATGGAGTTTGAAGGTGTCAGAGGTATACCTCGTTATAATGGGAATGAAAACATCAAGAAATAGATAAGGGGAAGTCTTCTAGAATGTACCATCAAAGCAAGAAACATTGTAGAATGTAGCATCAAAGCAAGAAACATTGTAGAATGTAGCATCAAAGCAAGAAACATTGTAGAATGTAGCATCAAAGCAAGAAACATTGTAGAATGTAGCATCAAAGCAAGAAACAGAGGACGTTAGACATTCGTAGTAGCCTCCTTCTCTTCATTCTTCTTCTTCTTTTTCATCTTATTCGATCAATTGATGCTACGCTTCTAGCCCGGTCAGGTTTAAGAAGGAGACTGTGCATTTCAGGTCTGTGCACGTCCTCCACAGCTATTCCAGCATTGTTGCTCACAAGAGCCAGGCTACCATTCTTTGTTCTGTATAAGTGTGGCAGTTCTGCAGAATGTGTTCTGGTGTTTTCTTGGGTGCTCGTCAATTTTACGTGGCGGTGCCACTAAGACACATTCTGTGAAAGTGGGACTTGAGTCTGTAATGTCCCCTTCTGAGTCTGAAAATCTTTATTAGCGCATCTCTACTAGATTGTCTAGTCTGTCATTTTCTGGCTTGTATTCGTTGTGCTAGTCTCTCCATTCCGTCCTCATGAATTGTGTGATCAGTGTTGTTGCTTCTTTATAACTCTGTAGATGGCTATCTGTGTGATTCCACAACCGGTTTTTGCGAGGTAATCTGCCTTTCCAAGGATCCTACAGTGGGCCAGAATCCACTGCAGGACTAGATCTATTTTTTGGAACAGCAACCCGATGTTATATTTTAATCCTGTTTGGAGCTTGAGATGGCTTGTAAAACGCTTCTGAAGGCTGTTAGAATTACCGTTTTCCTTATAGTTGTGTTTTGACTGATACAAATCTGTGTAGCCTACCTTTGATGTGGAGTTGGCATCTAAATTAAACTGAACTAGCCATTATTACTTGCTTCAGAAGATACAAATATGGAACCGCTTGGGAGCCACTGTTGTGTTACGATATCTGTTTTGGGACTATCTATACCACGTGATATCAAGTTTAAGATTAGCTTCAGAGTTTACTTGTAATTGTGATGATTCAGATCTGACTCACCGATGACATCTTCAACTTCTACTGCGAACATCTGCTGTCAGACATTGAAGATAAACTATCAATCCTCTGAGAGCATCAGCACTACCCAGAAACTTCGTTTTAGAGATGAGTAAAACGGAGGATCAGTCATGCAAAAACTAGCTTCTCAAGAAAAAGTTAAAGACAGAAAGTGAAATAAACAAGTGTAGAAAAAAAGAAAACAGAGGGAAACAGAAGGAAAATGAGCTTATTTTTATATTTTCTTTTATTTTTTGTTGTTGATATTTCATTGCCAGTCTTGTCTTGCCGGTACATGTTAACCGGCTGGTTATTTTTAGAAAGTAAAGAGTCGAAGATGTGTGTGTTTGTATACATATCTTCATGTCTACTTTTGTTGTTATTTTGTTTGTTCTTACTGTTTTAGTATGCAGATAGAAAGTATTTGATGCTGTTTGATAGGCTTTGTCTGCTGGCGGTGTTGGTATTATTGTTGTTGTTGTTGAATGCACACAATGAATAGGAATACTCTTTTGTTGACTCTAAAAAGAACATTAAGTTGCGAGTTGTCGTAGCTTTATTCACATCCCGAGTGTGCTTATGGAGGTAGATACTGTTCCTCCAGGCGATTGTGCTTTTCTTGTCTGTATCTGCGTGTTGCTCACTACTACGGTGATTACGTCGATCTATCATCTTCTTAATCAGGCTGCCATGAAAACAGCCCGTTTCCAGGAAGGGATAATCAAGCAGGGTGACTTTTGGCTAACAGAAAAAAAGTTACAACTGCACTCATGTAACATTTTGCTAGCACAAGTGGTGTTTGAATTACAATAAACCACAACAAAACAATCATTGATGAACAAAAGGCCCATATAAACACAAATTATTAAGACCAGCTGCGAAAAACGATAAAGACTCAATAAATCCAAATGTATACATTTCGATCAGTCTATTCGATGTGTGTAAAAACTGGTGGAACGCACGATGAATCCCAGGCTCATTTGACACGAAAGAAAAACGTATCTTAATTCCAAAGCAAGCCGGATTAAAATAACAGCAATAAAATAAAGATATGATCACTCACAGTGCTCAGATAATTAATTATGTTTTCCAATAAATAAATTTACTCGCTAGTGATTTGGGTAGAATTAGAAAAAGACGTCGATAAGATGTGGAAAATAGGGTTGCAAGTAAAGCTGCTTAGAAATCGCATGTGGAAAAATTTACAAACTGATCAGTCACTATCTTAACAATATAAAGAAGACAATACAGCAGGGCGTCTTATTTAAGCTGACTAAATCAATCAATAAATGGTACTTCAGTGTAAAACTACCAATAATGTTCAAGGACACACGCGCCATGCCTCTGGCAGTAGTGCGTTTTATTATTAAGAAGAAATAGGCTAATACTGTGTAAGTAATACAATATATTTTGGGTTGGTACGCATTGTTATATTGAAATAAAGATGAATAAGTTCCTAGTTTAAATTTAATGTAAATTTCAATACCGTAGTCCGACTATGCTGACTGGTGACATTTTTGACTTACTGGTAAGCCACCCTAAAATGATCAATACCTATATATATATATATACATAAACACATACATGATATAGTGAAGAACTTTCCCAACAGTGCACACATATGTTTTTGCAGATGATTTGGCATTGTGTGTCTCTGAAGAAAACATTGCAACAGCAAACATCTTAATCAAACCACAGAGCTCTAGGCTGAGGCTAATTGGGATGAGAGCCATAACTATTTAGGTATTACATTTCATTGGGAGCTGATGTAGAAAACACGTAGAGAGAACACAGATGCTGTTCAAATCTGAGAACGGCGATCATGGAAAAGCTTGCTGGAACAACTTGGGGTTAGGGACAGATGAAAATGTATTAACTCTTTACAGTCCAGCCTAATTGATAAGATGTGTTTCTTAAGACATGAAAATTATGAATTTGACAGGCCTTTAACGGGTTAAGACTCGGATCTAATAATTTTGGCAGGACTGCAAAGGGTTAAGACACAACTCTAATCTGATTGGTAGGACTGATAGATATAATAACACACATCTTATATTTGAGAAGACTGTAAAGGGTTAAGATACATTTCAAATACGTTTAGCAAGACTTTAAAGGGTTAAACAAGTTGTACTATGAATGTGTGAGACCAGTCCTAGAATATGGCACAACAGCATGGGCAACTACAGCCAACTCCAAGCAATACGAATTCTAACAGAAGGCAAGAGGACCACACCCATACACCCATTGATAAATTGAGAAAAATTACGAACCTGTAACTAATAGAAGACAGAAGAGACAACAAGATAAGAAATGCTGAAGGTTGATAGACCACCCAATTTACCAGAAAATAAATAGTCATGGAAAGGGAAGATACAAGCGGATTAACTTTGTGACATTAGTTAAAGTAACGTGGAGAAAGAATCATTGAAATTACTTGCCACAAATAAATCATGTACACACCATACACATACTTCACACCTGGAGAAAACATTGCTTCTAAGAGTTGATTACAAACATTATCGGTTTTTTTTAGAGAGAAAAACAGCTAGAGAGAAGAGTCCTAACTGTAAAAACATAAGAGAATCACTACCCAAGCAACATCTGAACCCATTTATATACTGATGGATCAGTATCAAATCTAACAGAGAATGGAGGTAGAGGGATTTTTCTAGACCTGAAAAACAGTACACAAAGACAACAATTAGTGCCAACTGGAACCTTTTCAAGTACCCAGATCAGAGACAGATGCCTTTTATAAATGGAGCAGAAATAAAAACGGTAAATGAATGCGCAGAGAATCGTGGTGAACACTTGGCTGTTAGTGATTGTGACACTGGAGAATTTAAAAAATACCTACCTAAAGGGACTAAGAGTGATACTCTATGAACTATGCCATCTGTTCAAGAGAGTTGTGATCCAGTGGATTCCATCTCAGTGTAACATTACTTGCTTACTTGCAATGAATAGGCTGGCAGACTATTAAGAGAAGGTGGAAAGTTACCTCAACCTGATTCAATTATAAGGTCAATAGATTCACTATGCGTAGATACAGGTGCAAACGGGAAGCAGGGCACACAGGTCATCAACCAAATGACGCATATTACCAGTTTAAAAGAGGTGAGCTGGTAGTAATCTTTAGATTCTGCACTGCCAACAACAGACTGATTTACACTGACAAAATTACTAATGAACATCTGCTACAAAGGCGTCCAGCATGCGGGGAACAGAGACAACGCGTGTGGCAATCACCAATACCATTCATTGACGTACAAGCTGAATGCAGCTACCAATAGCCTCAGGCTAAACACTACTTTCTTTAGATATGTGCAAGCTGACGCCTGAAAGCGTGCTAAGAAGGAGAAGAAGAAGAAGAAAACGAAGAAGAAGAACGAAAGAAGAACGAAAGGAAGAAAAAGATGAAAGAAAGATGGAAGAAAAATCAGAAAACAGAAAAAATAAAAAAGATAGCAAGGGACGAAATGGGAGACGGAGGAGATGGAGAAGTAAGAAGAATGAAAAAAGGTAAAAAAATAGATCCCCCGTATTTTCTGCATATATCGTAAAATAATACTATGAAAGGTTAGTTTGGATTGGAAACCTCATTTTGTAAAACGAATTTCTACAGACAATACAATAGCACAATTAGGTGCTCTGATGCATGTATACAGCACGGAGAGGTTTGGGGGGGGGGGGGGGTGAGCATGCTTGCTGTCACATGGTTGTTCAAGCTCACTTATATATTATTTATTTTTGTTAGAAGAATATATTATTAATATGAGATGGAATACTTAGAATACTCGAAATATGTGTGTCAATGTGTCATTTTGGTGGAGAAAGTGTTTGAATAAGTAAATGTAATCTCATATAAGACACTGTTGTCGGGAATGAAGGGTTGACGAATCCATAATCTGGGCCACAGCTTGTATGTAAGGCCAGTTCCATTCCTCGATGTCTTTCCTCCCATAGCAGTAAGCCAGATAACCATATACAGCTGGATGGACTGAAGTGTACCGATAACGGGAGTTGCACAGTACACCTATGTCGCGAAAAGTAATAGCTCTGCCACTACGCCATCATTGGCCTCAACTGTCCCAGGATGTCCACAAGTTTGAGAATCACTGATAAAACAGTAACTGCGAAATTCTTAATAATTCCGTTGTTTATTCCAGACGTATTAACTTTTAAATGACTTGCGTCCACTGGCACCTGCAAAGTTAGCTTCATCCTAACAACAAAAAAGCGCGCATTTCTTATATATTTCGTATAACAGACGTACTTAACATGGAACCACGCTTCTGGATCCATCTTTCTTTAGCTCCTGTCAATATTTGTATGTCCCTGCTACAAGAAATGTAAACGACACTGCAGGTATAAATTGTCATTTATTGAACACCTGTGCTGACCCTGATAAACATGAGACAATGTTCTGAAGTGATTTATGTAAGGAAATTAAATTACAATAATACAGGCAGAAAGAAAGATGTAATTCATGCAGAGGGAGAGAAAGATTAAATAAAACATACAGAATGGAAGGGGAAGGAGGGAGGGAGAGAGAGAGAAATGGTTTGATACCTACAGAGAGATTATGATGTTATTCCCGAAGGAGAAAAGAGATGTAGTACCTGAAAGAGAAGATCATGTCACACGATTCTCACCATCATCATGTAGCGTATTCCTTGCAGAACATCATTCTAATAACCAGCGATCTCTGGCCAGCTAAATCTCCAGCCTCTGCCACTGTCAACCCTAGAGCCTCTGTAATGCCCCTTGTCCATCTTCTCCTGGGTCCGCCTCTGCCTCCGTTGCCAGGTACCATACTCCCCAGTACCGTTCGTTCTAGGCTATTGTGACATTTGATGCAGCCAAAGTATCTTAATTTTCTAGACGTATTGTTGATTACTTGCCAGTTTTGTTCCATATCCCAGGATTTCTGCGATTTCATTCCCCATGGAATTTTCAGCACCTACTTGTACCATTATAGCTCGAAGGATGCAATCTTCTTCCATAGTGTTTATGTGGTTGACCGTGTCTCGCATCTGTACGTTGCCACCGAAAAGATTCAAGTCTCCAGGATATTATTGTTGTTATTTTGTCAGTGTTCTACCATACGTTTTTTTTAAATTTTTGCTGATCTCTGAAGATCCATGGCCTTTTTTCTCCTTACTTCTTTTCTTTTCGGGCAATCTTCGTTGTTGTTTATAGTCGAGATGAGATATTCAAAACTCGTGATGTTCTGAACTTTTTGCTTCTCTACGACAAAATATGTTTTGTTGTACCATGTCATTGTCTTAGTTTTGCTGGTGTTTATGAATAGATTGTATTCCTCGCTGTGTCGTTTAACCGACAAGATCGTCTGTTCTAACCATGCAACCCTCTTTGTGAGGACAACTGCATTGTAGTTCTGGTATTTCATTCTCGCCGACTGTGAGTGGGTCTAATTGTGTATACACTTCAAAGACAATACCATGAGTATCTGATGAAATTAACTTTGTAATACTTCCAAGAAGAGAATGATATGATACGTGTAGGAAAGAGGGTGTAATACATCCAGCTGGAACAAATGTGATACATGAAAGGGAAAGCTATGTGATCAGTTCATTAGAGATCACGTAAAATGAGGAAAGTATGAAATATTTATATGGGGAAGTAAAGTAATGATTGCATAGTTACACTGATGGGATACGTACAGGAAAGAGGATGAAATACATCCAGGTGGAAATAATGTGATTCTTTAAGGAGAATACTTTGTGATACCTGCAGAAGCGATCTCATATTACATGTGTGAGGAAAATATGATTTATTGAATATGGAAATTAAATAACACACGGTAACAGATCATGTGAGGTATTCAGGATTGGAAAGGGCAAGTCCAACTTCTGGTGAGGTATTCTGGGTTGGAAAGGGCAGGTCTGACTTCTGGTGAGGTGTTCTGGGTTGGAAAGGGGAGTTCCGGATTCTGATGGGGTATTCTGGGTTGGAAAGGACAGGTCCGACTTCTGGTGGGGTATTCTGGGTTGGAAGGGGCAGGTCCGATTTCTGGTTGGGTATTCTGGGTTTGGAAGAGCAGGTCCGACTTCTGGTGGGGTATTCTGGGTTGGAAAGAGTAGGTCCGACTTTTGGTGGGGTATTCTGGGTTGGAAAAGGCAGGTCCGACTTCTGGTGGGGTATTCTGGTTTGGAAAGGAAAGAGCTGATTTGTAGGGATGTCTTCTATGTTGAAAAGGAAGGTCTAACTTGTGATGAACTCTTATGTGTTGGAAAGGAATTTCTAGAAACAATGTATCATATATGATAGAACTATGAGAGAATAACCAATATTTTCGCGGGAACAGAAGAGGAAGACGTAATTGACCGGGAAAACCCAGCCACAATAGCTTCTGTATACATGACGTGTCAGACACCTTGGTATGACTCATCTCAGCACGTGTGAAACAGACTTTGGTGTCCATAACATCTTGTTGCTGTTCATAGATTATATTTTATTTGGTTAGGGAGCGATGTGGAGGGGAACATCGTTTTCGTTCCACATTTATAGAAAGGTATAACTAATGGAGTTGTACTTTATGAAGTGTCGAGGGGTTTTGAAACTGAGGGTTCATCCTGGTGTAGTGTCATTTTTTGTTGTTTTGTTTTATTGTTCTTTGGTCTGTCTTGCAAGTTACAGAGTACGTTGATATTTGATGTGATTTATACAGTCTGTATACACTCGTATGAACGTATAGGTTCAAATATAATCCCGTCCAATATTTTAGCAGGAAGTGCACGGCGAGCAACAGATGGTGGTGCCTTTTGAAGTGTACATGATAAAAGTTCAACAACTGTGAACATGTTGCTTTGTTTGTTAGTTAGTTATTTTTGATTACTTTTCTACCTTGTATGTTTTGTAATTAAGTTATATGCCGTATTCTGTAGAAGGGATCAGGGGTGGGGTGGGAGTCGGTCGGATGGGTCAGAGGGATTGGGGGGACGATATCGCATAAAGGTAAGGCATACGGCCCTCAAGAGACAAACGAAAGCATAAAACAGGAAAGAAAGATAGTTTAATTTAGTCCAATCAGAGACGGAATATGAACTCCGAGGTCCCGTGTACACAACGTGCACTTAAAAGAACCATGGACTGTTGAAAATCAAATTGAGCATGCTGTTAATCGTTGTACAGGCAACAACAACAAAACAGTGAAATTTCTACTCTATTTGCCACCTACTTTTCCCTAGGCCTAGTATGCCGCATACAAAACCTACAGGAGATAGCCTTCAGCGACTTTACAGCAGGCATACACCTGCTTGCTCGAATACCAAGACTGCCATTATTCCAAGCAGTATTCTCTTTCCTTCGCACTTTTTATAATGTTACATAAACTGAATTATCCAGTTTTTAATAGGATGCAGGCGCAGAAATGGAATTACACGTGTTGAAGCTATGAACCTGAAGTAGATGTCTGAAAATGTTTTAAAATAGTCGAAACAGGTGTTGTGATGATTCAGGTGGTTTTTGGGACAGGTGTGAAACAGGATAAATGCATCTGCCACATTTGACACATTGGACTGCGAAATTGTTGTGAAAGACTGAAGGATTCTGAAACAGTTAATAAGACACTAGTGGTAGAAGTTACTCATTTGCGAACGAAGATGTCGACAGCATCAGATTTGTGTGGTAAGAAGTATCCGCGCATGGGTCTGGGCACGCTTCAGCGCGAGGGACACACGTGAGCGGCGTTGATAGCCGTGAAATCCTTCGTTCTGACTTTTCGGATGACTCGCATCTTACTCGCTGCATCTGAGATTTCTGGTCAGTCAGCGAGAACCTTAGAGATTTCAGTGCACCAGGCGTAGCTCTCCGACACAAGCGATTCCAATGCGGCAAAATCAATAAGCAGGTCTTTCAATGAGATGTTTAGCAATTCCTTGCATCTTTTCTTCTACCCGCCCGATGATCGCTTACCTGTCTGGAGCTGCTCATGCATGCTGTGGTCGGGCATACAAACTGTTGTTGCCCAGTCCACCAAATGTGGGTGCTCTGTAGTATAGTGTAGATGAACAGGAGTTCTGCTTTTGAGCCCTTTGTAGTTGGATACCCTCTCCTGTCAGCTGATCTTGAGTCAGCGCAGATACTGCATGGGGAAGTGATTTAGTCCCCTGGTATGGCTGTTGTACACAGTCCAGGTCTCGCAAGAGTAGAGGTAGAGGAAGTCGGCTAGAGCGATAACACGATATACTTGGAACTTGGTTTCTGCATTGATGCCCCGTCAAATCAAAACATTTTCGGACAAGGGACTAAATGCAGCGCTGGCCATGACAATCTTGTTTGTTTATTTCAGTTCCTACACGCAGCTCTGGTTAGGGTGCTGCCTGGAGTCTATGCATGCAGCTCTGGTTGGGGTGCTGCCTGGAGTCTATGCATGCAGCTCTGGTTAGGGTGCTGCCTGGAGTCTATGCATGCATCTCTGGTTAGGGTGCTGCCTGGAGTCTATGCATGCAGCTCTGGTTGGGGTGCTGCCTGGAGTCTATTCATGCAGCACTGGTTGGGGTGCTGCTTGGAGTCTATGCATGCAGCTCTGGTTAGGGTGCTGCCTGGAGTCTATGCATGCATCTCTTGTTAGGGTGCTGCCTGGAGTCTATGCATGCAGCTCTGGTTAGGGTGCTGCCTGGAGTCTATGCACACAGTTCTGGTTGGGGTGCTGCCTGGATATTTTAATCCATTTACTACCCAAAGACACTGGGTATGCTGTGATGATCGGTTTGCGACAGGGTTTCCCTGGAGCAGACTGGAACAAGACATTGCAACTATAATATTTACTTCGAGGACAGGATACCCTTCGCTGTTTCATTGTCTGTCTAACAGCGACACAATCATTTTAGGCCTGTATAGTATATGCTTGATGACAGTAAATGAATAAAGTAATTGAGCCTATACATATGACTGGATCAAGCTGTGCATCAGGTCCATGGTCTCAAATGTTATCTGGCGATAGACTTGGTTAGTTATGACACTATCTTGGGGTGTCCCTCATGTCTACTACCCTGTTGCTGTTGTTTAATGCCCACAGAGAATGTCTACTCTTTTTTGCGCCCTGTCCGAACAGTCAATTTTGCCTGACCTTGACTAATAAGTCCGATTAGTATGTTTTGACTGACCCTGACTAACATGTCTGATCAGTATGTTTTGCCTGACCCTGACTAACATGTCCGATCAGTATGTTTTGCCTGACCCTGACTAACATGTCCGATCAGTATGTTTTGCCTGACCCTGACTAACATGTCTGATCAGTATGTTTCGCCTGACCTTGACTAACATGCCCGATCAGTATGTTTTGTCTGACCAGACGTTAGTCTCCTCTCACCATATAATGCCTCAATTCATCTCATGTAGTACTGCGCTTCCGTCATTTGGAGGTCCGGTGTTCGAATTCCGAGATCCTTATTATGTCACTTTATTTTCTGTTCGTTATGCATGTTACTCGAGCGCAGATAAACAATTGTACTGTGATTGCTGTCACGAACAAACAATTTATCATTACAACTCCCTGTCTACAAGTTTCCACAAAGTCCCTACTGTATCACGTAATTACATCGGAGCTATTCCCATTGACAGGGCTTGTTAGGGTTGTTATTTTACGATGTTTCACCCTAGCTTTATTGACATCACAAAGACAATGTGTACAATGCTAAATGGCGTGGAACATCATAAGAGACATGTGGTCCCAACACACCTAAATCAGCTAAAGGATACAGAATATCGGGAACAAGAATCAGCGGTCATAATAGCGCAATTGGAAGTAGGAGAATGGAGTAAGGCAAGGACGCATACTCTCCTCTTATCTGTTTTACATTGTTGTTGTTGTTTGTTGTTGGTTAATGCCCACAATGAGTAAGTTTACTCTTTTTGTCCGCCCTGAAAAGAACGTAAAGTGGTAGGTTGTAGTAGTTTTCTTCACATCTCGAGCATTATGATGAAGGTGATCCGCCGTCCTCCAGGCGGTTGTGCTATGTTTGGCTTCATCTGCGTGGTGCTCACTACTACAGGGATCACATCGATCCACATCTCGTCAGTCAGGCTGCAAGGCTGTTTCCAGGAAACGCTACATAGAAGAGAGATTGGGGTCTTGGTCAGTGTATTGTGCCTGACCCTGAAGCGATGTCCTGGTCAGTATGGTCTGCCTCACTTAACTAGCGTCGCAGTTCTCCATCTATACAACATATATGCACATACAAAAACATAATGAGAAATTTCAAAAACTACATAAACGTTCGTCACGTTTTACAATCAAAGTAAATGGAATACCAGAACTCAGATATGTTGATGAACCATGTATCCTGTCACGTCACGGAGCGTAGAAGGACTAAAAAAGATGACCTTGTCTGTTAACGACACTGGTGGCAAAAAGGATGTAGGCATTGTGGTCCCATCTCCCATCAGACCGCCCGTCACTTGAAACCTGCGGGACTCGAACCTACGTGGTTTCCGTTCATCGCTTTGAGAGGCGAGTGCTGTACCTCTCGACCATTTTAATTTAACTGTTCGGGGGACGGCGGGGGCGTGGTTAACTGGCAGGGCTCACAATCCGAAGGTGCTGGGTTTGAACCCCAACACTCTAAGACGCAAGGTCAAGGAACCCTTACGAAACGCAGAAAGTCTGCCGGGACAGATTTGTTAAGTGAAGATTTTTAAATGGAAACATTGGAAAATATTCAGTTTCAAGGTCACAGTCGTTTTTAACTCTTGAGAAATAAAATGCAACAAGAAACCAAATTATTAACATTGAAACTTAAATTGGTTTAGAAGGATAATAAAAGCAGATAACTGAAACGGTCAAAGGCGTGTCATTGAAATTCTGAATTTGAGAAGAAAAAAAGCGGGCACGGCACAAGAAATAAAACACATACAAATTATGAGAATAAAAATACCTACCGACAATAAAATTGTGCTGGGAGACACGGAACTACAAAAGTCAGATTCGTGCATATTCTCTTGGCAGTAACAAGATCGTTGGGACTTTAGAGAAATCAAATTAAGAATACTTAAGACAACAGAGGCTGTCATTGCTTTAAGGAATTTGTGAAAATTGAGAGAAATTAAGTTCGCCAGAAAAATACAGGTGCTCACCTATAATGTGAAGTCTGAACTGGCCTGTTGTTTGGCCCAGTAAATTGAAAAATGAAATGAGTACAACAAAAGAAGGTCAAGCTTTTTTCAATTGGTGCTTGTTCCGTATTATGGGAATAAAATAGTATGATAAAGTCAATAATAGTAGCACTATGGGGAAAGATCCGGACATATACCGGTGGGACTAGACGTAAATAGAAGACGTTGGCGATGGGTGGGATGCACATTACTGAAACCAGCTGATAGCGTTACAAGGCAGTCACTGTTCTGGAATCCTCGGGGTACTAAATGAGGGGCCGTCATAAACACTGATGAAGAAGGGAAGTTGTGACAAACCATTCAAAAACTGCAGGAAAGATGCGGAGTAAACTGGAACTGATGCCCAATGATAAGAAGGCTTGGCTTGGTATTTATTGAGGACCTATGCTCTGCAGGGAATTGAAAGGTTTTGAAGATTGATTGAATAGAATTCATACTTCTTCTTCTTCTTCGTACGCTGTCAGACGTCAGCCTTTATTTTTTCGAAAAAAGAATCGGTCATCCTGATGCTGTCGACACTGCCATAGAGCTTGTCTAGTCTTGCCACTGGTGATGTCCACATCTGCTTTCTCTGATCCTCGTATGTCGGGCAGTTTTGCAGCAGATGTTCAGCGGTCATTTTCCCAGTACCGCACATACATTCGTCAGTGCCACATATCTTCAATTTATTGAATAGGTGGTACCTCAGTCTATTGTGACCAGTGCTAAGTCTGAAGACCACGACCTGCTCTCTTCTGTTCAACTGGTAATAGGCATCGTTTTTTTCTGTAGCCAGTATGTTCTGTTTCCCATTTGGTCATGTATCTAGCTCTCATAAGCCGTTTTGACTCTTTGTATGTCACACTAGTATCTGGTTGTGGTAGTTCTGCACCTTCTTTTGCCAGTCTGTCTGCCTCCTCGTTGCCTTGGATGTTACGGTGGGGTGGAACCCACTGTACCACTACTCTTTTTGGTGCGGACTGCTGGCATAGTTGACAGAGTACTGCTCTTAAATCATTAAGTTCAGTATTTTTCTGGCTTTTTAGTTCTGTGACTACGGCCAGGGCATCTGTAAAAAGGACTATATGGCTTTCATTTCTTTTGCATGTCACCCTTTATTGTACTGCAGCCCTCAGTGCCTCTGCCTTCGCTCTGAAATTGCTTGAGTATTTTCCAGTTGCCACTGATAGTGTTGTTTTCTACCATTTGTTAGGCTCAGGAATACCCCTGCCCCTCCGTTATGTGTTGTTTTTTTTACAGAGCCGTCGGTGTATGCATGGGTCCAGTCCATGCTTGGCTAGTTTTTCGTTGTGTACCTCAGGGTTATGTCTTTTCTTTCTTTTTCAGTCTGGCTGTTTTTTTTTCCAATACCTGGTATATTTTCTACCACCTCTGGAAATATATGCTGCCTCCAGGTAGGTTTGCGTACAGTAGGAATGGGCTTTGGTGTTGTTAATGCGTTCATAGGGTCTTCATTCATCTTTGCTTTGGCTATTTCTGCAAAGTTTCTCCGCTTTAGTTTTCCATTTCCCAAATTGTTTAGTCTCTGGTGCATTGGATGGTCAGTCAGTCTTCGGAGTTTCTCTGACTGCAGCTGGGCTCTGCAGTCTCTTCTATCGGTCATGGATGGCAGATTTGTAATCTTTTCCAGTTCTACAATTGGCGTTGACTTCATGCCTCCTGTTTAACTCTCATGGCTTGGTTTTGAAGTTTGCTAATTTTGTCAAAATTCGCCTTTGCTGCTGTTGTCCATGCCGCAATACCATACTAGAGAACTGGTCTCACTCTTCCAGTGTACAGTTTCTTTAGTATACTTTCGTCTGCTCTCCAGCCTGTGCCAGCAAGTTTCCTCATGATTGCCATTCTTTCTCTGGCTCTCATTCGGTTTCTCTCGATCTGACTTTTCCATGTCATGCGCCGATCAAATGTGACTCCCAGGTAGTTTGGGTTGTCGTTTGGCCGCAGATATTTACCGTTAAGACTTATTTTGGTGTTTTGGGGTTTATTTGAAAGCGAGAATATCGTACATGTTGTTTTTTCCTCGTTTGTTTTGACCAGCCATGAGTTCGCCCACTCCTCCAGCGATGTTAGGGCCTGCTGCATCCGATTACTTGCTATGGTGAGATTCTTTTCAGAGGTCCACATAGCCAGATCGTCTACAAACATGGAGCTATGGACTCTTCTTGGTATATTCTCTGCGATGTTATTTATATACACCAGGAAGAGTGTGGGTGACAGTACTCCTCCTTGTGGTACTCTCTGCTCAAGTGTCACCTTTTTGCTCATATGCACTTGTACTTGAACTCTGGCTGTTCTGTTTTTGATGTAGTGGCTGGTCAATCTGTACATTTTCCCGCAAACTTTACTTGTTCGTAGCTTGACTTTAAGCCCCTCTATCCAGACCTTGTAAAATGCCTTTTCTAGATCTACCCACACCACTACTGTATGCTTTTTCTCGTGGTAAGCATCCTCTATTTCCTGTGCTATGAGAGTGATCTGATCTGATCCAGTGGATCTGTGCTGTCTAAAGCTTGCTTGCTGTGGAATTAGTATGTGTTTTTCTTCCAGGTGCTGCATCAGTCTGGTGTTTTATCATACGCTCCATCAGTTTTCCTGCAAAGCTCAGTAGACTGATAGGCCTGTATCCATTTGGATCTGCTCTATCTTTTTCTTACTTTCGTACTGGTATAAGTACAGCGTCTTTCCATGCCTGAGGTACAATTTCCCTTTTTCAACTTTGGTTCAGGACTGATAGTAACTTTCTCTTTGCTGTTTGGCCCAGCCCCATCAGCATTTCGTTTGTTACCCCATCTTTTCCGGGGTCATTTCCTTTTCTTTAAAGTTCTCATGGCCTCTTCCATTTCATTCATTGTTAGTTTTGCCATCATGTGCTCTTCTGGTGCCATATTGATGTTGCCATGCCTCTTTTGTTCTTTATTAATGTATGTGTGCCTTTTTGTAGGGACATCAATGTGGTTTGCTCTGGCATAATGTTCTACAAAGGCGTTTGCTGCCTGGTTTCCAGTGAGCATGTTGTCGCCCTGCTGGGTGGTAATTTGTTTGTTTGATGGAGTTTCGTCATTCATGGCTCTGACTAACTTCCATAGTTTGTTCCCTTCTTTGTCTAAATTGAGGCTTTCTGTTTTCTTTTTCCAGCTTTCTCTTGTTATTTGGTTTAGAGTGTATTTGTATTTCGCCGTGGTGGCTTTGAGATCGATATTTGCCTCCATAGATTGTTCTCTCTCTGCTATGTTCCTAGCATTGAGACTTCGTCTTCCGCTTTCTGCAATTCATCTTTCCAATAAGTCTTGTAGTTTTGCCTTGCCCCTCTTGGGATGGTTTCAGCGGCTGCTCGCATTATTGCTTTCCTTAGGCTTTCCACCATGGGCTTCATATTGTTATTTAAAGTGTTGATGGTTTCACACAGTCCATCTGTCAGGATTGCAAATCTGTCCCAGTCGGCTCGTTTATAATTCCAACGTGGGAGCGGTTTTGTTTCCTGTCGGCCTACTTCCATATCAACTTCTAGCCTAATTGGCCTGTGGTCTACCTGCCAATTGGTTTAGCACATGTCGGTCTATTTTGTGGTGAATGTCCACCGTGGAAAAGGCCAAGTCTGGAGTAGAAGTTGTGTGCCATGTTCTAGATTAGAAGCTAGGGCTATCCTCCGGCCTATTGATAAGATAGAGATTTGTGTCTATCTCCCAATCTTCCACTTCATCACCTCTGTTGTCTGTGTCCGAATATCCCCATCTCTCCGAGTGGCTGTTGAAGTCTCCAACTACTAGGCAGCTGGAGTCCTTGATCTCCATACTCGAGAGCGTCAGGTCTTTGTTTGGTGAGCCATACAGGTTGAAGATGCGGATCTTCGTTTCTTGGGTCATTATGTCGACTCCTACAATTTCTGCTTGTCCGGTGTGATTGACAGCTACCGCGCTACTCGGTATGCAGTTACGTGTCAGTATCAGAACCCCTCCTTTGTGACCTTCTTTATCCAGTCGGAATGCCTGGTATCCTCTGATTGAGAATTTGTGGTTGTTGTTGAGGTGCGTTTCTTGAATACATGCCACATCAATCTTACCTCCATGCAGTTGATGTTTTAGGGAAAGCTTTTTGTTAATGACTCCCTCCGCATTCCACTGTAGTATTCTGAGGGTCTTGTGTTTTTGGTCAATAGTTTTTGCCCCATCGCCTTGTGCCTTGACTCCACGGCGCATGGTTAGGTGACCACCAGTAGCATTGGGTGGGCCCCTTCTAGGCGTGAGGCCCGGCACTCTCGATGTCTCGCGGGACTCCACACTTTTTTCTGATAGGTTGTACCGTCATCATACAGCGATATACGTTGTACTTGTTTCGTTACGCCTGTGGCCCAGTGCATCCGATTTCAACAGGCGTTTCTGTAGGGATGTCCTCCTTAGCCTTTGGCTGTCCCCAGCCTATCTGCAAGGCAGCAGTTGTTTTTGGTCAGAGTTGTCTCTCTTAGGGAAGTTGTCTTGCAGGACTATCGAGTCTTCCCCACTCGTGTCTATATGGTGTGGTAATGATATGATATGATGGACTATGTACTAGTTTGTACTATCCCGAAAGAGAGGCAGTCCAGTGTGCCTGTGTCTCAGGATAGTCACGTCCTGCCAGAAACGTAGCATATGCATGTGAGTGGGGTATCTCTTTGCTCCTTTTATTTTCTCGGCTTCTCTGAAGTGATGGTACGCTTAGCATTTCCCGCCACCTGGGAGGTTGTCACAATAGGGCAGAGGTGCAATTTCCGCTGGCCTGCATCTCTTCTGCGTCCATTGGGATGACCGATAGCAGACAGAGGTAAAAAGCGAGGCAGGAGTGCATTTAACCAGGGGACAAGCCTTGGCATGCACGGAGATGTTGTTCGCCTGGTGTGCGGACATATCTCATGATCAGGGTTGAGTCTCAACAGTTCGCAGTGAGGTGGCTGCTCTACTGCTTACGACACCCCGACCGAGAACTAAGTCTTCTACTAGTGGTTTCACACCTCATCGCAGTATGGGGTGAATATCGAGCAGCTTCAAACCCGCTTTGGGGTCGGCGGACGGCAGATACCTCTTTCTGCGGCTCGACTGGGTCGGGCTGAGACGCGAGCCCCAGGTCCCAACCATGTCGTAGCCTCCCATCGCAGTGGTGCTGAGATTTAGGGAGGGATTCCGGCTTAGAGGCGTTCGGCTGTAATCCCTCAGATGGTAGCCTCGCACCATTGGCTTATCAGCCAAACACGTGGAACAAATGTCTGCGACTAGCGATTTCTCTCGAATTGAGCAGGAATTTCCGTAGCAACGCCCTGTCATTAGTAGGGTAACACTGACCTGTCTTATGAGGGTTTATTACCAGCACCCGTTCACTATTAGACTCAACGAATCAATAGAGAGCTTTTTAGTCAGTCAATGACCAAGTGTCTGAAACCTGCAATTCCTCTAGGGTTAAGTAGAATTCATACAAAGAATAGAATTAGTTGAGTAATTATTTCAACCACAAATTTCAAGTATCTGATTGGTCAAATAAAAATCATTTTTGTCACCATACACTGCCTTCATTATGCGATGAATGCCAACTGGTCTACATTCTTCAGATGTTAGAAACCAAATCACCACTCGCTGCTGAACTCTGGACGGAATCCGTATCACACCCGCCATGTTTTAAACGGTCTGCTGAGATAACTATGAGTCGGAGGATAATGCCATTTTGCAAAATTGACGGTTGGTATGTGCTGCTTACACCTGAAGTGACGTCATCGTGCGCATCGTACGTCACCTGTTGCAGTTTGGTCCGGTTTCATTTGAACACGCCTCGTACCTGGAGCGATATGAATAATTATCAAATTGACTGAATTCCCAAAATCATGTCTTTTGTTCTGAGATATGAATCCCTCGTCGAGCGGTCCATCTTCCTAATCTGGTTTGTCTATGACTGTGCTCTCTTTTCTGTTGTCTGTTGTTCATGATTTTCGAGTGTCAAAATAATCTTATCTTTACTACTTTTGTCGCTACATTATTTGTATACTAGTCTCCAAGTCACCTTTTGTTTCTCTACATGTTACATCTAAGAAAGATATTACTCTTGTTTTAGGCTATTCCCCATCGACTTTGGCACAATTTTGCCTGAAGCGTAGGTTAGACAAAGTTTAAGCAAAGCTGGAGATGGTTTCTGTGATTTAGTTACACGGAACATGTTCTTTAGACACCTTGCCAAGTCAGCGACCTTTAACTGAATGTTGGCAGCGAAGAACTAAAATGGCAAGGTTAACATGAAACACCTGAGAGAAGTAGATCCGTTTGTTTTTGCGCAGTAACGTGTTAGTTATTGTTTGTTTTACCAGAACTGTGCTTGTTCTTTTTAGTTTTACATTTGTTACGTCATTGTCAGCAAGTGCCATGCCGATTTGTATAGGCGATCAAGGATGTCCCCAGCTTTAACAGCTACGTCTTATTTATCAATTCTGTGTAAAAATAAAAGGAAGCTGACGTGGTACTGCATGGCTAAAGTAGGAGAAATGAGGAAGGGAATATACCTATATATGTTTTTATGGACTTTATAGGAGAGCTGAGACGCTATTCTGGTCAGGTACAACATATTGACAAGGACGTCGCGTCTGGGTCAGGTGTAATATTCTCAATAGGATCACACTTTTCGTCCATATAACTTTTCCTATAAACATGCTGCTTTCACGACAGTCTAGTGTAGTAGTAGTGATAGTAGTAGTAAGCGCCAAGCAGGTGAAGCCAAGCATAGCACAACCGCCGGGAGCATCGCTGTCCACCTTCCTCGGCACGCTGGGGTTGGGATAAGAGCTACTGCACGCGCCACTTAACGCATGTTAAAAGGCTGCCTTTCATGTAGTCACTATGTAGTGTTGCTGTATGCAGGTGAAACATGGACTGTATACAGGCGTCACGCGAAGACGCTGAATCATTTTCACCCACTTTGTCTCAGGAGAGTGATGAATGTCAAATGGAAAGACAGGATCTCGGACACTGCTGTTCTTGAGAGACCCAGTTTCCCTAGCAGATTAGCTGGGCTGGTCATGTAGTTTGCATGTCAGACTATCTTTTGCCAAATAAAATCTTCTGTAGTGAGATGCAAACGGGCAAATGATCACAAGGAGGACAAAAAAATCGCTTTAAAGACACACTAAAAACGTCTTTAAGCATAAACCTTGAAACATGGGAAGATGTTCCAAAAGACCGTATACCTTGCGCAGTTCTCCGCAGAGCAGCAGCGTCATGCGAGGCTTCTAAAAAAAACTGCAGCAGAACTGAGGCAGGCCAGAAATGCCCGTAAAATATCACCGTCTTGCAAACGAACTTTCCATGCGCTCACTGCCTGCGAGTATGCAGATTCCAAATCAGACTCTTCAGCCATCTCTGCACCCCTCCACAACCCCGACTCACAGAATACACGACTGGAGAGACTGGCTAAATTCAAAAAGAAATGGTCCTTATCACTTGTGATGGACCAACAACATGTAGTGCAAATTAAATTTGTATTTAACTTTTGATCAAATAAAATCAAGGGTTCACCGTGGTTTGAACCGTCTCCTCTTATTTAACAGAGTACTAAAATAATAGTTTGGTTACACACTCCAAGGTATTATTTCTTTTTAAGCGCACAAGAATACTTACTAAACTGAACTAATTGAAGGTATTCTTGGCGATAACGTCTCTGTAGTTCCAGAAAGCACTGCAACATAAAAGAAAACGAGGAGGTCGAAAGTCTAGCCAAATAGAGATCGGAACTGATATGGGAAAAGTACCTGGTCAAGTATGAAGAAGCGAAATTCATAATGACAAGGCAATATCATGTAAGGCGCCAAAAGCCATTGAATTGCATGTTACCATAGACATAATTATATAAATACAGGTTATGTCCTTTCGGTACATTTCTGGTCAAAATATGATTCTATAAGTACTGATCAAGTAACAACAACCACACTTCTATGCTGTATTGCAAACACAAATACATGGACTACACATGTAAAGAAGATAAATATACACAATTAAAATATTTGAATATTGGCTGATGCTGCAGCTGTTTCAGTTGTGTTGGTTGGTCTGGAAAGAGGTAGAGGGTGAGGGAGGTTACAGTGTCATGCTAATAGTGTTAAACTTAAAGCCTATAATTCAATTTATTTAATATTTCCGCGTATTTTTCGTACAGTTGTATGTCCAAATCGGGAAGGTCCTGCTATATCCACAACTTTTTTGTAGAATTATCCACAGCTTTTTTTGTAGAATTATCCACCGCTTTTTGTAGAATTATCCACAGCTTTTTTTTGTAGAATTATCCACAGCTTTTTTGTAGAATTATCCACCGTTTTTTTTTGTAGAATTATCCACCGCTTTTTTGTAGAATTAACCACAGCTTTCTTGTAGAATTAGCCACAACAAAGATAAGATAAGACCATATGAACGCTCTATCAAGGCCAAAGCCCATCCCTACTGTACGCAAACACATCTGGAAGCATCAGCTCTTTCAAGGGGTGATATCAAATATACCAGGTATCGTAAGCAAAGAGCAGTCAGACTGATAAGGAAAGAAGAGTCATAACCCTGAGATACTGACTGGACTCATGCATACCCTGACGGTTCTGCAATAAATGCAACAGAACGAAGAGGTGAAGAGGTATTTCTCAGCCTAACAGACGGTAGAAAGACAACGCTGTCAGTGGCAACGGGAAAATTCTGAAGTAATTTCAGAACAGAGACAGCGGTATTGAGAATTGCAGTAGAAGCTATGCTGACAGAAACGCTATGAAAGTCGAGTAGTTTTTTTAACAGATGCCATGAATATCGTTACAATGCTGAAAGAGCCAGAGAAATGCAGAACTAAATGATCTAAGATCAGTTCTCTATTTAACTATGCCAGCAGTCCAAACACAAAAGAGTGTAGTGGGTAAGTTAAGTTAAGTTCAGTTACTTATCGTTAACATTCGAAACAACGAAACAGCATACTCTTAGCATTACAAATAGAACAATTAGATAATCCTAGAAAATTAAATTCAATTATAAATGGAACATGCCTCAACTTCGAGCCCAAGAACAATACGAAATGTTAGTGAATTAATTTTGCTTTAAAGGATTTATAGAGGAAAACATAAACCTGTGAGTTTCAAACGTTGGTGTAATGTTATAAACAACTACTGGTCTAGGAAAATTAGGAAATCCCTGATGGCCTTTGCTGGTCCACAGAGTCTATTTTGATGCAGAAGAATAGCACACTTCAAGATAAAGATATCCACCAAGAAAACATAGTATTCCTGACTGATGCCGCGTCAGTATTAGCAGCGCTAAAACAACACAAAGATGAAGATCTCGAGCTATGTATGTTCTCCCTAACACAGCTCTCAACAGAACACGCAAGGTTGGTCATACAGCTGATCCCATCCCACTGCAATAATGAAGGCAATGAAGCTGCAGACAAACTAGCTAAGAGTGGAGGAGCATCACCATAAACAGACCTGAGTATCACATATAATGAGGCCAAGACCATAATAAAAGCTAACTTCAGGGTAAAATGGGCTGATCTACACCCTGACTTCCGAAACGAAGACATCTACTATAACTTAACTAGAGAAGAAGTCATCATCATCTTCAGACTGAGAACTGGGCATAACAGACTTAAGGGTCATCTTTACAACAAAATGAGGATTGGGACAGATGACAGGTGATCATGTGGGGAGCATATCATGGTCGTGGACCACATGATGCAAAGCTGCACACTCACGCAGGAAAAGAGAAAACCAATACTGGCCTCGTGAGACAGATATTAGACAAAAGCTGTATGGAGATGAAACATCCTTGCAAACAACGGTGTCTTTTGTAAGAGAAACCGGAACCTTGATGTGAGGATGAACGAAGAGGAAGAAGAAGAAGAATAGCATACGACGCGCCCACGACTTTGAACACACTTTTCGTGACGTTCTTCGTTCTATCGTTGAACTTCCGCCTATTACGCCAAGCTCTATCTATCTCTAGCTATCCTGTAAAGTAAACATGCTGACATATTGGGTACACCCGCGTGAATGTCGTCATCGGTGATTGGTTCAAACAAAGCTTCCGTTTCCATCGCGTAACCTGTTCTCTTAAGACGGTCAGAGTGAGACACCGGGCAAGGCGTGAGGAAAGTTATACAAGAACTGTGCGTGCAACTGGTGTTTCGTCGTGGCGTGGACTTTACATTCAGGTAACGGTTGGTCTATTCTGTTCAAAATGTATCGAATAAAAAGTATGTGTTGTTTTTATTTTTCGTTTACATATGTTCGATACTGGAACAAGAAGAAATGGAAGACTTAGGCGTAATCTAAACAAGTTACAGCTTAGGGTCTCACAATCCGCGGGGGCCTTCAAAAATTGCCGATCATGCTAGAGTGGTCTGGAAAAATAATGTGTTATATATATATATATGGCGTTTAATAGTCGCTAATACACTTTGTACTACAAGCCTGGAATTTAATACTTTATCAAATCAAGGTTTCTAGAATGACTTTCAACAGTTTATATTCATGTGGATGTATTATTGTTATTGTTATTTAATATTATTATATTACAATACTGGTAAACATTATAATGTCTGCGTATTAAAAGTTTTATTTTAAGTGAAATGATTTATGGTAAGAAAAAATATATCTTCTTCTTCTTCGTTCGTTCTCAATCTCCAGCTACCAAACCCTGAAAGGGCTTAAGTAGCAGAATGTAGTCCAGAGAACGGAATGCGTTGTGTTGTAGTTTACAGCTTGGCTGCGATATTTACATGTTTCGGTCCAACACATCCGACTTCAGCAATCATTTTTTGAGTACCGGGTTAATATTCCCTCTTCGTTCCCTTCTCCTTAGCCAGTCTGCGCTGGTGCAGCCTGTTATCCAGGATCACCGCGTGGAGGTGTAGAAGGGTCTTGGCAGCTATGGTTCGCTGGCCCTGACGCTAATAGTCAGCTATGGGTCGCTGACCACTGCAGCTAGTGTGGTGCTCAGCATCTTGATCCAAAAAACAAAAAAATATATCAATCTTTAACATCTAAAACATTTAATGTAAGCCATGGGGAGGAAGACTAGCGTCTGGTCAGGCACAACATACTGATCAGACAATTTAGTAAGGGTCAAGCAAATTATACTGGTCAAGATCCTCACCTTGACTTCCTCACAGTCCTCTCTGAAAACGGGCTATTTGTATAGCAGATTAGCTAACAATGTGAGGGATCGACGTGATCCCCGTAATAGTGAGCGACACCAAAAATTAGCCATGCATAGCACAATTGCCTGGAGGACTTATGTAAACCTTCATACGCACGCTTGGGATGTGAGTAAAGCTACGACAACCCGCCACTTAACGTTATTTTCAAGACACACACAAGAGTAATCCTACCCATTGAGGGCATCCAAAAACAACAATAACAATGTAGGTCTGTTTCTAAATCTCAATCCATTTAGCAATTGTGTATACTAATTTCAGTCTCATTTCTTTACTCAAAAACCTTTAAATCGGTCAATTATAAAATATCATTACCCACGATTTCCTTATCTATAGAAATTAGACTGAATCCACTCAAAAGATTTTGACTGAGTCCATCAGCAATACGGATGTACTCACTTAAAATCACAAAATGATCGCTAAAAAGGTTGAAGAACTCGAAACAGCTAAAATTAGTTCACTTAATTTGTACACTTCTTTCAGTCCAGATGATAAATCATTCTTTTTATCGATCTTCAGTCCACTTATGTCGTTAGACGTCGTGAGGAGGTGCGACCTCCTTTGTTTCATATTATTTGGCAGGTGAAAATCTACTGGGGACTTGCCAGGTTACTACCAGCATCTGTTAGCCCCTAGAATATACGATCGCCTATTTTTGAGACTGGTAGAGATGGAAGCGTAAATTAGAACAAGGTAGACCCGCAGCCTATCAGGCGCCATCTAAGCCGCTCCGTTAACCACATAAGCAAGACCTGTTGTTATGTCCACACAGTCACCATTTTTTGCGACTTATTCTCTGTGGCGAGATTTCCTAGACCAATTTGGGTAGATTTTTAACTTGAATTTTGCCTGAGCAGCGGCCGTTAGTCCTATTGTTTTCGATATCCAACTGCTAAGGTATTTTTAACGTGTGCGCCACTGTACACAGGTGTCTGATCTCACTACTCAGAGATCAGGAGAAATATTTACCGGAGGATCCACGTGAACAAAAAACCGCGACCTCCAGCACCCGAGGTGAACACCTTGGCACCTTACCTCGAGACCACTGGGTCCCCCTATAAATCATTGTCTATTATAAACATGGCAAGTTCAAAAAATAGGCAACCATTTTAATTTAGGACTTGCATAAATTATACGTAGTTCACTTTTAAGACGAATGTGATCAAATTTGGTCTCATGGTAAAACTATAAAGTTTTAAGACGGGTGTGATCAAATGTGATCCCATTAGTAAAACTATAAAGTTTTAAGACGGGTATGATCAAGTGTGGTCCCATTAGTAAAACTATAAAGTTTTAAGACGGGTGTGATAAAATGTGGTCCCATTAGTAAAACTATAAAGTTGAATATTGCTAAGTGCGGGACTTTTGACACACACACACACAACACACACACATCAATGGTTAGTAAAATGTTAACACTTAACTTGTTATACTGGCATCAACGAATCTGCAGAGTATATATTCAGCCAGTTTCTTATACAGTTACTTGACCTAAAAATAACTTTGCGTATCAAATCATTGCACAATAATGTATCTTTTAATTAACAAAAATGGTCTCATAACAAACTATAATGAATACATTTTAGAAGCTTCACTTGGACGTGCGACACACTCCAGCACTTGTTTAATGTACGCCACTGTTATATTTATATCAGATCTGCACAAGCAATGTCGACCCACTCCTCATCAATGAAACATTTACGGAAAGATAAATCCATCGCACTCAAAACCAAGATCAATCTGATACAAACGCTGATCTTCTCTGTATACGTGTACGCATGTGAGACATGGACACTAAATGGAGCGAAACATCCAGGCGATCGAGATGAGATGCTTCAGACGGACCTTATGAATAACCTACAGGGATCGTATCACAAACGTCAACATACTTAATCCCCAGCTACCAAACCCTGAAAGGCCTTAAGTAGCAGAATGTAGTCCAGAGAACGGAATGCGTTGTGTCGTAGTTTACAGCTTGGCTGCGATATTTGCACCTTTTGGTCCAACACATCCGACTTCAGCAATCATTTTTTGAGTACCAGGTTAGCATTCCCTCTTCGATCTCTTCTCCTTAGCCAGTCTGCCCTGTGGATCACCACGTGGAGGTGTAGAAGGGTCTTGGCAGCTATGGTTCGCTGGCCATGACGAGAATAGTCAGCTATGGGTCGCTGACCACTGCAGCTCATGTGCTGCTCAGCATCTTAATCCCCATCAACATACGAAACACAATCACACAGTCTATTGGACTATATCAGGACCTCCTATCAGTGATAAAGACACGCAAGCTTCAATGGTACGGCCATGTACTGCGATTGAGTGGGCTACAAAATATAGTACTCAGATGCAGTCTCCGGCAAGGGAAAAAAGAGGTCGCCCCAAGAACGCTGGACAGATTATATTCGGAAGTTGACAGGAAAATCCCTGGAGGACACCAACATTTTGGCGCTGGACAAACAAACATGACGTGATTTATTCATGGGGCAGTGGCATAAGGCAACATCACACAGACCAACGATGAATCACACACCCCCCGGGAGATGATTGGATGCACCCGGCTAGGACCTTGCTCAAGACACGTCACTCCAAGTGGACCTTTCTGTTGGTTATTGGAAAGACGAGACGCGACGATATAAATATCTTGTAGCATATACCTTGCAGATCGTCACTCCCATCACAGCCCGTCTGAAATAAACTCGATCTCTTGTCAATTTTCCAGCCTGTTCCAGGGTCATACTTAAACATTCCTTGACCTCTTGGTTCCAACGAGTTTTTGGTCTGTCGCTGCCTCTCTAGTCCGTAACATACACTCCATTACCGTTCTCTGAAGACCGTTATGTTTTTTTTTATATGAGTTTTTCAATAATATGTTCATTGTGGAGTATTATAATGCATTATATATTGTCTAAAGATATCTTCTGTTCACCTCTGACGAGCTAGAAATATACGTTGGTATGTGACTGACATGAAGATCACTCTTCCCTCTTGTTAACGGCTCTACGCTTATTGAACCTCTTGGACTTAATAAATTATAACTATCTCAGGTAACCATGGGAAGGTATGGATGGGCAGGCGACTTACCCAGAAAAAGTTATGACTGTTGGAGCCCGTGGATAGCAGTCTGGTAACATCGAAGTGGAGAAACACAGCGGGGTAGATCTCAAATGCGTTGGAATCCCTGCGGTCCACCACAACATCCACGACACAATAAACGGAAAGCTTATTACCCACTGAACCCCAAAGCCCAGAATAAAGATTTTCGGAGACTAAGTTGAGGTTGACAGGGGTACAACACCCGCTGAGGGATTGGTCATCAAGTAATGAAGTAAATAATCAGGTTGAGGTAGCGTTCCATCCTCCATGGAGTCTTCCAGCATTGGTGGTGCCAATAATGTTTCATTGAGATGTATTCAATGTAGCGCAACTTACTGAAGTCGGTCATATAGTTTACAAAGTATTACTCAAAGTTCCTACAATACCTCAAATCTGAAATATGAATACAAGAATGAATGTCTCGATTTATTTAGGTTCTCAATTGGGAGACATGTATTTCTTTTAAATTATTAAATCCATCTGCATTTTTGTTCAATCAAAGTCTTGTTGTTTTGTTTTGTAAAATGCTGGTGCATTTCAATCAACGCATTACACATTGGGCTGACTCACCGTTTTGTCACCTGCGAAGTTTAGCTTTATTAACAAAGTACGCATTTCTTGACATGAATTTGTACTAGTATTTATAAAGTAGCGGAATGAATGGACGAGGGGATAGTATACCTTATCCAATCTAGGAGAAACGGGATTGTACTCCGAGAAGGTCCATAGCATTTATATCAAGTGCAATTTTTTTTTCAATTTGGATGGATACTACGCGCGGCGGCGACTGCAAAACACAGTCTGCATTTGCTCCTCAGCCCTATAAATCTTCTTCCAGTGTAACCTCGTAAAGACAAAAACGCCGTAAGTGCTGTTTGTGTGGTATTTAATAAATTCACCTTTATCTGTGGTTTCTGAACATTTCTGAAATTACGGTGAACTTGGTTAGCTAAAAAATGTAACTTCTTGCTTCAGTTGTTAAACTCCATATAAAGCCTAATTCAGACCCTCATTTTTAGTTCGTCTTTGTAATTCTAATTTTGGAGACAATCTGTTTTACTTGACGTTGCAAAGTGTCCGTTTGCCATCTCATTTTTTTCAGCTTTTATTTTTCGAGCCTAGTTACATTATTGAGTTGTTTTCTGAGTGTGTGTACCATGTGTTTAGTCAGTTGTATTTTGTTTTTATCTAATCATCAGCTTTATTGATTGTTGTTCCATTCTGAGCTTTGTCCACTGTCTAATTCGATGCCATAAAATAAAACCTTTAGAAACTACCTGTTATATTTCTCAGCTATCTCGTATCAGTGTGTGACCTACTTACTGACTTACTTTCGTATCAGAGTATTGTTGCAGTACCGACAAGCTAAGAAGCCATTCTACTGGACTTATATTTAGTGTAAAGTAAAGTATCCCATAGCATTACTGCCGTAGGGGTGTGAGGTGTTAGCGATCTCACATTTCAAAGGCTCCAAAGGCTCTGCTATATGAGGGCGGTAGCCATCTCCTCTCCCTCGCCGCTTTTACTTCCCGGACTGAACCGGTACCCATTTAAGACTGGGTCGACCCGGGAGCCATTGCGGTCTGAAAAAAACATTACCGCCTCAACTGGGGAATGAACCCAGGACCACTCAGATGCGAAGCCAGTGCGCTAACCACTGCGCTACGTTGCTCCTATTTAGTGACACAACATAAAAATGAAAATAAAGAGTGATTGACAAAACAGACGCTATTTAATGACGCAGATAGATGTTATTGTTATCAGAAGATAAAGATACTGAGTTCCCGAACCAATAAAAACATGTTTAGCCATGGCTCAGTTACCAAAACTAAATGAAACTGTGTTCTTCATATCTAAATTTATGGCCCTTGTATATTTTCGTTTTTTTTTTTGGTTGCTTTTTTCATTTTTTTGCAACTAGGCATGCTTTGAACCAAAGATTGCATGTGTTGGTATTCATCAAGGACATGGCTCTATGGGTTGTAAACCCATTTTTAAAATAGTTGATGAAGTCCGATGGGCGTTAGGTGCGAAACACATTACAATGCACTTTACCATACGAATATTTGACATGAATGACGACGGCAGACTGGTCAGAGAAATTGGAAATATAATTCATATGGCAAAGAAGGTGCGCTGCCATCCGAGACCAAGACTGAGATGTCCAAATACCTCTATGACCACTAAACAGACGCTGATAAACACGCTGATCATTCCTAAGTTAATTTTTCGGTGTCAAACTTTGACCAAATTAGCTAAGCACAAGTGTAAGATCGAGACCTGTGAGATGCGATGTGTACGAAATGCAGCACACAGATAATATTTCGAGACAAAATTCGCAACAGCACGCTGAGAACATGGTGGGGGCTACATCGGTTAACTACTATACTGACGTACAGAAGAAAGTGGTTTGAACATTCGATAAGGAAACAGTAGGATCAACCAGAAGTGAAGTCCAGAACAAGAGGTCGACCCCGGCGACAATGGATAGACATGATCAAAGAAACTCTACAAGTCCAAGAGGCCAGCAACAAAATCCTCACACCTAGCTCAAACCAGAAGTCTACGCATACCTCCTCTTTGCCACGCAAGAGCAGTAGGACAAAAGAAGAAGATTTATGGATATATATTACAAGGCGAACTGAAGACGATTGAGACTGTCCCACCCTGGCGATAGTGTAATCCTAACTGTCTCAGCAGTCTTCTCACTACGTGAGATCACAAAATCATTTCCTGCACAGTTGGTATGATTGATGTAACACAATGTGATTTTCATGTGCATTGTGTGACCGTGTGGTGTGGGTCTTTGCACGGTCATCTAGATTACAAGGACATGCATGTATGTTTCTCGATGGCTGAAGAATGAATGTCGATGTGGTCGTTGTCACTAACAAACAACATATCACTTTACTACTCCTACCAATGATTACATCTGACCAGTTCCGTGACGTCACAAACATGGTGGCTTTACCTTGTAATCTAAGACGGCCGTAGTGTAGGTCAGTATGTTTCACTAGACCTTGTCGCGAGGGAAAAGTGGTGTCGAAAGGGGGGTGGGGGGGGGGGGGGGGGGAAGTCGGCCTATATTTTTCACTTGGTCAGTGTCTCTCACCTCACTGACGCTAGATCGGGGTCTTGTTCAATATGTTTCACCTGACCTTGTCGTGAGGATGTGATTTTGGTCTACTTATATTTCACCTAACGTGACGAGAGGTAAGTGTCTTTGCCAGTATATTTTACCTGGCCAAATGTCTGTCAGAAAAGAGTTATACAATGACACAACCGACCAGGAAGACATTAATGTTCAACATAGGCTCAGTCAGTACATGTTGATAAACTGTACTTTGTTGCGGTTTTATTTTTCAGATGGATCGCCTCTTTTAATAACCGAGTCTGTGTAGTTAAAATAGAATGATAGAGACAAAAACTTGTTAAATCAAAAGTAGTCCCAAAGCAGACACAGCTGTTGTGGATGACCTGCTAGAGACTTAATAGTATCAAGCCTCAGCTGTTTATTTGCTGAGGGGACCAGTTGCCTTTCTTGTTACCTATCCTACCATAACAGTAAACGTATTTACGGCGTGACGACTTCTGTGAAACTCTTGTGCAGGGGTAGACCGAGAAGACGAATGCACCAACATATCAAGGAATGCCTGGGTATGTCTTCTGCGGAGGCTGGATTTTTGGCTAGAGAAACGAGTTTCTTTTAGACAGGTTGTGACGAGAGACGTTCCGCAAAGGACATGCTACATGATGGTATGCATGATGATGTTTCGGCTCACCGGACATTAGTCTCCCCTCTCCCTTTTAGTATGGTATAATACCGTAAAAACCTTCTTATTACATTAGTCTCCTTTCTCCATTTAGTATGGTATAATACCGTAAGAACCTTCTTATTACATTAGTCTCCTTTCTCCATTTAGTATGGTATAATACCGTAAGAACCTTCTTATTACATTAGTCTCCTTTCTCCATTTAGTATGGTATAATACCGTAAGAACCTTTTTATTCGTCTCCATTTAATGTGTGGTCGTTTTTTATTTAGTAGGGTATCATACCGTAAGAATGGTATTATTCGTCTCCATTTAATTTTTGTTCGTTATTAAGTAAGTTATAATATTGATGCTTATTTATTATGGTTACATGAGGATTTACCAATAATAAAGTGGATACGAGAAAGTGTACTGACAACCAAAGTCATGTTTACTAAACACCCAGAGTGTATGTGAAGGTTTATTAAGAGCAAAGAGTAAACGTGAAGGTTTATTAAGAGCAAAGAGTAAACGTGAAGGTTTATTAAGAGCAAAGAGTAAACGTGAAGGTTTATTAAAAGTCTAGAGTGTACTGGAAATGTTCGCTCTTTAATGGTCTGCATGCCTGGGATGTAAAGGTGAGTTTCAGTCGTCTGGGTCCTCTCTTCCCTTGAGTCTTGCCCTCTAGTGTCTTCTGTAGAAGACTTTCGTGTCTCATATTGTGATCCAGCAAACTCGTTTTTTTATCATATGCAATATTTATCTTTGGCTTCGTTAAGTAAATTGTCATTGGATCTTCTTTCTGTCCAAATTACTCTTTTCATTCTACGATGGCACCACATTTCAAACGCCTCAAAGCTTTTTTCATTTTTCTTTTCTAGAAACCATTTTCCAGTCCCATACAGTGCAATTGGCCACATATGAGTGGCGAGTATTCTTGTCCTCAATTCTATCTTCTGAGGTTAACAATTTATGTTTTTCTCTTAAGCATTTTATTTGCCTTTAAAACCGTGTCTTAATGTCTGTCTCATTGCGGTTATGATTTTCCCCAAAATGTAAACTTATGTACTTGTTCGATTATTTCTCCATTGATGATCATATTTATTTGCTTATGTTCCTTGGATAAAAGTCTTTGTCTTCGATGTGTTTATTTTCATGCCAAACTCTTTGGCTGTGCTGTTAATTTTTTTCCCGCATCATTTCCGTCGTTGCTGCTGATCCTCCCACAGCAAATGTGATGACCTTAACTTTAATACCATTAACTTTAATACCATTAACTTTGACACCCCTATTACAACTCAGCATAACCTTGTCCATCATCATCTCAGAATATGCGTTTAAGAGACTCAGTGAAAATGGGTGCGTGAAGGTTTATTAAAAGCCAGGAGTGTAAATGAAGATTTAGTAAAAACCATAATAGTTTAGTTAATAACGTGTGAGTTCAAGATCTTGAAAAGGTTGAGAACCCCTGGTTTTAGCCGATGCACAGGTAAACATCCCAGTACTTAAAGTTATCGGTGTGAGCTCAGAATATTGTGAAGACGAAGAATATACAACGCAAACAGTTTTCAGCATCCCGTGTGCGCAGTTCTTGCCGCTGTCTTCTCCTGTGGTGTGCAGTTTGTATCCGTATGAGCGGAAGCAATTATTACAGGGATCGGTGAGTGAGCACCCATGTGTATTTTTAGACGAAACGTGTAGGGGAAAGTTAATTAGACGTAACGTGCAGCTGTTTAGCCTATTCTTCATTGCCGCACTGAGAGCTGTGTTTATGTTCGTTTTCTTTGCTGTTAGTATCCTTCACCACTTCATTCCATTTTGATATCTCCACCCGGTGGATCTGGTTCAGTAAGGAATAGAACGAATGTACGCTTCCAACATGTCGTAAAGAGTATTTGAAAATGGGTGTGATCGTGGTTCGAAACCTCATTAGGTAAAACATGTGGCACGCATCAGTAATCAATGCGTGTGTGCGTCATGTGCTATGACGCAAGCTTCCTATCAAGGAGTCATTATGCAGTGGTATCCCTTTGCTTCCTAGGGATCACACATTTGACAAAGAGACATAAATATATATATCTTCTCTACTCTAAATTCTGTACAGGAAATATAATTTTCCCTCATTTTTTGGTTTATTTTAAAACAGTGTATACCAAAAAAAAAACATACCCGAAGTAAAAAGTTGTTAAACTCTATTAGTTATTGATACATCATTAGAAAACTTATCATCAGAAAACCTATCATCGGGAAACTTATCATCGGGAAACTTATCATCGGGAAACTTATGAATAATCATGATCAAATATAGATAATCGAGCAAGAAAATATATATGAACCAATCATTTGCTACTTCAAACTTACAGAGCGTTCCAAATGACATACGATGAACTCTGTACAATTTATCACGCGCTGTACGAAAATGTTCATGAAATTGACACGGACATTCCTTGGAATATTCATGATGAACGTCATCTGATTTTTCGTTGAGGTCTTGCAGTGAGAACAGCTCTTGTACCCTCTTGGGCGAGCCATGTCTGATATAATTTTCTACACAGAATATTCTGTGAACGTCAGTGGTTTCTTTAGAGGTTCCTCTGTCTCATTTAATAGCACAGTTATACACATCTGGTTGACAAGTCGTCAGACTGGCTGTGAGGTTGTCTGAGCATGTCTCTCCATTTGACCCTTTCCTTTGCTTGATCGGGTCTAAGACTGGGTGTAAGGTTGTCTAAGTATGTCTCTCCGTTTGACCCTATCATCTGGTTGACTGGTTGTGAGGTTGTCTGAGCGTGTCTCTCCATTTGATACATCCTCTGAATGATCGGTTCTGAGACTGGGTTTAAGGTTGTCTGAGCATATATCACCATTTCACCCTATCATCTGATTGTTCTGTTCTAAGACTAGATGTATGGTTGTCTCCATTTTACCCTATCCTCTGCAGCTCTCTTAATTTCAGCAAATGTGCGTACGTTAATGTTCATGCATGTCTGAGATGTAAAGATCGCCGGCTTCCTCTTTTCCTTTGACCTTACCCTCGGTCTCCACCGTGATTTGAACCCACGACCTCCGGCACTGGATTCGGACATCTTTCCTGAGACCACTGAGCAGGATATGCATACTGTTATTTTATTTTCTGATCACTTGTGTCCATCAGTTTGCTTCTATAATCAGAATATGTAAAAGATAGTCTCCTTCCAGACAATGCTATCGGGGATAAAGTGTAAGAGATTTCATTGTGCTAGGCCTCGTCGGTTATTGTCATGGCGTACCAGTTTAATGTGCGCTGACTTTTTTGTTTTCTGACACTAAGCTAGGCATCCCCTTACACGTGGATCGACGTGCGCCTGTCGACAACAGAGACTGAACTGGTACCTTTGCTGTGGAAAGGGATAGCTGCACCACACTTAAACTCAGACATGTTTTATTTCTTGCAGTATTACGTTTATATCACCTTGCAGTGGTGTAAGCTACCTAGTCGGGGGGAGAACGTGCAATAATGACTCCAGCAATGAGCAGATTTGGAGGGAAAAAATAAAACGATATCTACATGTCTCTTAATTAGTTAATATGTAAAGTTGATTGTTGGTTGTTATTCAATACAGGACGTTGTCTTGCGCATCTTCTTTTTCGTCTCTATTTAATTTTGTTCGTTATTTAGTATGACGTGTGTCGTAAACACCTTCTCGTTTGTCTCCATTTAATTGTGTTGTTTTATTATGTAGGTCCATGTGTCTCAGACTATTTCAGTGGCAAAGCACTCGCTTGCTAGGGCAAAGGGTACAGGGTTAAAATCCCTCTACCGGCACTGCACGCTTCAGTTGACACAGCTGTATAAGTGGTTCATTTGTAAATAGGTGTCTGACCTACGGTTAGGGAAAGGCAGACAGGGAGGAAGGGAACAAGTAATTCCCCCCCCCCTCCCACCTTTTCATGCTGACTTAGTATAATGAAGTCTCTAACATCATCTCCGACAGCAGCATCTGTTGTATAGTATTATGATATCGTAAACATTTTCTTATTCGTCTATATTTAATGTGGTTGCGTTATTTAGTAGTTTAGGGTACTGTAAAATCTTCTTATTTACATTCTTTGATTGCATCTTTAAGCTCGTATTTCTTTAGTATTTGTATTTATATTTTTCGCAGTAGAATTAATGCTTGTACTGTTATTGCTGCTTCTTTACCATACTTTTGCCTGTTCCAGCTTTAGTGGTTGCGGAATAATTGCTTACTATTTTGAATTGTGTGTACATTCAAAAATGCAAATTGTCAAATAAAACGTATATTTGTTCTCATTTCCCCAGCTCTACGATATGGGAGCAGGAAAAAACTATTCGCCTTCATATGGAGCGTCCTCTCGAGCATACACTCCCTCCACTTCTCGACCAACATACACACGGACGACAAGCTATGAACCTCCCAAGTACCGGTCTGCCAGCGTCAGCGACAACATCAAAAAATTTGGAGCCACAGATCCTAAATATTCTTCATCTGGCTACACAGCGGACAGATATCAGTCAGTGGACAGATATCCAAGCCTAGACCGCTATTCGTCCAGAAATGGGTATATGTCAGACTATGGCGGTGGGAGCCCTTACGGTTCTTGGGATAGAGGTAGTTCTAGAAGTTCAAATAGCCGATATGGTCAAGGCAGTCGAGAAGGGTCTCCTGTGAGTACACGTTCATCACGATACGACAACAGTAGCAGTGCATCAGGACCGTATTCCACCTACTCATCCTACAAAAGTGGTTCAGATGTGTCCCCAGTTTCCAAACCCCAACCCAGGTCATACGAGCGCCAATCTTCCTCGCGCGGTTACGAAACGCCAGGTAACACGCACAAAGACTCGGCAGAAAGCGAGAGTGGAAAAACAGGCGCAAGTAGAAATCTTAGCGTACCTGTGCCTCGGCAGGAAGCCAGCGGAAAACGAGGCAGACGAGTTTCAGTGAGTTCTGAATCCGATGACAGTGCTCCAGAAGCCGAGAAGCGAGACCAGTCGATACGCTATCTTATCTGCAGAGGGACATCTCCTATTCCAGACGGAGAACAAAAAGAACCAAAGATCAAGGACAAAGCTAGTATTTCGAGAACTAGGCGAATCAAAGTTCCTGAAAGAGCGATCGTCAGAAGTGACAGACCAGGAAAGAAGGGAGCTGTTGAACAGGGCACTGTAGATTGTGCTATACAGACCAATTTGGATCAGCCTCAATCTCGGCGACAAAGAAGCAATTCCACTTCCGGTTTCACTCCTGGAATCGGAGGCGGAGGCAGTGCAGGGGTGGGCAGCCAGCCGGGCGAGACGTACTACAAATACAGAGATAAAGTGTTGGGAGCACCCGCTCCCTCTCACCCCCATGGCTATGGCAAGAGCACCGGGGCGCCAACGCCTGCTTACAACAAGGCGCCGCCAGCTGCTACCTACAACAACAAAGCGCCCTCAACTCCTGCATACAACAACAAAGCGCCATCATCTCCGATGTCCAGAAATAGCTCCAGGTCTACGCTAAAGGACGAACCTAGAAGAGGCTACCCGGAAGAGGGAGTAAGCACTCCACCAAATGAAAGATCGTGGAGGCAGTCCGTGTACGGAGAATCAACAAGAGGAGCACCTAGACGTGAAGATGATATGGATGATGACGAAGATGATAACGAAGACAGAGATAATCGTCATGGGCGTCGACGCCGGGATGGCCCTCGCACTAGTACGCCCAGCACGCTTCGTGAACGAGAGGCAGACCATGGCAGCGTAACAGACGATAAACGTTCTTCTAGAAAATCGAAGCCATCGCGGTCCAGCTCTCGAGAGGATTTACTAAATGATCGTCCAAGGAGAAAGAGACACTCCAGTAAAGAACTGCTGGACGAATGCGAGCCTGACAGTGGAGAAAAACCCCTGTTAACACCAGAGATACTCTCCTTGAGAGATAGCATAGAGAAAGTCCATCAGTGGAAGCAGAATTTGCCCCCACCAGAACCAATGTCACCTGAAAACCGTCACGCTAAACGTCACCCTGGAGTGGGAGCTGAGAGCAGAAACGATAGCTACGATGACGCTAGACATGTTCCCAGACAATACAGCCAGCGTGAAGAAAGCCCTCCTCACTCACACGACAACTCTCCTTCGCGGAAGTCTCGTCACAGACATTCTCGCCACCAATCTCGAGGCTCTAACGACAGCATTTTGGACGATGAAGATGACAGAGACTCCAGGCTGCCTAACAAAGATTTCAGAAAATCTGAGCTCAACAAGGCGGATCATTTTTACGATGATTCCGACGCTTTCGAAAGAGAACCTTCGCCATCTGACACAAGAAGGCGACGCCATGATCTTGGTGGAGGTCAGAAAACGAAGAAAACAGGCAGCTCATCCGAGGCAATTTCGAAGGACGATTCACCAAACCGACACCGTCATAGTGGCATGCAACGACAAGCATCAGAGGACCATAAACGCTTGAACAAAGACAGCTCTCGTGATACCTTACTGGACGACAGACGACGTTCCAGGCGAGAGCAACATGATACTGAAATTAGTGACAGCAATGGATCACAGTTCGGTTTCAATAGAGAAGAATCTCCCAATAGACGCGGTGGTAAACATGGCCGCACTAACCGTCAGCATTCGAGAGAGGATATTTTAGACGAAAGGGAACAAAACGTTGCCAGGCAACGACCAAGCCAGCTCGGAGTTACGAAAGACAAAGATGGTGGACGAGGAACTCAGCCAGTTTCCCAGAAATCTTTGCCGGATATAGTGCCCAGTCCTGAAGGCGAGTGGAAAGACAAATCGGAACAGCCGCAGAAAAAGCAAATGAAACAGTACCAAGGTCAGAAATCTGGAATGATTAGCAGTGTTGACGATATTGATAGTGTTTTGAATGGAAACCGTCGATCCACTCAGGTCGGGCCAAATATCATGGATGAGCCTGTTCCACATACTTCTCATTATCCACTCAAGCCAGCACCTGCATCCCCTCTAAGCCCTGATGACAGAAGAGCTCGCCCCAACAGCTACGCCTTCGAACAAAACAACAAGCAGAGTGGAAATGGCATGAGACAATCTAAATCACAAGGAGATAAGTTGATTGACATTGAAGACGACATGACTGAAGCAGAACGGTTCGGACAAGTGTCGGCTCCTCCACCAGGCAGCACCAGTAAACAGCGAGGATCGAAGCAACAATCCGCTGCAGCCAAACAGATGTGGGGAGTCCTGCAGGGGAAGAAAGGTCTGGTCACCATAACTGACTTCATCAGTCTTTGCGAGAAACCAGCTCCTCAGAGAAAGCTCATCACTGTGCCTGGAGCAGATGACAGCGACCAGAACTTCTCCGGCTACAAGACAGCAGAAGAGATGCTAGAGAACATGGGCGTCGATGTCAGAAAGGTAAGTCTTGCCTCAATGTGTGTGCTCTATAAAGATTGTCCCATCCAAATCATATTTGCTATGTTCTCTTTCATCTCGCAGATGAATGCATCATCCACACAGTAGGTTTCTGTTTTGTTATAGTTTCCTCAGTACTGCCATCTTTTCTTTAGTATATTTCTTCTGCACTGTAGCAAATGACATTTTTGATGTGGTAGATTTAGTAACTACTGTGGTCAGTTTATTATCTACTGTTGAAGATTTAATATGTACTGGTGTAGATGTATTCTGCGCTGTCGAAATTTATTCTGCACTGTAGTATATATAATCTACACAGTGGTAGATTTAATGTATGCAAAAGTAGATCTAATCTGGACTTTAGTGGATTTATTTTCAACTGTGATAGATTTTAGATGTACCGTTGTGTATTTAATTTATTCTGTAGTTTTTTTTTGCATCTGTACTGTACTGTACTGTACACCTGTACTGTAGTAGTAATATGTACAATAGCAAACTGTATCTGTACAAAAGGAGATTTGATATTTTCCTGTAGACAATTTACTATGTACTGTAGTGACATTAGTTTTTAGTCTTAGTCGACCTACACTTCTACATGGGCATATGCCCCTGTGCAGGTCCCATCTCTGACGAGGATTTCCGGCTTATCGGGCTAGATTCGAGCAGCTTATTACTCCACAATTGAGGGGGGTTAACTGATGTGCGAGTCCTTCTTAATAGACTCAAATACTAGAGTAAAGTAGACCCCGGCCTGTTAGGCGCCATCTATGTCACTCTTAACAAACTACCTAACCGTGGCCAGTGTTATGACATGTTACACAGTTAGTGGCCTCTTGCGACATCCTCTCTGCGGGGCAGTGGTGCTATTCTTGTCCTTGTCATAAACAGACCCCGGCAACCAATTCGGTTAGTACTTTAGTTTATTTCATCTGTGTTGTAATAGATCTAATATGTACTGTAGTGGATATCATCTGTGCTTCAACATATTTAATGTGTACTATAGTAGATCTCTTCTGCTCTATTGTAGATGTTTTTATTAGTAGACGTTAACGATTTACACTTGTAGATTTTATTGTTACAGTAACAGCTTTCATAAATTTGTTACTTTAAATATCGTCGTTATTGATGTAGATGCAATAATTTCAGAACTAGATTTCATCGTTTTGGTAACAGATTTCAATTTAACAGCGATAGATTTGATCTTAATAGTAGCAGATTCCATCATTGCAATGGTAGACTTACTTTACTGTAGTAGATTTTATTTTTGCAGTAATAGGTTCCGTCTTTACAATGTTAGATTAAACATTTGCTGTGCTAGATTCCATCAAATACTGTGGTAGATTTAATCTTTGGTGTGCTAGATTCCATCAAATACTGTGGTAGATTTCATCTTTGCTGTGCTAGATTCCATCACATGCTGTGGTAGATTTCATCTTTGCTGTGCTAGATTCCATCAAATACTGTGGTAGATTTCATCTTTGCTGTGCTAGATTCCATCACATGCTGTGGTAGATTTCATCTTTGCTGTGCTAGACTCCATCAAATACTGTGGAAGATTTCACATTTGTTCTAGTAGATTCCATCAAATACTGTGGTAGATTTCATCTTTGCTGTGCTAGATTCCATCAAACGCTGTGGTAGATTTCATCTTTACTGTGCTAGATTCGATCACATACTGTGGTAGATTTCATCTTTGCTGTGCTAGATTTCATCAAACGCTGTGCTAGATTGCATCTTTACTATGCTAGATTCGATCACATGTTGGGGTAGATTTCATCTTTGCTGTGCTAGATTCCATCAAATACTGTAGAAGATTTCATCTTTGCTCTAGTAGATTCCATCAAATACTGTGGTAGATTTAATCTTTGCTGTGCTAGATTCCATTAAATACTGTAGAATATTTCATCTTTGCTCTAGTAGATTCCATCAAATACTGTGGTAGATTTCATCTTTGCTCTAGTAGATTCCATCAAATACTGTGGTAGATTTCATCTTTGCTCTAGTAGATTCCATCAAATACTGTGGTAGATTTTAACTTTGCTGTAGTAGATTTTATCCTTACTGTGGTAGATTTAATTTCGGATGTAGTTGATTTCTCCTTAACTGGTAAATTTCATCCTTGCTGTAGTATATTTCATCCTTACTATGGTAGATTTCATCTGTGATGTAGTAGATTTCACTTTAACTGTGGTAGATTTAATCATTCCTGTAGTAGATTTCATCCTTGCTGTGGTAGATTTTTATCTTTTCTGTAGTAGATTTCTTCTTTCTGTAGTAGATTTCATCCTAAATGTAGTAAATTTCTTATGTACTGTAGTTGATTTCACCTTAACTGTGGTAGATTTCATCTGTGCTGTAGTAAATTTCATCCTTACTGTGGTAGACTTCATCTGTGCCGTAGTTGATTTCACCTTAACCGTGGTAGATTTCATCTTTGCTGTAGTAGATTTCATCCTTACGGTGGCAGATTTCGCCATCACTGTTATAGATTTATTCAATATTTTTGTAAATTTCAACATTACAGGGATAGATTTCATCTCGTCTGTTGTAGGTTTAAACTTTCAGGCGTTAAATTTCATCTTGAAAGTGTTAGATTGGTAGATTTCACTTTTACAGTGGTAAATTATATCATAACAGCGTAATATTTCATTTTTAAAGTTGTAGATTTTATCTTTAAAGTGATGCATTTAATTTGTAAGGTAGATTGTATCTTTCAGTTGCAGATTTTATCTTTAATTTCGTAGATTAGGTCTTTACAGTAGTCGATTTCATCTTTAGAGTGGTAGATTTCACCTTCAAAGTGGTATATTTTATCTTTAAAGTGGTAGATTGTATCCTTAAAGTGGCAGATTTTATCTTTAAAGTGGTCTATTTTATCTTCTCAGTGATAGATTGTATCGTTGAACTGGTAGAGTTCGTCTTTACATGGATAAATTAAATTTCTAAAGTGGTCGATTGTTTTCCTTACAGTGATAGGCATCATCTTTAAAGTGTTAGGTGTTATCTTTACAATGTTTCATTTCACTGTTAATTTAGCATTGCTATATTTTATCCTTACCCAGATACATTTTATATTTACATTGTTCAGTCATGCTCCCCTGAATTGTTGTGTGTATCTTATCTATAATTATGCTTTCTTCGTGCGTGTGTTTCCAACATGTTGTGCCTGCCTTTACAATACGTTCGTTCTGTAAATTCTCTGTGCAACCTTTATTTCCGAATTGCAACTTAATGTTCTCACTAGAAACGCTTTGCCAAATGCCGGAAATTTCTTTTTTATTATTTGTTTACAGCTAGCTGCTTTCTTCTTTAGAACACATACGTTGTTCATCTGTTTTGTTTAGTATTGATGTAAAGATACGTGTAGCTTGCATAGTGTTCTACACAATTCTGCGAACTATTTTTTGCTAAATAGAATGTTACTTTGACATACTATAAATATATTAGAAGTATTTTTTTTCTATAAGATGTATCTATGGTCAATCAATAAGATGTATCTATGGTCAATCAATCAATCAAAGCTCATCGCTTTTCTCAGTGTGGCATTTGATCACATTTCGCCAGCAATCACGGTCCTCAGCTGCTCTTTCTGCTTCTCTCCAGGTGTAGCAATATAATTGGAGTTCCCTTCTTACACTCTCTTCCAATACGTCTCCCTTTCTTTATCTTCCCCATGGGATCCCATGTGAGAGTCAGCCTAGCTATATTGCACGGTGCTTTTCTCGTCGTACAGCCCAATTTTCTTGTCTAAATGTGTTGTTCCATTGGCTGTTGCTGGCTTTTAGCCCCGGGTCTTCATTCCTAACCATGACCTGGCACTATATACCCATTGGCTGTTGCTGGCTTTTAGCCCCGGGTCTTCATTCCTAACCATGACCTGGCACTATATACCCATTGGCTGTTGCTGGCTTTTACCCCCGGGTCTTCATTCCTAACCATGACCTGGCACTATATATATCCATTGGCTGTTGCTGGCTTTTACTCCCGGGTCTTCATTCCTAACCATGACCTGGCACTATATACCCATTGGCTGTTGCTGGCTTTTACCCCCGGGTCTTCATTCCTAACCATGACCTGGCACTATATACCCATTGGCTGTTGCTGGCTTTTACTCCCGGGTCTTCATTCCTAACCATGACCTGGCACATTATACCCATTGGCTGTTGCTGGCTTTTACTCCCGGGTCTTCATTCCTAACCATGACCTGGCACTATATACCCATTGGCTGTTGCTGGCTTTTACTCCCGGGTCTTCATTCCTAACCATGAGCTGGCACTATATACCCATTGGCTGTTGCTGGCTTTTACTCCCGGGTCTTCATTCCTAACCATGACCTGGCACTATATACCCATTGGCTGTTAACGTGCTCGACAATTAACATGGGAGTCAGCTCTCACTACCCAGAGATCAAGGGAATGTATACCCTAAAATCCTAAAATGAAAAAAAATCACGGTCTCCACCGTGATTCGAACCCGTCACTCAAGGCGGAACCCTTGCTTCGAGACCATGGAGCCCCCTCAAATCATTCACCTCATGAGGTCGCTAGATATAACGAGGTCAAGAAAGCGATATAACAAAAGACGAGAGAGGGGAAGGAAGCGTGGATATGTGAGCAATGTAAAAACATCGAAGAAAGATTAAATAGAAATGACACTAAAGGAGCATACAAGGTGGTCAAAAAAACTGGTAACACCAAGACAAGGTAGGAACTTTATGATCAAGGATAAATGCAGCAAGTGCCTTATTGAGGATAATGACGTACAGGCACGATGGACAGAGTACTGTTCCGAGTTGTACAACAATGAGGGACAGAACGAACCTGGGAAAACAATCCCTCCAACACCAACAAATATTGAGGATAACCTGATAACGAAGAAACAAGTAGCTGCAGAGGTAAAGACATTGAGAAGAGGGAATGTGGCCGGCGTGGACAATATACCAACGTAGCTCTAACAGGCAGGTGGGAGGTAGTGGTGGAAGGCCTGACACACATCTGAAACAAAATATGGGCGACAGGAAACTAACCGGATGTATGGACAAAAGCAATGGTTATTCCATTACTAAAGTCTGGAAACCTAAAGCTGTGCCAAAATTGCAGAACAATAAGCCTCAACAGCAACCCAAGCAAGGTCATGCTTAGATTAGTCCTCGACTGATTGAAACCATATACAGAGAACATCATTGCTGAGGAGCAAACAGGGCTCAGACAGGGAAGAAGCACTACAGAACAGATGTTTAATTTAAGGCTGCTAAGAGAGAAATATCTAGAACAGCAGCAAAAACTGCATCATGTGTTTGTTTTATAGCATAAAGCGCTATGAGCAAACATGAAGATGTATAAAATCAACGGAACTATTATAAAGTTCATTGAACACCTGTATGACAAGGCGTCCAGTGCAGTTCTTGTGAATGGGAGGCGAGGGGACTGATTTCGCACATCAGTTGGTGTGAGACAGGGTTGTACACTCTCCCTAACTCTTTTCAATATATTCCTTAGAAGAATAATATGTGAGGCACTTGCAGGTCACGTTGGTACGTTCAAGATAGGGGGCCGAACGATTACAAACCTTCGTTTTGCAGATGACATCGACAGGCAGGCGGGTTCAGAAGCAGAGCTTCAAGAATGGGTCAGAAGGCTCGATGAAACAGCTCTTGACAATGGTATGGAAAAAAAAGCTGGAAAGACTAAATTTATGGCCAACAACGCCTAGGACTTCAACAGTAGGATAAAAGCTAATGGCCAGAAACTCGAAGTGGTTGACCGTTTAAATATCTGGGTTCGATTGTCAGTGATGAAAGATCAAAATGGGAGGTGTTGGCCAGAATAGCACAGACAATAGCGGCGCTTGCACGGCTTAACAAAATCTGGCAAGATAAACGGTTAGCACTATGCACGAAATTCAGATTAATGCGTACACTGGTCCTGTCAAAATTCCTCTATGCTTGTGAGACATGGATAGTTACAACTGACCTTCAGCGAATGATACAGGCCTTGGAGATGAGATATTTCCGAAGACGTTTAAACGTCGCGTTCATATTTTGAGTTACAAATGAGGAAATACGAGATATAATTACAACAACAATAGGGTCTTTTGAAGACCTCTTGGCAACTGTGAAAAGAAGGAAACTCGTTTGATACGGTCACATGTCGAGATCAAACCGTTTTGTAAATACGATCCTGCATGGAAAGGTGCAAGGCAGACGACGAAGAGGCCGTCCCAAAAAGAGGTGGAAGGACAACATAAAAGAATGGACCAATCTCCGATCAGAAGACGCACAGGCAGCGGCCGCTGACAGAGAAGGGTGGCGTGGGGTTGTGAGGATGTCTTCATGTGTGCTCCAACGACCTCACCGGTTATGGGATGACCTGACCTGACCTGGCTCTTTTATTGTATTCTTAATTAGATATAAATGCCACTCCGATCTTGCAGTAACCACACAGTAAAAGACGAGACATCAAGGAGACCACACCTAATAACACGAAGACATGTTCCTTTGAGACAGTCTCTAGATACCACAATCGGTAGTCCTGGTCTATACGGATGGATCAGAATTCAAATATACCTCTTTTGCAGGGCATGGTATCTATAGGAAATACCCGGATTGGTCCATTTACGAGTTTTGTGATTCATGCGGCGAAAACCGTTCAAATGATGAAGCGAGGCCGAGGTTATAAAAATAGCAGTTGGGATTTTGCACCAACAGTTTGACTTAAGCGAATTGTTGCTGATGGATTTTGTGATTTTTAATGACTCCAAGTCGGTTCTGAATGCGCCGAAGAACATCCGGTACATAGAAAAAGAAATATTCTTGGTGGGGAGGGCAATCAACATCATCATCACTGCCCACCGGATAAATGTCACCTTGCAATGGATCTCTGGACATAGTGGGATACTAAGGAACGAGATGACCGACAGATTGGCAAAAACGGGAGCCTTGAAACAACAATTGGATAGACCATGCAGTAACCACACAGTAAAACGAATTATTAAAAATAATCCACGGGAAATCTGGTTGAACAGGCGAGTGACGGAAATAACAGGTCGTATTGTATTTAGCAAAATGTCACAATAAAAAAGTACAGGTGACATAAATAAACTACATAGAAGAGATCAAAGTCTCATCTTTGAGTTCCGAACAGGACATACCAGAGTCGATAGTCACTTGAACCGCATCAACCCCCAGCACCTGTCCTTGTGCAAACATTGCTCTCATCCTGATGAAACAGCTCGACACCTACTCGTTGAGTGCAAGGCGCTTGCGGACATGACGAAAAAATTCTTACAGGCACTGCCGACAATTGCCAACACACTGTACGGAGCAGTGACACAACTGAATAAGACTTATATATATATATATATATATATATATATATATATATATATATATATACACACACACACGCACGCACGCGCGCGCTCACACACACACACACACACACACAGTACGTACGTGTGAATGGCATTCAGCTGCCAAGAGCAGGCTTGCCCAGCAGCATAGAAAATATATGTTAAAGATCAATTCTGTTTTTTTAATCAATGAAGAATAATAACGTCGCTATTGAATATTGCATTATGGGATCAAGATGCTGAGTAGCGCAAGAGCTGCAGTGGTCAACGACCCATAGCTGACTGCTAGCGTCAGGGCCAGCGAACCATAGCTGCCAAGACCCTTCTACACCTCCACGCGGTGATCCTGGAAAACAGGCTGCATCAGGGCAGACTGGCTAAGGAGAAGGGATCGAAGAGGGAATGCTAACCCGGTACTAAAAAAATGATTGCTGAAGTCGGATGTGTTGGACCGAAAGGTGCAAATATCGCAGCCAAGCTGTAAACTACGACACAACGCATTCCGTTCTCTGGACTACATTCTGCTACTTAAGCCCTTTCAGGGTTTGGTAGTGGGAGATTGAGAACGAACAAAGAAGAAGAAGAAGAATATTACATTATGATATCTTTGAGATAAGAACTGGGGTGAGACAGGTATGTCTGTTATCACTATTCCTCTCTCTCTGTTGGCTATTAATGAATTAAGAAGAACGCTTCTGCATGCGAAAATGGAATTCAATGGGTTTTGACGAAAAGCAAATGTAAAATAAAATAAATGTATTTATTAATGGTCACTGAAACTATGTCTGAGGGTACACAGCGAAAAACAGAGATTAAGAAATTTAAAGTACCTTACGTGAGTCAGATTGTAACGGAAAGCACCTACAAGAAATAAATTCATTCATATATTTTGTTAGCAATATAGACAATTGCGTCTTCTAATATGGCTCTGTGGCATAAGAAAAAAAGCAAAGAAAAACCAGAAATGTCCAAGCTTTCATCAATGAAACAAAATGGTATGTCAAAGTCACTAATATAGTACTGTGGTAAGGAATCTGACAGATGCCATTGGGGCTAGACGTAACGAGAAAGCGTTGACAAAGGATTGGACACACATCACGTAAACCAATTGGTATGATTACAAAGCAGTCACTGTTCTGGAATCCTCTGGGCGAGAGAAGTAGGGACAGATCTAAACTCTCACGGAGAAGGGTAGTGGAGACAAACCGAAAAAACGGCGGAAGAAATAAGCGGTGGTAGTGAGAGGGAAGATGGAAAGGATGATGTATGACAGAATGACTTGGCAAGTATTTGTTAAGAACCTATGCTCCACAGGGAGTTACCGGGTGATTATTGATTTGATTCATTGCATATTACCATTAAATGTGCGGGGGACTGAGACGCTAGTCCAGTCAAGCACAACATACTGACCAGTACATCGCATCAGGGTCAGGCACAATATAGTAACCAAGACCACTATCTTCCATGTAGCGTTTCCTGAAAACAGGCTATCTTAAAAAAATTATGGCTAACGACATGTGGATTAACGTAATCCCTGTAGTAGTGAGCGTCACGTAGATGTATCAAAGCATAAAATAACCGCCTAGAGAAGTGCAATCTATCTTCATCAGCACGTTCGTGATGTGAGAAAAACTACTACAACCCGCCACTTATCGCCTTTATCAGGGCGCACACAAGTGTGAGCCTTGTGAACATTACCAAAAATAAACGTGAAAGTTGTGTATGTTGTTTCGAATGCTCACAATGAGTTGGTTTACTCTTGTGCGCTCTGAAAAGGACGTTAAGTGGCAGGTTGCAGTAGCTTTCCTCACATTCCAAGCGTGCTGATGAAGTTGGACCGGATTCCTCCAAGCGGTTGTGCTATGCTTGACTTCATTTATGTGGCTCTCAAGTTGACGTCTGACAGCGTACGAAGAAGAAGAAGAAGAAGAAGAAGAATAAAACCAATGAAATGACTATATACAATATGTAATTGATAAGTGTATCAACGTCTTTCCAATCCCGATTTTGCATCATGATATGTATACATACTTCCTTTTCTGCGTGGTTTCAGTAAGACCCGAAAGCTAATTCAAAGGTATGCAAAGTATGTAGAGATTGAGCAAACCAGCTCTAGATTCTACTTGTAAACTGCGTTCTCTGTGAGGTGGCTTCACAGAGAAAATTTCGCTCTTAACAGGATTGGGCATGTGCGTCACTTTGACCCTGTCTCAGTTTACTACGCCTCTGCAGGTTCTATTTTAGAGTTATCTCCCATAATTGTCAGTTGCTTCTTCTATGATTTACGCCAGACCTTGGTAGCTTAGATTCTGGGTGGGGGATTTTTGGGTTGTTTTTTTTTAACCGCATTTTTTATTCATTTACATTCTTTTTTCTGTCTTTCGTGTTAGTTTTTATAATTCTTATATGTATAGCCTTCTACTACATCAGGCATGCACACAAAAATAAACCAAAAATAAACAACTAAACAATCAGGTGTCAATGAACGCGAGAAAGAAATTGAGAAATACGGTTATTTAAACCACACACAAAATAAACGAGACAGAGTTTCTTGCAGTATTACGTAGAACCACTATTGCTATATGGATCTGTCAAAGACGGCTGTGTCGGACCGAAAGGTGCAAATATCGCAATCAAGCTGTAAACTAGGGACACAACGCATTCCGTTCTCAGAACTACAAACTTGCTACAAGACTTGGTAGCGGCACAGTGAGAACGAACACAGAAGAAGAAGCTGTATTGATGTACGTCCTGTGCAATTAATTCACAAATAAAGAAAATACTAGTACCAACAGATTTGTGATATATATATATATATATATATATATATATATATATATATATATATATATATATATATATATACACATACATACACAGGAGGGTTGTTCAGTAAGTGTCCGGACTGATGGAATTTATATGCAACTATGACAATTGAATTTGAAATAACTACTATTTTTCGACGTAGCCCTCTGCTACTGCAACACATGTGTCCGATCTGAGTACGAGCCTCTGTATTCCTGCAGCGGAGAATCCTATTAGCTGGTCCTGAAGTAACTTTGAGAAATTCTGCGACGCACTTCGTCATCCTTGTGAAACTGTTGTCCTCTGTGATGCTCTTTCGCGGTGACATGACAAAAAGTTGAAATTCACTCGGAATCAAGTCGGGACTGTAAGGCAGGTGTGGCAGTACATAACAGTGCAATTGTTCAATAACTGCCACAGTTTTGACGGCTGTATGAAGAGACGCGTCGAAGTAGGAGCCTATACTGGACAATCCTGCACGTTTCTTGTGAATGGCCTTCCGAACTTTAATGAAAAGTAGGGAGGTGCAGTAATCAGACATTATAGTTTCTCCCCTTTTCAAGAAAACTACAAGCACAAAAACCTTTGTGGTCCCAAATCACCAATACCAAAATCTTGCCTACAGGTCCTGTAGAGGAACACCTTGTGACCTTCCTTGTATTCAATCCCGATTTCTCAAAGAACAGGTGCTGTAAGAAACTTCTTGAAGGGCGGCTATCCTCGATGTTTCCATGACATGGACGTTCTATTTGTTTCAGTGATGCCCTCGTGTCTTATCGGTTGTGACGATGCAGTGCAGATAATCATCACTTTCACGTTCGTACCGACCCAATATTTCTCGGCATCTCTCTCCACTTTTTCCGCTGTTTGATCAAAATTTAGTTTTGTCAACACTCATCGACTGAAAACATTATGGAAATTGAGTTGATCCCTGATTTTAATGTCCACATAATTATTCCTTATACCAATAGCCATCACGACTTTGTAAACAGTAACTCGCCGGTCGTTCAAAATAACTTTGTCGACACTGTGTATGGCTTCACTCATAATGAAACTTTCCGATCAAACTTCATGGGCTCTTCCTCTGTGGATTCACGACCTTCACGAAAGCGTAAACACTATTCAATCACTGATGAACGTGCTGCAGTCTGCTCTTCAAACACATATGACAGTTGTCGATGAATTTTAGCGTATTTTGAACCTTCTTTCGCCAGAAATGTCATTACAACACAACTGGAGTAACTAGTCAGGCGCCATTTTGAAAAATAAAGAGCGGGAATACAGCAGATCCTTCTTCCTTCCACCACCAGGTGTCAGATACGTGTTGTTCACTTTTGAATAGCTATTATCAGCTCAGGTCATGTCAGGTCATCCCGTAACCTGTGAGGTCGTTTGGGCACACATGAAGACATCATCACAACACCACGCCACCCTTCTCTGTCAGCGGCCGCTGCCTGTGCCTCTTCTGATTGGAGATTGGTCCATTCTTTTATGTTGTCATCCCACCTCTTTTTGGGACGGCTTCTTCGTCGTCTGCTTTGCACCTTTTCGTAGAGGATCGTATTTGCAAGACCATTTGATCTCGATATGTGATAAATGGATACACTATGCACGAAAATCAGATATTATACATAATAAATTTCGTTTTGGGGTTATGCTAACAAAATCCGGATATTTACTGGACTACTCATATAACGATAATTTTGATTTCGTTACTAGCAATGCCGTATGGGTTAAAGTGTTAAGGACTTCATTGTATTACATGTCTGCTTGTTGGGATGACGAATTTAATCCTAGTATTCCCTTCTATAACAATAACACCATCTGCCCACGCGACGTCACTAGGATTAGCGTTACCAAGTGCAGTAACTCCTGGTGTCACCCACATGGACTATTCTCGTACCATACCATACAGCATTTTAAGCAATGTTTTTTTTGTACCAATGTTACTCGTAAATCTCGACTAAATCGGAACTTTGGCACTACTGTTACTTCTAAATCTCGACTAAATAAGAACTTTGGTACTAATGTTACTCGTAAATCTCGACTAAATCGGAACTTTGGCACTACTGTTACTTGTAAATCTCGACTAAATAAGAACTTTGGTACTAATGTTACTCGTAAGTCTCGACTAAATCGGAACTTTGGCACTACTGTTACTCGTAAATCTCGACTAAATCACATTGTTCCTTATCTCAGCCTTCAAAAATTCGAACTTGTACTGTGAATCATTTCATCAAAATTAGCATTTAGCAAACTCATTTTTGGTTCTGTTCTGTTAAGAATCGACGTCAATGCATTTCAGGCAGACTCGTAGATGCTAAGTCCTTTTCAGAAAATGACGCGCAGTGTAGATACTGATGAATCATGTAGCACGCTGGTTGTACACAATCCTGCTCTGTCCCCTCAGGCGCCCGCATCTGCTAGACTCTTTAATTTCAGAATCCAAAAATCTCGCAATTGCTTGTTCA